>BSBK01007543.1:0-246476 GCA_027943335.1 Chamaecyparis obtusa
TGGTAGACATCTCTTTTAACCAAAAGGATTCTTAATGACAGAAATAAAACTTAATATATCTGAAGATTTAAGTTGTAAGCCTATCATCAATTGAGTCAATGTAGTTAAAGATGCTCAACATCTATTCTTAGTCTGATAAAACTTTGTCATTCTAAAAATCTAAAAGTGGTTGCCTGCTAAGAACACCTATCAAGATAGGACTTGTCCAATCAAAATTCTTGAATCCTCTCACATGGATTGATCTCTCTCACCACTCATCTCTACTTAATATCTTTTGTCTCTTAATCTTCACCCTGCATTCTTGAGGACAATTCCTTTAAAAGGAAACTCTTCCTTGGCTCAAGGGTTCCATCTTGATCATTAGTGAAGTCCATTCTTTTTCATTCTAGGTCATCTTGGTAATTGACATGTTTGCATTCTTTCATTCTAGGAGAAATCTTGCTCTTTTGAGTTCTTAGTTCTTAGTTTCTTTCATTACATTCTCTTAGCTCTCTTGTATTCTTAGTCTTAGTTCATTTCCTAGAGTAATTTAGTATTGTTAATCTTGCATTCTAGTTTCATTTCTAGTTTTGCATTGCATTTTGAATCTTCCATTTTGGAGTAGTCAAGTCACTAATCCTTCATGACAAGCTAATGAGCATCATAAAAGGATTAAACTCGCTTCAACAACTTGGGCTAGAGGAGTTTCTTTGTATAGCTCCTTTCCATCCAAATTTACTCTTTCTAGCACCATATTTTCCCTCCCAATCACTTATTATAGCATATTTTTGAGGACCTCTATAACTACCAATCTTTTGACAACCTGAAAATGGATGAAAAGGATAAAAAGTGTTCCTTTTCTCAGGTTGTAAAACTCCAAACAACCCATTGTATTGCCTATTCCCCCCCGCTACCCAATGAAGGCCAATCTTCTTGGCCTTAGCCATGGTTCTCAACTCGTCTCTCACTCTAGTTCTCTCCATGTATAATAACTAAATTTATAATTATTTAGGTGGTCTCTTTTCTTTTGTTTAATTTTTTTATAAAAGATCATAAAATAAATGTTAAAAATAATAATAATAGATATAATAAAATCCTATATAATAAATCATTAAGAATTAAAATACAATATTATTATATTTGAGCATTTCTCAATTGATTAATAGTTTAATAAAATATTTTTAAAAATAATATAATAAATAAAATATATAATTTTTTGTAATAAACTATAATATAATAATATTATATTTTGATTTCTACTAGTTTAATATATTAATTTTCAAATAATTTTTAAATTATAAATTATTACCTATTTATTGAATTGTATTTATTTCAAAAATTAATGTATTTTTAAATATTTTTTATATTTAATTTCAAGTGTTGTTTTGTTTATTTTGAATATAAAATATTGTGCATATATGAAAAATATTTCCTTAATTTTTCAAAATAATAAAAAATGAATTATATGTATAATGGAAGGCTCAAAATGTTTTAGTAATCAAATTGTCAAAAATCTATGCATTATAGCCTATTTTGGTTGTTCAAAATGCTAAAACTAATTTTTTAGACACTAATTAAAACTAAAAACTACAAAATGATTGCGATATTACTAGTTTAATCACAAAAAAAGAAGAAGTTATTTTTATCAAAATCAACCATTTATTAATACCCTTAAATATTAAGAATTAGCAACATAGTGTCATTTAGTTTTTCAATTTTTATTAATTTGCAATTTCAATCATAATTTCATTTCTATAGTTATAATTGTTAAAATTAAAAATATAATTATAGAATATATATTTTTATAATTTTATAATCTCATTTTTTTGTCCACAATAAAGCAATATGGAAGAGCAACATAATTAAATTCTGGAAATTTCGTGTATAAGGGCTCAAATGGTGTAGCCAATTAAAGTGCCAAAAAATAGTTTTTACATGTTAGAAACTTAAAAAAAACTCAAAAATCATTGCAATAGTACTTGCTTAGCCTATCCTAAGTACTAATAAAAGCTGATTTTTGTTAATTAAATAGATAAAATATTTTTTAATTAATTATAAAACTTGAAAAAGAAAAATTATTTTAATTAAATGAATCTAATAATAAATATTAATAAAATTAAATATTTTTCAAAATTTCTATTCCATAATCTTTTTTTGTTTTTTGGTAAAAGTCCGAGACCAAAAGTTTTATTAATCATTTAAACAGATATACAAAAGCCTTGCTTAGTGCAGGCGCTGGTAGGGAAGAGCGGGGTTGAGAAACCCTCCAGCCTTGCCTAGGACTGTAGTCCGGATTTTAATACATAGTATTTTTAGGAGGGCATCCCCTTCCATAACATATTCAAAGAGAGATTACAAATTTCATAATCAACTGAGCTAGATTATATCTAAAAGTGAGTCACAATCTATAGAGTGCTTCGACCATTCAGTGGAATTGGATTGCCTTCCTTCTGGGTTCTGTGCTATTTCTATCTAATGAATTCCAGACTTAATTCCTTGTGAAAGGTAGCTCCTTCGAATGCCTCTTGATTCATCATTTCTAATACAACTATACTTTGACTAAGATCCTTGTTAGTATATCGTTAATTTAAATTATATCTTTGTAAGAAGCATGTTATGAAAGTAAAGGAAAGAAAAAGAACCATCTCTGAAAGAAGAAATAGCCATCTCAACTGAACTATATACAAATCTTAATTTGATTGGATAAAACAGAGAAGCATTGTACTTATCCTTATGATCATTAAGCCCAAAAGCAACATTATAATCTCTCCTGGAATTGACCTTTTAAGATAATAGATAACCAGAAACCCACCAATCTGTGATTGTTGTCTTCATAATAATTAAAAAGCTGAGCTCTCTGAACTGCAATCTTACCTGAAGAAAACTATCTCCAAACCAACTAACATGGCTACCAGGCAAGCCCACCTAGGGCACAAAAGAGTCCTCGAAAGAAATACAGGATTCACCTAGTAATCGTATTCCTGAAGTCGGTGCATAGACAACTATATGTCGACTTCAAAATTAGCGATTGCCAAGGAAATTCTATCTGAAGATGACATCCAAAAAACTATTTACAACTAATAAACTACAATTGTAATAAGAGTCTAAATAAGAAATCATCAATAAAAAATCTATCTGAAATGCTGCATATGAACCAGATTAATCATGAAATAATCAAAAGGTTTGATTTGCTGAAATAACAATAGCTCTTTAAAAAAAAATAGAAACCATCCTACCTCTTCAATGGAGGCCATCAATAAATAATGAAATAGTTGTTGGCTTCTTGCCAAACCTTCCATCTATCTCTGTAAAGATTCTTTAGACTGAGCTTATCTACCTTAAATGCTACACATATGTTTAGATGCCCTTATATACTTAGTGTCTTGCCTGCTATCTTAATGATTAATTTTACTATGCGTTAGGAATTCTTAAGCCTCTTTGTTATAATATAATCGGAGGTAGGCATTTGTCCTGAAAAGAACCTAATCCTCAAACAACTTTAAAATTTGGGTTTCTCTTGAAATTTAGCTTCTCCAATGGATAAGTTCAATTGGATTTAAACAAAAAACCTAAAGTTACTTTAAATCAAAACCCCAGGAAAATAGGAGATACCAAAGTGTATGTGAATAATCCTTTCTTCAATCAGAAACCTGGCTTATGAATCAGATCAAACATATAGAAATGATGCTTAGATTGATTCATATAGGATTATCTTTGTAAATGAATATATATATATATATATATATATATATATATATATATATATATATATATATATATATATATATATATATATATATATATATATATATATATATATATATATATATATATATATATATATATATATATATATATATATATATATATATATATATATATATATATATATTTGTGTGTGTGTGTGTGTGTGTTAATGCCCATGCAAGCTTATAGGTATATAGAAATAAATCAATGTCCACACTTGCTATGTATATATGGATATATCCCTTTTCATACATATGTAATGTCATAAAGAGCTTTCCTCTACTAATAATACCACCTTCATAAGGTTTATTAACCAGTTCAACCTTCATCTAGAAATTATATAAAAACATGCATTTTCTTCTCAAATTACCCATAGCAAAATACCTAATTAAAACCTTATAATTTGGCTAAACCTATCATAGACATCTCTTTCAACAAAAGGGATTCTTAATGACATAAATAAAACTTACTATATTTGAAGATTTAAGCTGTAAGCCTATCATCAATTGAGTCAATGTAGTTAAAGATGCTCAACATCTATTCTTAGTCTAATAAAACTTTTTCATTCTAAAAATTTGAAAGTGGTGCCTGCTAAGAACACCTGTCAAGACAAGACTTAACAAAAAAACCAACTTCTCGAAGCTTACCATAACTGAGAGATATTAACAACATTGCTTGTTGTGTTGCTTAACCTCTTTTCAATAGAACATTTAGATTCCATAGGAAGTTAATTGCAACTAACAACTTCATTGTAAGGAAGAGGTATACGTTTGAAATTGATTGTATAAACAGACTACTGAAAGAAAGTATGGCTTGAAACCTTGAAGAGTTTAACACCATTCAAATCATAAACTATAAGCATCTCTTTTAAACATTGTAAACTATAGTAAGTATATGAAGTTTATAGGGTTACCTATAAAAAATGGTAGCTCAGGTATCCGAGGTTTACAGAAGGACCAAAATATTTTATACAAAATAATTCGACTATCAGAGATTCACTATAACTATCTAAATACCCAAGTTTTAATAGTCCTAACCCTATATAGGCTACCTCTTTCTTCATTTTTTTGTACACAATCAGTGCTTCCTTGTCTACATCGCAGATTTTCTATGCTCGGGAGTTACACTTGACTGTTGGCCCAATAAAGCATATATTGTGTTCTTCATCTTCATTATAGTCCTCAGGGATTTCATATCCTTCTGCTCTCCAATATCCTTTCATCCATTCCAAGGGAAAAGGATTTCCTAGCATGGAATTCATTAAAAAATCCATATTCCTTTTCATAGCCAGCCAAAATGTCTCAAAGATCGCTTCCTCTCTATGAATCAAAATAGGGCATTTTTGATAGATTGGGATTAAGGGTATTTGGTTCTCCTCAATTCTCTTATACACTTTAGGGAATGGGATATGCTTATCCATGTCTATACTATGTAGAGGATCCTCTAGGCCTTCCAAAATATCCTAATTGAAAATATTTCTGGTGACATTGAGAATTTCCTCTTTTGGATATCACCCTGAATTGTGAGTGATATAAACAAAAAGACAATATGGCCATTATTTCATATTGTAAATGAATTATCAAAGTAGAACTTGCCAAGGCTCTTCTCAAGGGCCCTTCTACAGTCATTGGGATTCTCCCTTTAGATATTGTTCCATCTTTTAGGAAGAATTGGCCCTTGAAATGCCATCTGACACTTTCCAAAAGAGAAAGTAATCACATTAGTATCCATTCTAAAATCCTACTAATTTGTAGAGAGACTTAATTGTTTTAAGGCCTAAGGCTTGGTTCAAGGTTAAATGCTATTGTGAAAGTTCTGGAAAAGATCATGTGAGAGTTAAGTGGGAGGAGCTATCCTAAAAATTATGTCTCTATGGGATGCTTTGATAAGTGAACTTAGGAAAGTACAATGATTAGATGACACCATATCCATTATTGATGAAAGCCAAGTACTTTCCCTATGGATTTGGATTAAGATGCGAAGATTTCAGAAGATCTTTGGCTCATGTATTAATGATTAAAGTTTTTAAAGAGAGAGGGAATCTAAACAAACCTTGAAAAAATGATTAGGAGAGATGGAATAAAGTACTAAATACTTACATTACTAATTCTATTATGTTAGCAATCTATCAATATAAAGCACCGCTGTGAAGTTAGGTGAATATCCTCATAGCGAATAAAGATTGTTGGGGAAGTTCAAAAAAGAATTAAAATACTAGTTATATTACTAGGAGGAGAACTAAAATTGAACTCGTTATTATACCAATACTTTTAAGTCTTAATGATATATGTTATGAGTCTTCTTGTTAATAAACTTGTTTAAAATACCCATCCATAATTAAGACTACTCTAATCCTCTTCTTCTGATGATAAGGCTATGACATCTATTCTAAATACTATAAGTAGTTTTAGGATCCTCTTAAATCTATCATTTTTATTCCATGATATATCCTAAGTCTTAAAAAATTAACCTAATCTTAGGAATGAAAGCACAAAGAACTTTCACTAATACCTCTTCCTTCCTAGGTCTGAGTAACAGATTACTAATTTATTCACTTCATAGATCACTATGAGGGTGGGAATTGTAATCACCTAAAATTTGTCTAGTAGAACCTAAGCCCCTAATTTTGATTAAATTTTCTTAAAATAAATTCTAAATCTCAAAGGCATATATTTACTAGACGTATTTATGTAAGTAACCTTGATAATCCCTATTGTTTAATTCAATTAAATCATATCAAATATTAAAAACTTAAAAAAATATTTAATTAACTTACCTTTAATATAAAGTCCTAGTACATTTATTAGAAATAGAAATTTGTGAAAACTTAATCTTGATTAAATGACAATTAAAAGGGGATTTTCTATTTTGTCTTATTCTCCAATCAAGCTTAGCCAATCAAAATTCTTGAATCCTCTCACATGGATTGATCTCTCTCACCACTCATCTCTACCTAACATCTTTTGCCTCTTAATCTTCACCCTTCATTCTTGAGGACAATTCCTTTAAAAGGAATCTCTTCCCTGGCTCAAGGGTTCCATCTTGATCATTAGTGAAGTCCATTCTTTTTGATTCTAGATCATCTTGGTAATTGGCATTTTTGCATTCTTGCATTCTAGGAGTAATCTTGCTATTTTGAGTTCTTAGTTCTTAGTTCTTAGTTTCTTTCATTACATTCTCTTAGCTCTTTTGCATTCTTAGTCTTAGTTCATTTCCTAGAGTAATTTAGTATTGTTAATCTTGCATTCTAGTTTCATTTCTAGTTTTGCATTGCATTTCAATCTTCCATTTTCGAGTAGTCAAGTCACTAATCCTTCATGGTAATCTAATGAGCATCATAAAAGGATTAAACTCGCTTCAACAACTTGGGCTAGAGGAGTTTCTTTATATAGCTCCTTTCCATCCAAATTTACTCTTTCTAGCACCATATTTCCCCTCCCAATCACTTATTATAGCATATTTTGAGGACCTCTATAACTACCAATCTTTTGACGACCTAAAAAATGGATGAAAAGGATAAAAAGTGTTGCTTTTCTTAGGTTGTAAACTCCAAACGACCCATTGTATTGCCTATTCCCCCACTACCCTATGAAGGCCAATCTTCTTGGCCTTAGCCATGGTTCTTAACTCATCTCTCACTCTAGTTCTATCCATGTATAATAACTAAATTTATAATTATTTAGGTGGTCTATTTTCTTTTGTTTAAATTTGTTATAAAAGATCAGAAATAAATGTTAAAAATAATAATAATAATAGATATAATAAAATCCTATATAATAAATCATTAAGAATTAAAATACAATGTTATTATATTTGAGCATTTCTCAATTGATTAATAGTTTAATAAAATATTTTTAACAATAATATAATAAATAAAATATATAATTTTTTGTAATGGACTATAATATAATGATATTATATTTTTTGAATTAATTATAAGGAGATCAAAAATAAAAAAGGAACGATTTAATGGGAGAGGCCCAGCCTCAGGCACACGAGTTCATGAAAAGTTTGAAAGATAGTTACAGTACATAGAAAATAACATATTATGCTATAATATCACTTTTGTCATCAATCCAGGTGGTCCATCCCCCAAGGCTTTCCATCCAAACAATGCTTTTCTTGTCTTGGATTTGGTGTAGCAATGTGATCTATCGATTAGTGGCATTCTTGCTGCTATTGAATTCTTTGGTGAGTTTTTTTAGAGTTTCTTCAAAGTTGGTGAAGTTATCAATGTGATTCCTCCAATCATATCTGTCTTTTAGTTCATACACAAACATGGTAGTGTGCCCTACTTGAAGGAACCTTCTAAGTTTCTTCTTTTCCAAGGTCATGTTCACATTCACCTGCGAGGAAATTTTAATGTATGTGAGTTTTCAAAAAAACTCAGTAAGGGATCTAGGGGAGTCTTGATACCTCTCTTCATTTCTACATTTCCAGAGCTGCCAAAGAATGTTAGAGGAAAGCATATGCCAAAAAATATTCATATCATTTTTAAAATTATCGATAAAACTAGTAACAATTTCAAAAGTAGTAACAAACATAGGGTAGTGAATACAAAACATGCACCAAATGCTTTTGGAAAAAGCACAATAAAAAAAGATGTGTCTGCTATTTTCTAGGTTCCCATAGAATTATTGTTATGATCTTTTTTAATAGGAAGTCTTTCAAGAAGCAACAACCATTTAAAACACTTAATTTTAGGCTCAATAGGAGCCTTCCAAAGTCTGTCAAGATGCTTTTTCCAGCTGTTATCATCAAGGTTAGAGTACTAGAGTTTGTTGATATGACCAGTAATATTATTGTTAGCAGCAATAATTTTATAAAAAAAATTAGCTTTTAATTTTTCCATAATGGTACCATCCGGCCAATTCATTTTAAGAAATCTGAGAGTCAACATGGCAGTTAGTAGGTAGATCTTTGTTGGCTTTGAAAATCATGTTATAAGTCTTCTTTTGAGAAGGAGGAATATTGTATTTAGAACTGATATCCTCCCAACTAATAAGTCTATCATTCTCAAAGAGAGATATGAGTTGAGAAATTCCTAGACTGTTCCAGTGCTTGGCAGAGTAGCCTTGGGAGAGGGAGAGGGGTTTTCCAGCAAGGTGTAAATTCCACCAAATGGATCATTCACCATAGAGGAGATTTTGATCAAATTAGGTTATATTAGGAATGAATTTCTTAGTATGTTCCCAAGCTTTCCAAATAGTTTTAAAGACCGAGGATCCTTGTGCAAGAATAGGGAAGTCACCCTCAATGATATCACAGAAGGAGATGTTCTTCTAGGTTCTAGTTTTTTTAGGGATCCCTCTTTCAATATTGCATCTAATAAGGACCTTCCAAGGTTATTCTCCCTCCAGCGAGTGAAAGATCCCTTTGGTGGCTAATGCAGACCCTTTGGTTTTAAGATCTTTTAGGCCCAATCCCCCAAGGAGCTTGTCGATTTGGCACCAGTCCCATTTGATAGCATGATGCTAATTGTTACCTTTACCATCAGACCAAATAAAGTTTCTAATGGTCTTCTGAATCTCAAAAACTTGATAATTATTAAACATCTAGGTAGAAGAGTAGTAAACATTGTAGTAGGAAATAATTTTTTGACAAACCTAGACTTTTCCATCAAGGGAGAGGTATCTGTTATGCCACTTATCAAGCTTATCAAAGATCTTATTCTTAACCCAGAGCCACATATCCTTAAGGGAGGGATCAATGGAAAAGGGGATACCCAGGTAGCGCATAATTTTTTGAGGCCCTCCCCAAAGGAAACTAGATTTAGCAAACCAGTTAGGGGTTTGATCAGACCAGCCAAGGCAGATAGACTTAGTTTGAGAGATATGGGAGCCAAAAATGGAGTAGAAGGCATTGAGATTAGTTTGGAGGGAATCAAAATTAGCCTCATTGACTTCAAAAAATAAAGAAGTATCATCAGAAAACTGGCAGTTAATAAGATCAACATTATTGGGGAGACTTATGCCTTTAACGACAGGGGAGAGGGAATTATCCCTAAGAATGTAAGATAAGGCATCAAAAGCTATGACAAAAAGGGTAGGGGCTAGGGGGAAGCCTTGTCTAATGGATCTACCAAGAGGAAAGGGGGCAGAGAGGGATGCATTGACCTCAACTTGAGCCAAGGCATCTTTGAGAAGGATCTTGAAAAAATTACAGAATAGAGGGGGGAAACCAAAAACTTTTAACATCATGAGGATGAAGTCCCATTCAATACGGTCATAAGCCTTTTCAAAATTAAGGAGAAGCATAGTAGAATTTTGATTTGAGTGCTTGGACCAATTCATGCATGGCTTCCCAACTAGTGATCAAATTTTTAAGAATATATCTACCTTTGATGAAGCCGGTTTGAGTACAATTGACAAACTTGGGGTGAATAGATTCAAGCCTCAAATCCATAATCTTGGCAAGGGTTTTATAGGAGACATTAAGGAGGGTAATAGGTCTCCAATTTTTTATGAGGGCCTTGTCTCCCTCCTTGGGGATAAGTTTAATAATGCCTCTATTAATGAGGCAACCAAGAGTGCCTTTGTCATAGGCATCGGAGTATAAATCATAAAGATCCTTGCAAATCTAGTCCAAGTTAGATTTATAGAATTCACTAGATAGACCATTAGGGCCAGGGGCCTTGTCGCTCTTCATAGTCTTAATAGCCTTTTCAATTTCTTCAAGAGAGATATTTTGGTTAAGAAGATTACTGTCATGGTTGGATATAATGTTGGGGATAAGATTTTTATAGCTATGTTTGAGCGTCTTAGCTTCAATTGAGTTCTCAAAAGAAAAAATCTTACTATAAAAGTAGGCAAAAGCTTATTTTATACCTTCTTCTTGAGTGATCTCTTGGTTTTCCACAAGAATTCTATTAATAGATTCATTAGCTTGTTTTTGTTTAAGAAGATTGAAGAAGAATTTTGAACCTCTATCACCATTTTGGATCCAATGAGCCCGAGATCTAATCTTGGCTCCCTTGATTTTGATTTGTTGATGGTGCCTGAGGTTGTTCTGAGCCTCAGCAACTTGTGAGTAAAGGGTGATATCTTGGGGATCAGATTGGACATTAGTTTCAACAGATTGAAGTCTAGCAAAGAGATTTTTTTTTGAGTATCTGTAATCCTTAACCTTCTTTTGACCAATGGTCTTAAGAAGGTTATGGCAGGTAGAGATATTCTGGTTCCATAAGTCAATTGGAGAAAGGGAAAGGAGAGTTTTTTGGTTAATAATTCTAATAAGTTGAATGGAAGTAAGAACATCTTCATCCAACAGGAGAGAGTTGTTAAGAATGAACCTCAGGTTAGTAGGCTTTTGAATAGCAGGGGCATTGTTAAGTCTAATATGGGAAGAGATGGGATGGTGGTCAGAGAGAGAGGTGGGTGAAACCGTGACCATATTCCCAATGTTGTTAGGGAGGAAAGAGAAAGAGTTTTTATTGGCATAAAATCTATCAAGTCTGGCATAAATTTTGGAGGGACTTTGTTGAAAGTTGCACCATGTGTTCCATATACCATTGTGATTATTAGAGTTTCTAGTTAGCGGGTCAAATAGGAGCTTAGAAGATTTCAATCTGTTCCAATGAAGTTTTTCTTGATCCTTCCAAGCGAATGTGAGACCTCCAACTTTGTCTTCCTATTCTTCAATCATATTAAAATCACCCCCAAAAATCCAAGGGATATTGGGAAGCTTAGAGAGCCAGTCCTAGAGGCTCACCCGCTCCTTGTAGTCATTGGAGGCGTAGATGGAGCAAAGACCAAAATGGACAGAATTACAAGACAGGGTATCCCAAACAGCCCTATTGCATGGATATACCCCTTTGTTCGTAATGAAGGGAGCCCAATTAGGACCAATAAGGAGGCCCACACCTCCTTTGCCTCTATTTTGATTGGAGTGGATCTTAAGTGCATCCTTCCAAATGAAGTTCAAGTTACTTTCAAGAATAAAATTAGTGACTTTTAGCTCTTGCATCATAAGAAAATCCATATGATTAATAGAATCTAAGAAACACTTAACGACATGCTTCCTATCTAGGGATTCAAGACCCCTAACATTCCATGAAATACAATTCATGGTGAACTTGATGAAAGAGGGGGACGCTCAGGGTCCATGGGCCCAACATTATCAGCATTAGAGGAAGGATTTCCATTCTTACCACTTATGTTTTTATTTTTGGATCCTAAGGGTCGACCCCTTTTTTTTTTGACTGGGAGAGGATAGATTTGTCATCCGATCCTTCATTGTCAGAGCCAGATTGCATCAGAACTTCCATGTCATCAACTTTGGATGGAGGGATTTCTATGATAGGTGGCGAGGCAATGGGAGACGCATGGGAGGCTGGATGTCATTTGGAGGAGGTGGTAGGTATAATTTCAAAAGTGCAGTCATCATCAATTTCTTTGAAGACTTTAGGGGTGAAGCTGAGAGATGAATTCTTATCTACTTTATTTTTAGTAGGTTTGATCTTTGGTAGGCAGGAAGTGAAGTCTGAAGCTAGCATAATGGCCAATGGAGTAGACACAGGTGAAGCCCTAGGTTCAGAGTTGCAAGGCAGGAGAACATTTTTCCTTCTACGCTTTTTTTTTTACCACGGATTGAAAACCATCTAGAGAGTCTAGATCCAAGATAGGTTGAGATGAAAATAATGGTTGGGAGGAAATAACGATGGCCTGCACAGCACCAAGAGTGGCAATATTTTCAAATGACAAGATTGGGGGAGGAGGAGCTTGGGGAACGAAGGAGGGAGTTGGGGGTGGAGGCGACTGAGATTTAGGGGGAGACTTTCTAGAGAGAATTGGGTAGTCCTTCCTGAGATGCCCTTCATTTTTATAGAGGAAGCAAGCATTGAGCCCCCCAAAACCTCAAGAGGGCAAGAAAAGAGCTCATCACCAAGATTTATTTCCAAAGTAGAAGGGATTTTCATGCCTGGCTTAAGCGCAATCAAGGCTCTAGTATTCATGTGTGGCACCAGTCTGGTAGTGTCCTCCATTCTTATGAGTTTCCCTAAGGGCTCAAGGAGATGGGGTAGGAATCACCATAGAAAGGGAGGAATATTTTTAACAATAATCCAGCAAGGGGTCGAAAGTCCAAGAATTTTGTCATGTATGGCTTCTAGAGTCCAGGCTAGGGCACAGAAGGAAGAGGTTCCTACCATCCAAAATTGCTTCTTAAGAACAGCTTGTTGTGCCTCTGGACTATTAAAGAAAATAACAAATAAACCATATTGTATTTGTCTGCAAAAAGAAATATGATAACCAAGTTTCAAGTTCCAGTAGTTGTGGAACCCATCATATAAAAATTTGCGAGGAGGGTATTTCTCAATGTCAACCACTGCAAAGAAGATAGCAGAATCCTTTAATCTATTTTTTTCTTTAACTATTTCATTTACCATATCTGAATTAGGAGCGATGGAGAGGGGCTGCAAAGCTACCTTAGATTCCTTACTGGATCTTTGTGCTTCATTTTTGATATGGAACCTAGCGCCAGCGCCAATGGTGAATGTAGAAACAACTTCAGAGAATGACTTCGGTTTGAAGGCCAAAGACAAAGAACTAGTGGCTTGTGAGGCCGTAGGTATGGCCTCTACCCAAGGTACGACCTCTACTGAAGGGCAAGACTCAGACATAGAAAATAAATGCTAGTAAAGGAAAGAGCACACTTGGCATAGGGAAGATGTGCAATTGCCGGAGGAGACTAGAGAAAAAGCAATGAACGCAAATGCCAAAAAAACACAGACCTCGCCGAATCAATAATTATCAAGGGATAATGTTTTTATTTTTTAAAAGTCTATAACTAACCAATGATATTATATTTTAATTTCTACTAGTTTAATATATTAATTTTCAAATAATTTTTAAATTATAAATTATTACCTATTTACTGAATTGTATTCATTTCAAAAATTAATCTATTTTTAAATATTTTTATATTTAATTTCAAGTGTTGTTTTGGTTATTTTGAATATAAAATATTGTGCATATATGAAAAATATTTCCTTAATTTTTCAAAATAATAAAAATGAATGATATGTATAATGGAAGGCCCAAAATGTTTTAGCAATCAAATTGTCAAAAATCTATGCATTATAGCCTATTTTGGTTGTTCAAAAAGCTAAAACTATTTTGGTTACTTATTGTGCTAGTTGACTGAGTATGGTCTTCAGTTGAACTTGGTGGTTGAGGCTCGCCTCCCCCTTATTTTGTTATTGTACCTTCCTTTTTGATCTATCGATTATTTAATTTAAAAAAAACTATTTTTTAAAACACTAATTAAAACTAAAAACTACTAAATGATTGCAATATTACTAGTCCAATCACAAAAAAACAACAAAGTTATTTTTTTTCAAAATCAACCATTTATTAATACCCTTAAATATTAAGAATTAGCAACATAGTGTCATTTAGTTTTTTAATTTTTATTAATTTCCAATTTCAATCATAATTTCATTTCTATAGTTATAATTGTTAAAATTAAAAATATAATTATAGAATATATATATTTTTAATTTTATAATCTTAGTTTTTTATGTCCACAATAAAGCAATATGGAAGAGCAACATAATTGAATTCTGGAAATTTCGTGTATAAGAGCTCAAATGGTTTGGCCAATCAAAGTGTCAAAAAATAATTTTTACATATTAGAAACTTTTAAAAAACTAAAAAATCATTGCAATAGTACTTGCTTAGCCTGTCTCAAGTACTAATAAAAGCTGATTTTTGTTAATTAAATAAATAAAATATTTTTTAATTAATTATAAAACTTGAAAAAGAAAAAATATTTTAATTAAATGAATTTAATAATAAATATTAATAAAATAAAATATTTTCTAAATTTTTATTCCATAATCTTATTGAACAAATGAATACGACTTAAAAAAAATTTAAAAATGAATGATATGTATAATGGAATGCCCAAAATGTTTAAGCAATTAAATTGTCAAAAATCTATGCATTATAGCCTATTTTGGTTGTTCAAAAAGCTAAAACTAATTTTTTAAACACTAATTAAAACTAAAAACTACTAAATGATTGCAATATTACTAGTCCAATCACATAAAAACAATAAAGTTATTTTTTTTCAAAATCAACCATTTATTAATACTCTTAAATATTAAGAATTAGCAACATAGTGTTATTTAGTTTTTTAATTTTTATTAGTTTCCAATTTCAATCACATTTTCATTTCTATAGTTATAATTGTTAAAATTAAAAATATAATTATAGAATATATATATTTTTAATTTTATAATCTCAATTTTTTATGTCCACAATAAAGCAATATGGAAGAGCAACATAATTGAATTCTAGAAATTTCGTGTATAAGGGTTCAAATGGTTTGGTCAATCAAAGTGCCAAAAAATAATTTTTACATGTTAGAAACTTTAAAAAAACTCAAAAATCATTACAATAGTACTTGCTTAGCCTGTCCAAAGTACTAATAAAAGCTGATTTTTATTAATTAAATAGATAAAATATTTTTTAATTGATTATAAAACTTTTTTTAAAATTTTTTTTTTAATTAAATGAATCTAATAATAAATATTAATAAAATAAAACATTTTCTAAATTTTTATTCCATAATCTTATTGAACAAATGAATACGACTTAAAAAAAATATTAAATAAATAAATAAATAATAAATAGTTTACTACTATCCACCATTTAATAATCCCTCTATTTTATAAATTAAATTCAAATAAAACTAGAGATTAGAAGTCGGCTTTAAGAACTTTTTCCCATGAAATACTATATAACTAAATGTTCTTAAATGAAAAATCTCTCAAGGTGTCTCTTCTCAGAACTATACGGTGGAGAAGGTGTCCTCATCTCAGAACTTTTCGCAGGTGGTTGAGCAAGTTAGCCCTGTATTTTCTCCTCTTCCTCGCTCCGTTCCTGTTGCTAGAATAGCTGTGGGTGTTGTTGTTCCTCCTTCTTTGACTACGTGTGTGAGAGTTCCTTTCGATTCGTCTGTGGTGGTTCTTCCTTCTGCTGACCAAGCTGAAATATGGACAGGGGAAATGTGATCTTGCCAGAAGATGTTCACCCACTGTTTACTACTAGCTTGGGTCTGATATTGACAGGGGTCGCACTTTTCATCCTTGTCTTCATATCACCTGCTTTGTGGATCACACTCGTTGTTGGAGGACTCCTCATCGTTCAAGGTGTCGTGCTCATAATACTCAATGGATTCTTCATGGAAAGGATTATTAATATGAGGAGAAATATTAATATCATGAGGCGTCATCATTAATCCCCGTCTTCATAATTTTTCAATACTTATACAAACTGCTTGTAACAGAAGAATGGCAGTAATAATGTTTTGTCTTTACCATTAAACAACATGAATTTATCTTTACCATTGCAAGACAAAGGTTAGGAATAACCCTGAGGAGTAATATTTTACTAATTTTCTTTGGATATTTTTGCAAATGTTCTGCAAACTGGTTGAAACAAATTTATTAGAATTCCTGTTATATATCATGGTATGAGAGTTAGTATTGATTTTTGTTTCGTCTGGAATTGGTTTTTAAACAAAACCTTATCTTGTATGTGAATATGCTTTTTTTTTTTAAGAATGCTCTAACAATCACGCTTATACCTCGAAACAGATTTATTTTTAAAATTTTTAAGATAATTATTAATTTTAGAAGGACAAGTTTTTTTTAATGACATGGTTCTAAATAGATCTATAAAAGTGTTATGTTTTAAATTCTATTATGGTTGATTACATTAAATATATTTTATTCTTTATTTTAAGAAATATTTTATTTAAGTAAATATTTGGTTAATAATTTAGTATCTGGTTGTTAAAATGTTTCACTGGTGAGTTTTGATTGCAGGCTTCTTGCCTCTACTAGACTGTCTCTAGGTCTAAACCCTCCAAAAACATTTAATTTTGCTAAGTTTTACATTTAGAATTTTTTTAGTTTGTTTTATAATTGTATAAAAATTTAAATTTAGAATAGATTTCTAAAACAAAAAATATGTGTATGTGTGTATGTGTATTTGTGTATGCATATAGGTTAAACTTAATCATTTATAAATAATAATATAATTATCTTATCTTATGTTTATGATGATTAAAAAATTAAGCATTAGTATGTTAGAATCAAATATGTTTGTAAGAAAATAGAATAGCATGCAAATATTCAATATATTGAAATATTATTTTTGAAGAATATTTAATTTATTTCTATAATTATATTTTTTTAAATTGATAAAATTATTTTATAATTTTAAAAATATTATTTTAGATTATGTAGTTAAAATAATTTAGATACAAGACATCATAAACTTAATATTTTGAACTGTAATCTTAAAATTAAATAATATGATATAATCTATTAGATTTTACTAAATATTAAGTTGAAATATTAATTTAATAAAACTAGCATGTTTAATTGTAATGGTGAAATATTATGCACTATAGAATTGACAATGATTTTTTTTTTATCGATGAAGGGCCGAAGCCAGGATTTATATATATATAAATATAAACATAAATTTACAAAGTATCTATCATCAGTTCAAGCCCACTGTTGCAGGGCCTAATGTTCAGAATGAAATCATTTCAACTTTCAACAATAGTAATCGGCTGAAACTTTCAACAATGATATTTACTTCTGAAACCATCAATTTTGGTACTTCCTGTTGCAAAAACTATCTGCAAATTTAAATTGAAAGACAATAGTCATATCTTGGCACCTACAGGGAATCGATGGCCCATATTCAAACTGAGACCAGCTTTAAGTCCCGACTGTAGACCCTCTTATCTTTCCCGGGCTTCGCAACTTAACCTTTATTTTTAGTTGCGCAACTGCGATCACAAACCCACTCAGAAGTCTCCGGCCACATCATCAGTCAGCAACCAACTAGAATCGAGCAACTTGGCAACACTGGCACCGTGGACCTGCCTTAACTCCGCAATAGTGAAATTCAACAGTTGTCGCATGATCACATAGCCAGAAAATGGGCTATGCGAACATGCGACACACCTCCATATCATCCTTCTACCTTACCGCATAACTGCCACTGCTAACACACAAGGTTTGTCGCATGATCGCATAGCATGAAATTGGCTCATGTGAACATGCGACAAAACCATCAGCACTTGCCACCATCAACTTCCAACCAAGAACCACCATGTCAGCGAGACCGAACAACTAGCGTCACATCAAACATGTTACAACCTCAGCTCTGCTAACAACTTTCCACATCACCGCTCCCCGACCAATGAAAATCACGCACACCAGCATCTCCATAGCACGTTGGACCCACTAAAAACAAGCCCCTTTAATTGGATGATCGACGTATGATCTTAAGGGGGAGAATATTCCTTGAGATCATATGCCAGCCGTAGATCTTGATACACGCTGGCCAACCCGCAAACCCCTCTGACAACGGCCCCATCGAGAACTTCCATGTCACCGCCACATCGACCAATTAGAAAATGCCACATCACCACCTACCACCGATCTTAGGAATAGGTGTCAACCATTTCCATGATCGTATGTCAGAAAACTCTTACATGTGATCATGCGACAGCCAACCACAGGATGCCACATAACCGCCAACAGGACCACTGCCCTCCCCGCTAACGGGCCCAACACAAGAGGTAACCGGTCGCATGGTCGCATGTCAAAAAATTTTGACATGCGATCATGTGACAACTAATCATTTTAAAGCCCTTGAAGACCCGAGCCCACCAACTGGTCGGACTTGCGCAGTTAGGGAATGCCAACAAATAGGGTAGATAGGGATAGCCATGAAAAGTAGTACAAATCACCACCTGCAAAAATCTTCTCGAGCTCAAAAACCTACTCCACCAGGTATAAAACATCACTGGGAATGGTCATTAAGCCCCTCAGATCAGTTGGCAATAACTGCGCCACCAAACCAGTTGAAAACCACTACTAAAGCCATCAATTCTAGTACTTCCTGTCGCAAAAATCTCTACAAATTTGAACTTGAAATTCAACGGTCATCCTCAAGGTGCCAACAGTCTATCAACGGTCAACATCTGAACTGAGATCTACTTTATATCACCACCGTTATATCATCATGTTTCACGGGCTTGGCAACTTTAACTCCACAACGTCGACATTCCCTTAATGGTTGTTGCATGATCGCATAGTTTGAAAATGGCTTATGCGAACATGCGACACCCCATAAACCTTCACCACCATTACCTGCCCTTGGCTATGGGACCCATGATGCATATCCATCTTAGTGCTTGCTGGTCAATCGGAAAGGGACATGTCGGCAAGACCTGACACACGGACCCACCTTTAATTCTACAACAGCATCTTTCAACAGTTGTCACATGATCGCATAGCCAGGAAAAGGGCTATGCGAACATGCGACACACCATAGCCCTTTACCACCGTTAACCGCCACTACCTAAAGTTACCATAAAGGGCTTGTCGCATGATCGTATAACTCAAAACTAGCTCATGCGAACATGTGGCAAGCCTCCAACACTCACCACAAACCTTAGTGCCCACTTTATCCGTGAACTGGTGAGAACTTTGACTGAGCCCGCATCTGGAAGATCGACGGTCGTCGCATCTTCACGTAGACCTCCAAGACTCTACTAGAACATGCGCCCACCATCAGATCATCCACACCGTGACCCCACTGAAAAGTCTAGGCCCACCGATGTGTCAACATTCCCTTTCCAGCTCAGCCAATCACAACCTAACACCTCGATGATGAATCATCACGTGGTCCCACTGCAGACAAACCATCGACATCTAATCAAATGGTGGGCACATGATCGCATGGGGAGAGAATATTCCATGCGATCACACGCTGACCATCGATCAAAATCTCTAACACAAGCCCCGCTGACAACACTCCACCTCATATTTTCCTTATTAGACTGTGGGCGCATGATCACATGGGTTGAAAATATTCCATGCGATCACACGCCAACCGTTGATTAAAATCTCTAACATAATCCCCGCTAACAACACTCCACCTCTTTATTTCCTTTGGCCAATAGGGGAGTGCCATTTGTGCATACGTGTCACCATGGACCCACAGTTTGAAACCCTACACCGTAAAGAAGAATCAATAGCTGGCGTGATTTCACATAGCTCTGAAAAATCCCTTGCGCTTTAGCGACCACCATTGATGCTCTGACATGTTAGGACCATTTAACTCATCCAAAAACTAGGTCCCACCATTGAGATTTAGCAACAAAGGCAAACTCCCAGTCGTTGGATAGACTTTCTTCATTCCCTGGCCTAGTGATGACTAACATGGTAAAGAATTGGGCCCCATACAATCGCAGCAGTGCACATAGGAAATGCTAGTGTCAGAGATTTAACTTTGCAGAGGTGAACGATCGAAAACAACCAAAGTTTTCGATGCCAGAAGATAACTCATGTCCGAACACCATCACTCTTCGATGGACAATAAGTATCTACTCCTCTTGTCCTAATCCTACTCATTTAATGTTCTAAACTCCTACATGCGCTATGCGCTATGAGAGAAGATGTCTGTCTTATCACCACAAGGAGCCGTTCTGTCAACTTCTAAGACAAAAATATATCAGGACCTGATTTGACCATTTTGATTTACTGGTTAGATTCAATGAGCTCCGTTGAAACTCCATTGACGTTGGATAGAATTTTCAAATTTGTTCCTCTAGCTGCCAGGTCAGCCAGCTCATCCGCTTCAATGTTTCCTTCTCTGAAAGTATGGTTAATGGTTTTCGAATCAAAATTATCCATTAACTGTAAGATTACCTCTAAAATTTCCATAAGACGCTAATTTGGGGTTGATCTGACTTTGATTTCATTGATGGTAATCAACGAGTCTCCCTCAATTTCAAGCTATGAGATCCCTACTTCCCGAGCTAGTATCAATCCAGACAATAGTGCTTTAAATTCTGCCATATTGTTGGTATCTTTGGGTAATGGTATGGCTTGTTTGGTAATCACATTCCTAGTTGTAGAGCATATGATGCATCCCGCTCCTGAGGGGCCTAGGTTACCTTTAAAAGCTCCATCAAAATTTAATTTGTACCATCCAATTGGAGGGGGTTTCTAGACACATGCCTTCCTTAGTTCTTGATTTCTTCTATATCCTCTGCCTATGGTGATTGGATTTTTTAACCCAAACCAATTTTTTGTCATCTGATCATCCCAACTGGTAAAGAATTTATGTTGTGCTGATTGAGTTTGGATCTGGGAATTCATTACCTCAACTATGGCTGCCTCCAATTTGTTAATTATAGTTTCAAATTTCAAAAATTTATCCTGGAATAATCTTCTATTCCTTTCTTTCCAAATCTCCCAAATCAGAATTGATGGAGAGATCATCCATAGATTACTGAATAAACTTCCTCCCATGATTCATGGCCATGATATCAAAAGCTGGAGTAAATTATTTGGGGGGGCTGATGACCATCCTAATCTTGAATAAAGCCAGTACCAACAATCTTTAGCAAAGGGACAGGATAATAATAGATGATTTACGTCCTCTTCATTCTTAAAACACATAATGCATCTGGATGGACCCTAATATCCCATCTTAATAAATTTATCTGCAGTTAAAATTCTACCCTGGGATGCCGCCCACATAAATAACCTGGCTTTTTGGAGTCCAACCTTGTTCCAACATAATTGTGTTGGGATCTCTTCTATTTTAGATGTGGATGATTTGGCTATAAGATTGTAACCCTCTTTGACACTGTAGGATCCTGATTTTGCCCCATTCCAAATGATTTCATCTTTTCCTTGTTTGAGAAGAAAGGGCCTATCTTTGATCAATGTTTTGAGCTTATCTACCTCTCTTGTATCTAATTGAAGTGATGAGAAGTCTTTCCACTCCCAAGAACCATCTATAGTAGTAGAGGATGAAGCGATGATATAGTCACTGAGATATGGTCCCTAGGATGAAGTACAAATATGACTGATCTGATTGGGGCCTAACTGTGAATTGATGGTTGGATGCCCACCCCAAGAGTCTTCCTAGAATCTTACTTCCTTTCCATCTTTGATATTCCAAGATATGTTATTGTTCATAATATGTCTTGACTTAGCTATGAGTTCCATATTCTCGAGCCTTTTGGGAACTCTTTAATTCTAACTATATCTTCCTTATTAAAGTTGCCTAAATATTTAGCTCTGAGAATTCTAATCCATTTGAAATCTTGATTATTCACTATTTTCCAATAAAGCTTTGCACCTAGAGCTTGGTTCTACCATAATTGATTTTTAATGCCAGTGCCACCAGAAGATTTCAGTTTACATATTTTATCCCATGAGATTAATGCAAATTTCCTCTTAATATCTGTACCCTGCCAAAAGAATTTCCTAAGTTTCTTCACCATATCCATATATCCCTCTATGGTAAGTGAAAGGAAAGACATTAGGTATATTGGTATTGCTGATAATGTTGCTTTGATCATGACTAATCTCCCGGCCCAAGATAGCCATCTGGTTTTCCAATTATCCATCTTCCTGTCCATGTTTTCATTGAGAGGTTTCCAAACTGATGTTGTTCTAAGGGATTTGTCAATCGGGATGCCCAGGTATGGACATGGGAGAGAGCCTAATTTACATTCTAGAATTTTTACAATTTTCTATTGGATTTTCTTTTTTGTGTGAAAGAATAAGACCACTGATTTCTCTTTATTGACTAGTTTCCCTAAAGCTTGTCCATAGTGATCTAGTATCTTGGAAATCTGCTTAGCTTTCTGGATACTCCCCTGAGCCATGAGAATAATGTCATTTGCAAATTATTGATGAGTAATTGGTCGAATGGATGAGGATATTGTAATGCCATTGATTAGGTTTTGATCCTGCATACTGATCATACTTCTCCCTAATGCCTTAGCCATAATTATGTATAAAAATGGCGATAATGGATCTCCTTGTCTTATGCCATTAGAGCCTTCAAAGAAGCCTTGTGGTGATCCATTCACCAAGACAAAGAATTTAGGAGTTGAAATACAATAAAATATCAAATTGATCCATGCTTTAGAAAACCCAAATTGCTCCATACATTTAATCAAGAATCTCCAATTGACCTCGTCATAGGCCTTCTTGATATCTAATTTTATAATCATGCTGGATTGCTTATTATGCTGGATAGAATGTATTGCTTCTTGGGCTATGATTATCCCATCTAGAATTGATCTACTCGGGACAAAACCGGTCTGTTCCTCCCCAATTAGTTTAACTAAGACCTTTTTTAGTCTATTTGCTAGAGCTTTAGAGAGAATTTTGTAAATTGTGTTATAGAGAGCAATTGGTCTGAATTCATCCAAATTAATGACTTGTTCCTTTTTAGGTATTAACACTATGAAAGTATTGTTGATTTTAGTTAGAAATCTACCTGAAGCTCTTGCAGCCTCCAAAGCATCAGTGAGGTCTTTGCCCAAAATGCTCCAGCAATGAAGGAAGAAGCTTGGAGGAAAGCCATCCGGTCCTGGAGCTTTGTCTGGAGCCATTTGGGAGATAGTATGCTAGATTTCTTCTTCTTGAAAGGGTCTGGATAGCATTTGATTATCTGCATCAGTAATGATATTTGGGATGTTTTCCAATAACCCTTGTTGAATCCTCAAGGGAGTTGAGATAGAACAATTGAGAAGCTGAGTGTGATATCTGGTGATTTCTTTGATGATCTCCTTTTGATCCTCCAATATAGAGCTAACAACATCCTTGAGTTGAGAAATCCTATTAATGCCTCTCCTCTATTTTGTACTTGAGTGAAATTTTTTTGTATTCTTGTCTCCTTCAGCTAGCCAAGACTCTCTAGATTTTTGTTTCTAGTATATTTCTTCTTTAGCTAGGATATCTTCCCAATCCCTTAGGAGAGATTTTTCTTCTAAGTAACTGTCATGGTCCAATCTTGATTGCATTATTTTTAGATTCAGATTCTCCAATTTTTGTTCAATCTCCAATTTTGATGCAAAGATGTCATTAAAATGAGTTCTATTCCATATGAGAAGGTTTTGCTTGATGTATTTTAGTTTGGAGACAAATCAGAATAACTTAGAACCTTCAACTTTGAAATCCTTCCACCATTCATCTATGAGCTCCAAGAAATTTTCCTCTTTAAGCCACATATTTTCAAATTTAAAAGGACATCCCAAGGGTCTGTTGGCCTCGAGAATGTTAAGTTGAATAGGGAAGTGATCAAATCCTGAAATTGGAGTGATAGAGGCTTTTAAGTCAAAAGGGAATTCTGTAAGGTCTCCTTTAAATAGAAAATGATCCAGTTTTTCTAAGATGTTGCATATGCCCATTCTTCGGTTTGACCATGTGAAGGAGCCATTTTGCAGCTCCACCTCCATAAGACTCTCTTTTTGTAACCAATCCCTAAAATCATTTTGTGACTGAGAGGTTCGTAGAGATCCCCCTAATTTATCTGATGCATGAACTATAGCATTGAAATCACCCCCCACTATAAAGTTGTCCTCTGGCCATTGAGCAAAGCAATTAGAGATTTCTGCCCAGAATTCTGCCTTCTTCTTGTGTGAGATGGGGCCATATAGATTCACTGTATGAATATTTAAATTGGATTTGGTGCTAGTTAGGTTCCCAACTATCCAATTTGGTCCATGATCCATTGGAATGAAAGAAGAAAACCTGGAATTCCATAAGACCGATAAGCCATCTGAGGATCCTATTGCATCTACACTATGAGCCTTCCAATCTCCTAAATTCTTGATGAAGATTTCCATTTTCTCTTTATCCATCTTTGTTTCCTGAACTAGAACTAATTTTGCTTTAGATGATATGATACAGCGTTTGACCAAACACTATTTGTTAGGGGCATCGAGGCCCCTAACATTCCAGGAGATGATTCTCATTGCAACTTGGGAAGGAACTTCCCCTTCCCTACATTAATGTATGATGTTATTTTGGTTTGATCTGATTCCTCTCCAACTTCCTTCCTGAGTGATGCATTATATTTCCTTCCTCTCCCCTACTTTTTGATCTTTCCACAATCCATGTGACAATCTTGAATAGATTGCACTAGTCCTAGGTTGCGTTTTGGTGAAAAATCTTGCCGGTGATCTTCCTCTGATTCTTCTTGGGTGAGCACTGAGATGTCTATTAGTCTTTCTTCATCCTCGATATAATCCTCATCTAGAAGCCTTTCCACATATGTTAACTTCTAAGAATCCCCGGTTGGTTGTTCTAATGTTGTATCACCAAAAAGATCATACACTGCCTAAAGTTTTGGGGAGATCTGTGTTTCCTCATACACTTGAGAAAGTACACTTATGTCCGATTGTAGATTATTAATTCTGAGGTGATCCATATTTGCTTCTAATGGTTTGAGATTAATTAACCCTCCTTTGACTCTAAATGTGGATGAGGTTTTCTCCATTTGAGGGGCTAGCAACTTAGTCATGGGTGGCTGCAAGAAGTTGGGTGCCAATTTTTTGCAAAAAGTGGAAGTGTTTTTCCTATTTTTCAAAATTTATCTGAATTGATCTCAAAATTTGAGGCACTTAGAGATTGAATCTCAGAAAAATTCACTAATAGAAATTGTAGTACTTGGAGTCTACTTTTCAAATATATAGTTTATTTTAATACCCACATGGTATAAATTATATTTTGATAGGCATATTTGAAAACCACTTCTTCAAAATGCCTGTTTCAGGACCATACCACATCTGTGTACGGCCACCATATTTTGACACAAATAAATGAATTTTTTAAAATCCTTTTTAGGGAAGATACCTAAGACATAGACTATTGATGAGAATATTTTTTCTTATTTTTTTGTTTTGTAAATTATTTTTTATTAATTTTTAATTAACAATAAAGCTTATTTTTCAAACCTCTCGTGTACGGCCACCATAATTTAATATAATTTTTCTTTTTTTCAAAAATTATTTTTTTAAATTCAAAAGAATTGAATCTAGATTGATGACATATAATTTATTTTTAAAAATACTTAAAAATTAAAAATTTATTAAAGTTTTAGCGAGTCTCACTATTTTACGTTTATGTACCACTATCAACTAATAAATAATGTAAAAATAGTAAAAATAACCATATTATTATGAAATTTATATTTTTAGAATCGTGATAGTGAGATCTTTAATGGGTTTTTATTTTGTCAAAAAAATCAATCCAGGAGGGCTTCAAAAAATTACGGTAAGCCTTAAAATTTTTATTCCAATGCCTTAGCCAAAATTTTGGAGGCTAAGACATAGGCTTGGTCTCACCAAACCTATCCCAAACCAAAAATTGAGGTAGAGTGAAAACTCCCACGTGCATATTTTAAGAAATGGGCACCCGTTATTTAAATTCAAAAAACGGGCACCCGTTTCATAAATTTAAAAAAATGTGTTTAAAAAAACATTTTAAATTAAAAAAAAATTTAAATTTTTTTTAGAAACGGGTACCCATTTTTCAACAAACGGGTGCTCGTTTCTAAAAAAATGGGTACCCATTTTTTGAATTTCAGATCAGATGTCCGAGCCTAAAATGGGCACCCGTTTTTAAAAAATGGGTGCCCGTTTCAAGCGGCGCAAATTTGCAAGCCGCGGACTTCCGCGGAATTGGCACCCAACTTTTTGCTTCTACCCTCATCTCTTTTTGTTCTTTGAGTCGCAGTCTGTAGGATGTTCTCCATCCTGAGTATGAAGAAGATGATGAATTAGGAGTTTGAAGGTTAACCCCTTGAAAGGTTGGTGAAGAAGATGTTGTGGCTAAACTTTTTGTTTTGGTTGAGGCTTTGAGGTCACATAACTTAATCTTAAGAATGTCATCTTCTTCTATTGCTTCTTTTGCATTTAAGTTTTCCTTTTCCAAATCAATTGAGGACACCGGCTTCTCCAAAAGCATCTCCATTGGCTGCAGGGGTCGATATGAAGATTCCTCCTCACTCATTACTTGATCTGCTATTTCCTCTATCAAATCCAATTGGACTTCCGATACCCATTGAAGAATGATTTGCTATAAAGTTAAAGGATTGAACCTGAAAGGCTTTAATAAAATGGCCTTATGCTAGGGAAAAAGTGGAGATGATTTGGGAAAACATTGAAAACCCAGAATCAAGGGAGAAATATGAGGGAGTGCTGGGTCCTGAAGACTCTTGATCGAAAGAGTATCCTGGCAACTATTGGAAGCCTTGTCTGGGTAAGTTATTGCAAGACTAGGATGATGGGGTTGTTTTACAAACCTATGCATGACCCAACCTAACACTCGGATAAAAGACTCCAAGACCGTTGACTCTTCCCAGCTTGAATGGCTTCCTCGAACATTGTGGTTCCATGACTGTTTTGATACTTCTAAAACTTCTGAATGTAAGTCTTCGACCCTCTCCATTTCTTGATGAGAAAATGAGAGATTGGTATTAGCTTCTTGATCTCTTGCCAAACCTGAATGGAGCTCCCTGATTATTTTATCCACCTCCATCTCCTAGTGTCTTTTCTCAAATATGGGAAGATTCTCAACCCCTTGGGTAATGATTTGAATCCAATTGCCCTGTTTTGAAATAATTTTAAGTGAAGTAGGGAATTCCCGTTCTAGACTTGCAAGAAAACATATCTTCACAGAAGCAAAAGAGCAGTCTATGTGATGGTTGAGATAAATTCCTATTTTATTAGCTAGGATATGAATGATCTCTTTTCCTTTGTATTCCATAGGTAAGTTTTGTAGTGTGATCCACTTGGGTATGAACCTGATGATGTTATCCTTGTTGTTGAAGTTGGGCATCCAGTATTGCATATGTAGACCTTGCGATTTGTAGAACCATTTTTTGTTTCGGAAAACCTTGTCTCGAGACAATTTATCCTCGAAAATGACTAGAAAATATCCTAGTTCATTATCTAAAGAGTAAATCTGGATAGAATTTGACCAGTTTGTAGATACCCAACTGTGGAATACACCATATTCCATGTTGATTTCCCAGAATTTGCAAATGATTATGTATTTGAAGAGGTATGCCTTCCTCTCAGCTAGCATTTCCTCTGGAAAGGTGATCAAAGGATTTTGGTCCATTGTTGATACTGGCTTCTCCATTGCAATATGTAAAGAATCTACCCTATTGCCTTCTCCATCCTGGTCCAATGGAGCTTCGTTGAATCCCTTTTGGGTATCTTCCTTATGGATTGGTCTCCAAATCTGAAGCCATTTTTTAGAAGCTCCCCAACTCTAGGGATTCTGATTTAGGTTCCCTAACAGGGCAAGTCTTCTTCTATGAATCTTCTAATAAGTGTTCGTCCAAGATTTTTTTGGCAGAGGAGGATTGATCGGAATGCCCCTTGAAGATGTTGGGAATATGGGTATTAAGTTGGGATTCAGAGTATTGTCTCTCCCTGATGCAAGGTTGAACCCATTTTTTGAAAACTTAAAAAAAGACCGATTATTCACTATGGCGTGAAACTGAGGAATTTTGTTATGGGATCCCCTATGCAGATGGAACTCTATTTCATTATGTTGGAATGTTTGAGTTTTGATGTATTGATGAGAGTGACGTACCTGGGAGATTCCCTGCTTGTCACGGTCTGCATTCCAATTCTTCTCTCGGATGTGAGGCCATTGACTTCTCTGGTCTTCTTCCTTCTTCCTTTCTGAGGGCCATTTTCCCTTCCATCTCTGGTATCTTTTCTCCTCATGGAAACTGTTAGTGTTTCTGCGGAAGCTTGCAACGGTCACCATTTTTAGCAGGGAGATATTTAAGTCAATTGATAAAATATTTTCCGCAACAAGTCCTGTTTGGGGATAGAATTGACAATGATTAATTTGAAAGAAATTTTGATTATTTTAATAAGAAATCAAAATGAAAGTTTGGAAACTCCTTCCTTTATTTCATAAAATTGAACTTGGATAGTGGCATCATACCAAAATTGTGAAGTGGTTAGAATTGGTATGATTATTTTTAAGGGGATGGCATATTTCTTCGATTCTATTTTCTTCAAGCATACAAAAAATAATGAGGTGGAAATGAAGATATTATTTGCAAGAATGATGTTATCCTCTCAGAATCAAGTACTATAGCAGAAGGTGATTCACTAATAATGATGTGTAATTTGAAGTCCAAATTGGGATAAAATGAAATGCTTGGAAGAAATTTTTTTTTAAAGTAATGTGAGGTATTATCAAGACATATGTGAATCATGTGGGGGAGAGTATTCATATGGTGATCATTATAAAATTGTGATTTTTTTTTTAGTATTTGAGTTACCTATATTTAAGACTTGAATGTACATGCACACTCATAGGTATATACTACTATTTTTTTGACAAGATTAGGTGAGTTAAATGTGCAATGTGGAAAAAATGATTTGTAGAGGATAATTATATAAACAAGTGCTATGTAGTGGCTAGTACTTGCCTCATAGTATTGTAAATGTTGAAATAAAATTATTTATGATAAATTTAGAGATTGATTAAATAATAATAATTTTAATTTAATAAATATAATTTTAAATTATTATTTTATAACTATATTATAATATAATATAAAAATTATAGTAAAAAATAATAATAATATTATAGTCAAAATATATGCTTTTGAATAACTTAATCAAAATCAATTGATTATAGTTATAATACAAATTAACTCTATATTCAATAATATATAAATAAATGTAAGTTTATAATTAATTAATTAAATATTAAATTCTATTAATAATATATTTTAAAATTTATATTCTCAATAAAATAATTTTAAAATATTAAAATAATAAAAATATAGATTTGGATTTTTTTTTTAAAAATGAAATTGTTTAAAAGCTTAAAATAACAATAAATGATAGTATATGCAAGTAGTTTAAACATATAGCAATATGAACAAGTTTTAAATAGGTCATTGCTAATTTCATATATAAAGCAATTTTAGAATATGTGACAAACTAAATAAAAGATGTATCTAAATTTCATAGATAGAAAACCAATCTATAGAAATTATTTATAAAATCATCTTTTAAATATTAAAATCATTTTATTAATTGGTCATCTTATTAATGGACGATGTAGTTAGGTCTAGTAGTTTTTATATAAAAGAAATATGACATTTACATTCTTAAAAAAATATAAATATATAAACTACTTCATTATATAGAAAACTAAAGACACACTTCTCCTTCGGACTGGTTGAATCAGTTTTCTTACTCCTGGGGTGGTCCTCATAAGATTGTTAGATACCTTGGCATCCCTTTTTCTATTGATCCTTCTCTCAAGGATATGTGGCAATGGGTTAAAAATAAGATCATGAATAAATTGAATAACTAGAATCATAGAGCCCTGTCTCTTGCTGGAAGGGTTCAAGTGTGTCAAAAAATCCTTTCTTCTTACACTATTTACTACTCTTCTGCCTAGATGTTTAGTAATTATCAGATCTTTGAAATTCAAAAACTTATTTGCAATTTCCTTTGGTCAGATGGTAAAGGAAAAAGAAAAACTCATATGGTGAAATGGAATTGGTGTCATATGGATAGAAAAATTGGTGGTCTTGGCTTAAAGGATCTGAGATTACAGGGTATCTCCCTGGCCTCCAAGTGGATCTTCCAGGCCCTTGAAGGTAATGAGCCTTGGAAAGTTCTTATTAGAAACAATATTCAGTGTGGTGTTCCTAAATTTGCCAAATCTTGGAAAGGCCTTCCCTTTTGCGATCTTATGGCTGGTCATTTTGCTATCTCTGTTCAGGGGACCTAGGTCTTTAGATCCATTTGGAAGGCTTGGGAGTTGGTCAGAGGTTACATTGATAATTCTAGCTTTGATTACCATACTACTATTCATGGAGAATGTTCCATATGGTGGAACTTTACTAATGATGGCAAGCCTCTTGCCCTCATTAAAGGCTGCTCTGCTAGATCTTGGAATTCCAAGGGCATTAAATGTATTATGGATATCATGGAGCATAATACCCTTATTACTTGGAACAATCTGTCCAGAATGTATGATCTCCCTAATTCTCAAATCAGAACTTACAATTTAATTAAAAAAGCTTGTGCTGGTTTAAATCTACCTAGAAATACTGATGTGGACTCTCATTGATATCTTTCCTTTAGATGGAGAGATGGCTCCTTGCTTACTAAAGTTAAAGCTAAAGATGTCTATAAGTTTCTTAACCATGACACTGAAGTTACTGATCATATTAATAACATCTGGTATTGTAATCTCAACTCTACTGAGTGGCAAAAGTCCTTTGACATGCTCTGGAAGTCTCCTCTTCCTCCTAAAATTAAATGTTTCAAATGGAAACTTCTTCTTGACAAACTTCCTATTAGAAATCATGTTACTGGCTTTGATATTTGTTCCTTATGCAGAGTTCCTGAAACTATGAGGCATATCTTTTTTTATTGTGTTTTTGCTAAAGAAATCTGGTTAATGTTCAAAATTTATATAACTAAAAATGTGTATACTTTTGAAATTGCTACTGGTGCTATACAATGATTGAGAAAAGATGCTAACCTTTTCTGGCACATTCTTTCATCTCTCATTCTTTGGTTTATTTGGAAATTTAGAAATGAAGCCAAATTTCAAGGCAGTGATAGAAGTCTTACTAGGTTTTATAGAAAGCTCACCAAATTTAAGATTGTGTCGCAAGTCTGTTGCATTATGTACCTTGAACGTGATAAGCTCTTGAGATTTCTTAAAGATGGTCACGCATCTATGTTCTTATATGAAATGAAGCATGGTTATGAATGGGCCACCATCATAGAGGACAAGAACACCTTTGATAAAGTTCTAGATAAGCTGATTGAAGATATTAAGAAGAATAATGCTACACCTTCCTATGAAAAGTTGGACATGTATGCACAGATTCTAGAAAGAAAGAAGGTCATTTGGTTGGAAGGGCCTCAGGGGTGGACAACCTGGCTAGAGAACTGGGATGATATTCTCTCTTAATTGCTTTTTGTGGGGGATCTTTTTTTGTTCTCTTGCTCATTACACTATGTAATCTCTGACTCTCTGTCATGTTCTCTTGGGCCTGCTGCCTGCCCTTGAGACTCAGATGTTTTTTTGTATTTTCTTGAACTCTCGATCTTTAATATAAAAAAACTAAAGACATTGTTTGCATTGAAATAAAGAAATAGTTTAAAAATCTTGAAACTAATAAATGTTATTTTAGATAGTAATTTTAAAAAGTTAAAAAATAAATAATAATACTTTTTGAAAAAATTAATCACTAAGTACAACAAATTTATAAAAATAATAAATATATTTATAAAAAAATACTTAATATATAAATCATATATTTTAATAATTATTTAAAATATATAACCAAAATAATAAAATTTAATTATTTTAATATATATAATATATAATATTATTTGTGCTTATATTATATATAATAATAATGTATTTGTTATATATAAAAATATGTAAATTTCAATTTTTTATTTAAATTTTTTACTTTATCCATACCTCTTATATTATATAGTATCTACAATATATTGATATATACATTAATATTTATTTATAATATTTTTATTAAAAATTCTTAAAAACTCTTAGAAAAGTTATTATGCTCTTTATTCTTAAAAAAGCCGTCTATATGACCTCAAATGTATTAGCCAATCATATAATCAAAAAATAATTTTCACAATATATAAACTCAAAAAATTTACATTTTCACTATCTTTAAAAAAAAGAAAAGAAATACACTAAATTATAGAAATCCATAAAATGATGCAAGTATTAATAAATAATTGATAATAAAAGATAATGTATAAATGATAATAATAGACAATGATGCACAACTCTGCTTCATTCTCCTCACTACCAAAAACAAGCCTTTTCTCAAACCACTTGTAATTCCCTGTACTGCACTCCAAAAAAAAAGTCACTGATAGAGAATCAAGGTAATGCGCATAAGAGGAAATAGATTGATAAAAAAATTTAACATAAAATTAAAAAATGTTTTGTTTTCCTGGGAGGTTTATACAATATGTGAGATTTGCAGCTAGGAGGAAAAGAAAACAATTCTGGGCAGATTATAATAACAGAGTATTACAAAAAATAAACTTCTATTCATTCTAGTATTCACTCTTGGAATTGATTATTAATTACCATCATTACAAATCTCAGAAAAAAGACCATTTGTGCTTACGCAACAATAAACTTAGGAATTGACTGATACTTTAGCAACTGATCAACTAATAGTTAGATCGGTGGATGTAATGACCCTTTTTTATCCCTTGACTGAAATTCTATCAGTTAGGCATAAATTAGGGAATCATCGAATAATTAGCAAAATATAACTGTCACAATCATTAATGTTTAGAGGAAACTATTGAGTGATAAGCTAATGAACATAGTTATTTAAAAGATTTCTTAATATAGGGCACAGGAATCTTACCTCCTTCCCTACTATGATCATCATAAGATGGAAGACTTACAGTGCCAAAGGGCGCGTGAAACAGACTACAAGCGGTTCCCTGGAGGATATCCGTCATGTGCCCGAAATTACTCCGCCTCTCCCTCCACAAACTCCCTACCCTAAGATATCATAATGTGGAACGAGAAATAGATCCCTATGTACTAATAATTATCACTGTTAAATATATATTTACTAGATATACATACCCATATATATATATGTCTTATGTATTATATATATTCACTTTATAAAATATAATATATATATAATTCTGATCATCGTTATTGGTATACATGTGTGTATACATTTAATGTAATATAAATGATTCTAATTAATTATATATATATATACTTATATATACTATGTTTATAATAAATGATATATTGATTCTTATAGAATTAGATATAATATTCTGTAATTCGGTACTAAAAGTATATTATACCATAGCCTTGAAATTGATTCTATTCAGATATGTCATATACATTCCTTCTGAATACCAAATATGTATATCCATCTCTTTCCTTATTACCAATGTTTTTCCTTTCCTTTTCTTATCCAAATCGATTCTCTATTTGAATGATTGTAAATGCTTTCTTATATCTTACGATGAATACATATTATTTTATATTTATATATATATATATATATATATATATATATATATATATATATATATATATATATATATATATATATATATATATATATATATATATATATATATATATATACTCTTAATTAAGATCTATCTATCTTTTATATTTATATATATTTATTAATTACTTATTACCATTATCTTCAAGTTATTTCATATTCAATTATATAATATGAATTTATTACATCTTATCCATATTACATCTTATATTATAAAAGTCTTAGAAATATATGTTCTCAAACCAAAGAGAAATAATTACGTACCTCTTATAACAAGGGAGATTCCTTATTCTATTTATTTGACTTGCTACCTTGGATTTACTCCTTTTAATAGATATATTATTGTTAATAAACTCCACCTTATTCGTATGCCCTGTATGTGCCACTTCCTCAGTTTTGTCTAGTGTGTTCCCGAGGGAAAGACGCCAAAGATCTCCCTCCTATTCTATTTCCTTGATAGGCAACTGTGCAGGTGTGATGTCCGACTCCTCTGTTTCCTGTCCTTCCTGTCGCTGGGACTCGCTGGCTTTTCCCTGATATTATGTTCCTGCGTACTATATGACTATATATATGTGTGTTCGATGCTTAAGTCCTTTCCTTCCTAATTTCTCCTCGCCTTTCTGTGCTCTTAACCTAGCGTTCCACAAGGGAATATACATGTTATCAAATATCCAATCTTATTATATCCTATTGGAATGATTTGATCTTCATATATATATACGTGATTAATGAATCGAAAAGGCACGATAAATGAGTAGTGGCAATTATTCATATCCTTTCATTAAGGAATCGTATAGACTCCTCATCGCACCTATTCATGGCTGGCAAATCTAATATTATTCTTTCCATCAATAAAAGACTAATTATGTTATTGGGTTTATTGGTGTCTCTGTTATCTCTGATATACGTGGATGGCCATTGTATAATTTTTCGTTGTCATTAAACACATTCTTTGCAATGATCATCACTGTTTCGAGAGTCGACTTTAACACTTTGATGACATATTAGTTATGATAAATCTTATATTATTATTTGTTAATATTATAAATATATATCATTATTTTATGATATATCATCACTTTATCTTTAATATTATAATATTTTAATCATATAGTTATAATATTTAATATTTTACTTCTATGATCATTATGATCGTTATTTACTAGGTTCTATCTAATAAGGGTTATGACAGTGGATCAGAAGCCTAAGTTTGGGCATAGAAAAATGAGTTTAATAACCTTAGTTTGGAGCAGTAAAGGCCAGATCAAACCTAACAGCAAGAGGTAACCAAAATCTACACATAGTGAACTGAAGATTGAAGATGGAATTAATCACAACACCCCCCCTTAATTCTAATTGAAGAGAAAAGAAAGCCTAGGAAGAGAAAGAGGAAAGAGGGAAAATAGATTGGGAAGAAAACCCCCCCAAAAAAAGATTCTAACAAATTAAGAAAACTACTGTGTTACAGTTCCTTTCAACCCAAGAAGATCTCGAAGAAAGTGAAAATTCTGCTCGGTGAATGTCTTTGTGACAATGTCAGGGAGAACCCACAATAGTGGATTACACTTTTTTGCTTGAACAAACACTAAACTCTATATTTTGAAAAAAAAATTCAGATTTAGATGCATATTTTCATTAAACCATTTGAAATTGGAAGATGAAGTAAATTAGAGTCTTTTAGGATTTCTGTCTAGATTCTAAATATATTTTTTTATTTTTGAATTGATTTGAATTATTTTTTCTTTCTCCCACGAAAACTGGTATGTTGCTAAAAATGTCATTTTCAAAGAGTTACATTGTTTTCATAGAGCATAATTTTTTTTCTAAAATATATATCAATGTGATTCATTTGAATTTAATTTTTTAACATACATACGAAGGGAATACAATTGGTTTGATGACATTATCATGATTATTGCATATTTTATTAACATTTGAAGTTGACTAAACTGTAATTTTGACATACCTTGACTACATAGCTTATAACTTGTTGTGTATTTGTCCAATTTCATTTTTTAGTTTTTTTATAGAAAGATAACTTAAATACCTAGGGCATAGATATTTTTTAGAATTCTTTTCTCTCATTTACTATTTTTCCATAAGCATCAAACATAGAGGTAGACATACGGTGAAATATCTATGTTTGGTAAAACTAAAAATACCAAGTCATAACAAACTTAATATATATTAACAGTATAATCATTGGAAAGATTTTTCTCAGTAATACCTTACTACATATATAGGTTTATCAAATGGATTCATTTGATCTACCAAAAGATAAAGTCAAAGTGATTTTTTGTCAACATGTTAATAGGTGCGAATGAGACTCCATTGTAGGTATGAATGAGGAGTATAGATGTTATATCAATATTTTTTTTTATCTAAGAGGATTTGAGCTAACCATTTGTAATTAATTCTTTCAAATAGAACTTGTCAAGGCTTAAATCATTATATTTTTATAAAAAATGTGTTATTTCAATAAAAATCAGCATGTCTAAAAAAGTGTGACCCACTATTGTGGGATCACCAAGCAATCTGGTGAGACGTGGGACAATATTAAAAATCTATGATGCCATCATGAATCAAATCTTGAATGTAGTGCATGTGTATCTCGATGTGTTTAGTTTGTTTTCATTGTATTGGATCTCTACAAACTGCCAGTGTACTCTGATTGTCACACCAAATGAGAGTTGGACGATGAAAAGAGATACCAAGCTCAGTCAAGAAGTTTTGCAACCAAATAGCCTGAATGGTAATATTGATTGCACCTCTATATTTAGCCTTTGTAGATGATAAAGAAATGGAAGATTGCTTCTTACTTGACCAACAGATGGGACCAGATCCCAAACTAAGAACATATCCTGAAGTGGATTTGCGATCAATGCTATCACCAGCCCAATCAGAATCAATATAGCCAATGAGATCGAATGTACATCCAGCTGAATAATGAATCCCATAGTTAATGGTTCCCTGAACATAGTGAAGTATATGCTTGGCAGCTTTCCAATGTAGCTCATGAGGCTCTTGCATTTATCTAGAAACAAAACCCACTACATATGATAAATCTAGACGAGAGTGAGTAAGATAAAGAAGAATCCCCACAAGTTGGTGGTAGAGTGTGCAATCAACTAATGGTGTATCCTTTCCATCCTCAAGCTTGACTCCTGATAGGAAAGGTGTGGTTGTTGGCTTACAATCACTCATGTGAAACCGAACTAAAAGATCTCTTGCATACTTGGATTGAGCACCTTTGACACTTGATTCATTTTGGCTGATTTCAAGACCAAGAAAAAAGTTGAGGAGACCCATGTCTATCATAGAAAATATATCATGGAAAGTTTCTTTGGTTGTAGCAATGGCTATGGTTGAATCACCTGTTATTAGAAAATCATCTACATAGAGTACTATGAGCAATAAAGAGTTAGATGTTCTCATCATATAAACATTTGGATCAGATGTGCATCGTATGAAATTTTGAGACAAAAGATAAGAATCCATTTTAGCATACCAAGCTCTAGGTGCTTGCTTGAGGCCATAAAGTGACTTCTTGAGCTTGCATACCAATGAGGAATCATGTACATACCCATGTGGCTGCTCCATGTAGATCTCCTCCTCAAGATCACCATGAAGAAATGCATTCTTCACATCCTTGTGATGAATCTCCCATTTTCTTGTTGTTGCAATGCAAAGAGCCAATCGAATGGAGTCCATTTTTTCCACAGGAGCAAAAGTCTCATCATAATCAATGCCATGAACTTGCTGAAAACCTTTGGTTACCAACCTTGCTTTTTATCTACTCGCTTGACCATCTAGTGATCTATCTGTTCTATAGATCCACTTACACCTTACAAGATTGCGATTAGATGGAAGTGAAACTAAGTCCCAAGTTTGATTTGCAATTAGAGAACCATACTCCTCATCCATAGCTACTTCCCAATGAGGATTTCCTATGGTTGCTGCATAAGTTTGAGGATCGGATCCTTGAATCACATAAGCATGCATTGGCTTGATTGGATCAGTAGTTGAAAATGCACGAGGGGAAGCATATATATCAGCCAAGCTCCTTGTTCTTTGATTTCTCATTGGAGATACTGAAGCATCACTAGAAGCCCATGTTGGAATTGGTTCTGGATCTGCATTTTCATAGGGATGCATGTGCTCATCTGATTCTGATTCAAAGGAATCTAAAATTAGATCAGAATGATTGCATATATCATCCAAAGATGTATGTGTGGTACTTTCATCAAAATAGACACTCCTCTCAATGAAGAGCATTTCTATAGAAAGATCAAGAAATATGTAGCCCTTTGTACCATCTGGATATCCATCAAAGATGCATTCTTTTATTTGAGGCTCGAAAGCCTTACTCTTTTCTATAGGAATGCGAGCCCATACACATGATCCAAAAATATGGAAATGTGTAACTTCTGCTTGCATGCAACTCCATGCTTCAAAAGGAGTTTTTCCTATAATATATTTATGAGGAGATCTATTTTATATGTATGAAGCACACTTGATTGCTTCAGCCCATAATTTAGAGGGAATGGATCTAGCATGCAACATGCAACTAGCCATCTCTTTGAAAGATCGATTCTTCCTCTCAGCTACCCCATTCTGTTGTGGAGTGTAAGGAACTATGTTCTACAACTGTATTCCTACTTCATCACAAAGATGTTGGACATCATTGTTAACATACTCCCCCCCATTATCTATGCGGAGGATCTTGATCATTTTCTCATATTGCTTCTCTGCATGAGCTTTGAAAATCTTGAGATTCTCAAATACTTCAGATTTGAATTTGAGAAAATACACCCATGTTTATCTTGTGTAATCATCAATGAATGTTAGGACATATCTAGCTTGGCTCATAAGAAGGTTCAGGAAATGGGCCAATTAGATCACTATGAAAAAGATCTAGAGGAGAAGAGGATCTCCATGCAATCTCTTTTGGAAACTTTTCTTGTGGATGCTTTCCAAGAGCACACCCTTCACAAACTCCATCAGAAAATTCTATGGTAGGCAAGCCTTGCACCATCCCCTATTTGCTAAGTTGCTGCATGTATCTAAAATTTAGATGTCCAAATATTTCATGCCAAATTCTAATTTCATCATTTGCATGTGTTAGTAGTAAAGTAGAATCTGATTTGGAAACAAATTCAGAGAAAGTGTACAAATGAGATTCAAGATTCACCTTACCAATAGCAATTTTGGAGTTGTCTTACATGTCATAGATGTTCATTGAATCTCATGTGAATTCAACTCTCCTACCAGTTCTAGTATGTGTCATTTGATACACATAAAGGATATTAACAGAAAGCTTTGGAATAGGTAAGACATTCTCAAAAATTCTAGTTGCAAGTTATACTCTCCCTATTCTAGTTGCCTCTACACTGATGGATTAGAGAGATAGGGTACTGAGAGGGGAGGGGTGAATCAGTTGCCACAAAAAATTTCACTTCTTAAACCTTAAGCAACAAACAGTAATAACCTTCAAATATAGCTTGCATCCATTGCATGCATCATTCATTCATTTGACTATTAAAGGTAAATAGCATGAAATCAACAATATAACATTCACATAACAAAAATATTTTGGTAACACAGAAACCCTTGTTAGAAGGTGAAAACTGTGGTGGGGATGACACCCATAAATTCTTTGCTATTGCACATAGAAAAGGTTTTCCTGTTAGGGCTACAAGTGGTGATCACTTCTAGTGATCTTACCTTGTTAGGAGTAACATGCTAGATCGATTAGATCTACCTAGTGATAGGATTTTAAAAACACTACTTGAGTGTGCACTCAGTTAAGAGATTTACAAAAGACTGTTAGGTCTACTCTGTTAAGAGATTTTACAAAAACTCTATTACAATGATTAGAAAATAATAGGTAAATATCTGCTAATGACAACTCAACTTGTCTGATACAGATCTATGAAGTACTGAATAGATATCACCTTTTCATATGAAGATCTCTACTCTAAACTACTCGGTAGCCTTGTCTAATTCTACTTAATCTAAATGTCTCTGAATACTATTCTTCTCTTTGTCTGATAAATGATATTCTTGAAGTTGGCTAAAGCTTTAAGAACTTCTTTTCATGTTCTCAACTTCCTTGTTAAGTTTCTCTCTCATGCATACAAAAATAACATGAAATTACATTTATATAGCATACTGATTTTTGCCTCTTAACAAAATTAAGTTACAATATTGAGCAGAGAAAACCCTAAGATCTACAGTGTACAAAAATAATCTAGATCTAGCAAATACATAAAGATCATCATCGCAATTAATGATGGAATCTTACAATAAATGATCCTCAAACTTGGTAAAACATTTTGTGATTCTATTGTAACCATTTGCATAGATAAATGTGCCATTCCTGATTACTATGCCATTTTCTATGATGCTTGGAAAACACTGTATATAATACTCAGTGATTACACTAGTGCTTAGTGTCCAGTCTGCTCGGTGTTTACTATGCTCGGTAGAACTGCACTCATGCTCTGTGTAAAGACTTAACCAACTAGCTTGAAGTGCTTGCAGTTACCGACTAGAGTAGCATAGGTAACTAACTGATGTCATTGATACTAATGACAACCTTTAATGGTCAAATAGAGATAAAAATCTCCCCCTTTAGCATTACTATCAAAACCTTAAATGTATATAGACCTTATGTATCAATTTTTTTTTTATCTCCACCATATACATAGATACTTATAAAAAATTTCTATTACTCCCCCTCGGTGCATGCTCCTGGTAGTATCTAGTATACTTAGCATCTATTTACATATTTGGCATATACATTGTTATCCCCCCTTTTGATATTAATGCCAAATACAAAAAAATGTATACTCACAGCTTGTCAAAAATGTGTTGATGGGTTTTCTTCAGTGAATCCAAGAGGTTTGCCCATTCCTCTTTCAAGTTGGTGAGAGCAATGTGCTCAAGACTGACTTGTGCATGCATGTCAAAGATATTTTCCAACACAAAAATTTTTGTTGTCGCAACAAGTGTTTCCTCTTTGACAATGTGTTTCTCAAAAATTTTCAGGTAGGGTAGGAGCTTAGTTTGTAATTCAGTGACCTAATCACTTGTTCTTTCTTCTTGCTTCCTAAGATCTTCTATTAACTGCTTGAGTTCTTAAACTCTTAATATGTGCTTTGCAAAAGCTTGTAGCTTGGTTATAGCTGCTTGTGCACTGGCTTTGATTTCATTCTCAAGTTGTTTAATCTTTTTACTGATCTTGGTAGTGAAGGTTTCCATAGTGCATAGTTTGAGCAAAATTTGACAAATTAATTGAGTAATACCCTGAATTTTAGTTATTAGTACCTCAGATAGCTTAACCTTGTTAATTGCCACTTCTTGGCTAATCCTTTCTACAAATTTATCTTGTATCTTTGATTCTTCCCTTTCTTCTATTCTCTTGTCTGCTTCGACATTTGGGGCATTTATCTCTTTGAAGAAAATGTATCAAGTTGGTCCATGATCAGAGTATCCTCATCTATATGTACCTCTGGTACAACCTATTGTAAGATGTCTCTTACATTCTCTAGTATTTCTTTGCTTCTGCTTTCTTGTCTTAATTTTTCTTTTGCAGCCTTTCTTGTGCACAACTCCCCATATTTTTTTAGTTCCTTGGGGCTTATGGTCCTCAAGTCACAATCCAGTATAACCATGACTTCATCTGATGTGACCGGCCCTTTTCCTTTCATTTTCTTCTTCTTCTCTGGTTCTTGAGGTAAACTTTTATAAGTGGTACAATGTCCTTTACCTCAGAACTTTGTGTAACCTGCCTGGGTGACACTATATCTACCTTTTGTTGCTCCTCAGTGACCTTTGTGTTAGTAGACAATGTTGGAGCCTCTGATGTAGTGTCCATTGGAGTGGCCTCGATTACACTAGGATTCTCTTTATCCTTTGTTTCTACCTTTGGTGCCTCTTTCTCTTCAGGCTTGTTTGTTTCAACTGGTGTTTTGGTGCTTTGTTCCCTTGTAGTATCCCTTGGTTGCTTGGGTTCTGAGCCATTGGGTTTCTCCTATGATAAAATCTCAACTACTTCCACAAGAATAGGAAGCTTGCCTGGTAAGGATGTGAATGCACACTTGGTAACTTGACCTTCATCCTGTGCATTGTTTGGTGAAATGTTCACATTTTCATCTTCATCTCTGTCATCAGGATCCCCATTGGTAATGTCCTTAATGAGTACATCATCATCATTTTTCTCCTTTATCTGGATCTCTACTGGATTCGGTGAATCCTGTGAAATAATTATAATTTCATTTAAAAGAGTTGTATCAATTACCTCGATAAGTGATACACTTGATTCTTTTGTCTTCTTTGCTTCATCCTCATCATATATATATATATGCCTTTTCCTTTTGATCTTTGTCTCTTCTTAGATAGATTCATAAATGCATTTTCCTCAGCTTGCTCTTTAGCTGCAAAAATTGATGTCCACATGAGTTGGTCAGTCTCATCAACATCTGCCAGATTTTCATCTAAAATTTTCATAGCCCAGCCTTTTACTTTGAATCTCATATAGTAAGTGTTCATATATTCATCAATTTCATCAAGAGTTAAATTTGATGTTGCCTAAACTAGGGATTTTTCCCTCATCTTCTTCTCGGTGTCCAAGGCATAGGACCACTTCTAATTTATTCTTGCTTCTAATGCTTTGGGCAGTGGATGTTCAAACTCTAATGGAACTCATTTAGAGCTTATCATCATCTAGATGATAGCTTCCTTAATTTTGTGCTGATCTTCGGTAGACATGTTTTGAAACCGATTGAGTTTGAGATCTGTGAGTGCTCCATTTTCAATTATATCAACAACAATGTCATCTATTGCCCTGTTCTTATTACTGACAACCTTGAACTAATTATTTTCATCTTCTTCATCCTCAAGGTCTTCTCTTCCTCTAATCAACCTTCTCCTTTTCTTTGGTGCCTCAGCTACAACCTTGGTTCCTCTTTTTGCATAAGTTTTGGTCGGTGTAGCTTCCTTAGGTTTTGTTACTTTCTTAGCTCCCTTTTTCTGAGGTGGTGAGGCTCCAGTTGCTGACCTTGTTCATGCACCTAACCACACTGGCAACTGCCTCTTCTTTGGAGTTGGAGTGGGAGAAATTAGTATTGAATCTTGTTCCTTGTCAGACTCGATTTCCTCACTATCATGTGCTTTGTCAGTCAATAGTAACTAACCTTTGATTGCATGTTCAACCGGTGACTCCTTAGATGAGTTAGATACATCTCCAAAATGCTTAGTTAAAACTTTCTTCATTTTCTTGGCTTTCCTTATTACTTTGTCGATGACAAGACCTCTTTTTATTCTTAATTTTGCCTCTTCATAGGTTCCAAACCTTTCAGCCTTCTTGTCCTTCGGTAAAAATAGTAATGCCTTGATTGATTTCAAACCAAAATAATGATCCATTTCATATCCCATGGGTTCTAGTCATTTAGTCCTCGGCTCTACAACTTTAATCAATGTATGGTCAGTGTCAACTAGAAAACATATGTCCATCTCATATTTCTCAACCAGTGAGCTTGGAATCCTGCTCCTTAGATTCATCTTGATCTTAAACTCCTCAAAATAACCATCTACAAGATTATTTACTTTATCTCCCAGACTTATCATTATATCAGAAATTTGCAAAATGATCATTTTGTCAGTAGGCCAATCTATGTGACCGACATAAGGAAAGAATTTCTGGAGATAGAAAAAAAAACATACTAGTAGTGAGCCAAACTTATAGGTATTAGATTTTTGTGTCCAGATTGTTTTCATATTCTCTTCAACCTATTTCAGGAGTAGCACGGCAAGGTTTATCTGATGACCCTTCTTTATCATTTTGTGAGCCATATCCACAACACTACATGGTACATTGTTCAATCTACTTGACTGATAGAACTTATAACCAATTACATGCGTTGCAAACTTAACTTCTAGATCCACAATTGAAGCAATTTTTAGTGCTTGGCTGTCCCATGTTGTGCCTATATTTTTCTCAACATTGGCTCAAGATGAACTTCAGAATGCTTTGGCCTTATCGGTTGTAGGGTAACCTATAACCCTATGTATCATTCTCTTCGTTACCTTAATCGGACTATCCAGCCAAAATGTGCCCTCATGATATCGACTTAACACAACCCTAACCCATTCATTTTTCAAGTTCTTCAAAAAATTTAGGGCATTTGTGAGTCCAATTATTTTGACCTGCTCATACTCTGGTTTTAGATTTTCATCTTCACTACAGAGTGCTTGGTATGCAACATACATCTCAAAATCTCCCATTTCTCCTATTTTGCAGTGAATGTATGATTGGATGTCTTCGACCATTAAAAACCTAGGTGGGATACTAAAAAAAGTACCCGTTGAATCTATTTTCGATGCTACTTCTGGGTGTAACTTGTAATTGGGTTCACTATAGTTTGCTGAAACTATAAGATTGACTTCCTCTTCTACAACTTTATAAGTGCTCACAGTGGATGCCATTATAAAAAACTAGGTTTTCAATAAGTATGATGAATATGCTCGGTAGGGGTTTCAACTTACTCAGAATGAATGATGAATGTACTCGGTTCGATCTGAACTGCTTTGGATGAACTTGAAAGATTCTTTGCTCGAACTTGCTCTGTGAAATAATCTCTCTCCAAAATCACTTTGTGAAAATGAACTCAAACTTCTGTGTATTTATAGCATTTTCCAAATTCTCACTTAAAACTTTATGTCATTAATGCTTGACCTACTTTCCAGTTCGTGACAACTATCAACTCGGTGAATACTGCAAACTTCCATCAGCTCAGTTAACACATGATTTCTCACTCGGTTGATATTGACACTCGGTTAACCTTGAATAATGATTACCGACGGGTAACCTTTATCTCGGTCTAACATATACTGACTGTGTGACATTGTTAGCTGAAAAAATATTAACCACAATGCATCTTTATTCATGCATATTTAGTATGTGCTCATCATATATAAGGAACTATATGTAAAATATGATCATTTGAAGTGTCAGTTTCATACATACCTATATCACCTTAAGTAGAGCTATCAATGTCACCTAATCCAATGGACGAGGTTTCACCGACAACATTTCTTGACTCTCCATTCTCATTAGATGCCTTTTTCCACATAGTGTTCCTGATTCTCATGATATTTGCAATAGTGTTTCCACTCTCAAATGCATGTCCTTCTTGTGGTTCTCGGTCCCTGTAGTTCTTGCTTAGATGAATGACCTTATGACAATGTAAGCATGCCATTCCAGTGCTTGTTCAACTTCATGATTGTCCATCCCATCCCTTTTTGAAACAATTTGTTGCAATATGTCCATATCTACCACATGTAATATAGTTAATCCATGTATTGTAATCCTAGACATAAGAATTACCTTGTCTCTTCGGTTGATATGGTTTGGGCTTGCTCTTCTATTTTGGTGTCCAGACTTGCTTCATCTTAGCTTTTCATTCTTGTGCAGTGTGTCCAATTTTGTTGCAAGTATAATAGAGTTTCTCCATTTAGGTTTGTTGGTATTCTTGTTCAGTTTTTCTCTACACTCATAAGTTTGGTGACCAAATTTTCCACAATAATAACAATATCCATTAAACTTAGGAGTGACTGGAGGTTTACCTTGTGCTTTGCTTCTACAGATATTTGAGGTATCTCCCAATTTTCCATAGTGATAACATGAAAGCATCTTAGGTCTTTGATTTTGATTATTGTTGAGTTGTTTAGCTTGTTTGGATGACTCTCCTTTGCTAATATAACCTAAACTAGCTTTACTTCCAAATCTTCTTTGATTAGTCAGAAAATCATCAATCTGTTTAGAAATATCCTCAGCCAATTTCATCATTTCATTGTGCTATTGTTAAGTCTTTACTTCATTTCTTAGTTTCTCATTTTGTTCCCTAAGTATTCCAATATCTTCAAGTTTCCTTGACAGATCACCATTTACTCAGTTGACTTCTTGATTTACAATCATCATCTGATTAGATATTTTTAAATGGTGCTCGGTGAGTCTTTGTATCTCACTTTATTTTTCTTGAAGTTGTTCAGTTATCTATCTTCGGTCTTCAATAGCTAGATTCCTTTCTTTCTCAGCTTGTCTTGCATTGTTTATTACATCTACCATTCTCACCATCTATGATTCTTGACCGATTTGTAGTGCTTTCACTTGTTCGGTTAAGTGAAGATTCTTTTCAGACAAATCAGAGATTATAATTTCAGATTCATCTGAAATACTTCTTGAACTAGATCCAATGTGATCAAATAAATCATCAATCTCTTCTTCATGGTAACCAATCTCATTTTGCAGAATAGCTAGGTTCTTCCTTTCAACCAATAGTTTCTTTAATGTATCCTTGGCTTTCTTATACTACTCAACAAACAACTACATTTGAATGTTTTGATTCTCTATTGTTTTATCCAACTTATATCTCTCCATGACTAGATATTTACTCTTCAGTGGTTAAACTATCCAATAAGAGATCTGAAGCTCTAATACTAATTGTTGGATTGGAGAGATAGGGTACTGAGAGGGGAGGGGTGAATCAATGCCCACAAAAACTTTCACTTCTTAAACCTTAAGCAGAAAATAGTAGTAACCTTCAAATATAACTTACATCCATTGCATGCATCATTCATTCATTTGACTATCAAAGGTAAATAGCATGAAATTAAAAATATAACATTCACATAACACAAGTATTTTGGTAACGTAGAAACCCTTGTTAGAAGGTAAAAACTTTGGTGGGGATGACACCCACAAATTCTTTACTACTGCAGATAGAAAAGTTCCCTATTAGGGCTACAAGTGGTGATCACTTCTGGTGATCTTACCCTATTAGGAGTAACATGTTAGATCGATTAGATCTACCTAGTGATAGGATTTTAATAGCACTACTTGAGTGTGCACTTGGTTAAGATATTTATAAAAGACTGTTAGGTCTACTCTGTTAAGATATTTTACCAAAAATTTGTTACAATGATTAGAAAATAATAGGTAAATATCTACTAATGACAACTCAAATTTTTTGATATAGATCTATGAAGTACTGAATATATATCACCTTTTCATGTGAATATATTTTCTCTGAACTGCTTGGTAGCCTTGTCTGATTTTGCTTAATCTGAATGTCTCTAAATACTATTCTACTCTCTATCTGATAACTGATATTTTTTAAGTTGGCTAAAGCTTCGAGAACTTCTTTTCATGTTCTCAACTTCCTTGTTAAGCTTCTCTCTCATGCATATAAAAATAACATGAAATTACATTTATATAACATACTACTTTTTGCCACTTAACAAAATTAGGTTACAATATCTTAGAGAAAATCCTAAGATCTACAGTGTACAAAAATAACCTAGATCTAGAAAATACATAAAGATCATCATCGTAATTAATGATGGAATATTCTTACAATAAATGATCCTCAATCTTGGTAAAACATTTTTGTCATTTTGTTGTAACTATTTGCATAGATAAATGTGCCATTCCTGATTACTATGTCATTTTTTGTGATGCTCGGTAAATACTGTATATACTACTCAGTGATTACATTGGTGCTTGATGTCTAGTCTACTCGATGTTTATTACGCTCAGTATTGGTGTACACTGATGCTCTATAGAACTGCACTGGTAATCGGTGTAAAGACTTAACCAAATAGCTTTAAGTACTTGTAGTTACTAACTAGAGTAGCATAGGTAACCAACCAATGTTGTTGATACTAATGAAAACCTTTAATGCTCAAATAGAGATAACATATAGTAGATCCATCTCCCATGAGAATAGAAGAACCAAAATATGGTTTCAAAGAAGAAAGAGAATCTTTTGTGGCTTCCATGTGGTGTGAAGTTCCAGAGTCTATGATCCATGCATCTGAAGAAGAATTAATAGCAATTAATGCATGACTATGGTTTATATTTTTTGGTGCTTTCTCTTCTTGTTGCTTCTTGATACTCTCTAGGATAAGGTTACCAAGATTATGTTGTTGAAGAGTCTGAGCCATGATATCAATGGTCTTCTTCATGCATAAGGCTTCTGGGTGGAACCCATGATCGCAATAGGTACACTTTGATTTGCCCCTTTTGTCATTTTCTTTTGAGCCTATAGATCCACCTAGAGGTTTGAGGTTGCCTTCCTTTTTGGGATCTGAATCCTTCTTCTCTTTGCCTTTGAATTGTTGGTTGGATTTGGAATTGTACTTCCCACTTTCATGCACAACAAGTGCATGAGGTTGGGAATTCCTCAATGTACCCATCTTTATAAGCGTATCTTGCTCATGTATTAGAGACTTAATGAATGTAGCCAATGTGGGCATCTTCCAAGTTGCTCCTATTGTAAGCCTAACTATGTGGAAAGTAGAGACAAATACTCCATATTATGGACTCAATTTTGATAGAATAGAAAGGATTAATTTTATTTCTTCCTTGGATTTTTCAATACCACATCCTTTTAGCTGAAGCAATAAGGCTTTGATTTTTTTGAAGAAATCTTGAATCAAATCTCCTTGGATCTAATAAGTTGAGTTCATTTTCAAGGATATGACCCCGCATCTCATCTTTCTTTCTAAAGAGTGTCTCCAATGCATCCCAAACTTGCTTTAGAGTTGTGCACGCCTCAACATGAAACAACAATTCATGATATATGGATAAGCATAGCAGACCAAAGGCTTCATCCATGCAGTTGAAGTATTTAGACTTTTCCACTGCTGAATTGGGTTCAACTTCCGTATTCATAACTATATGATAGAGGCTTCTACTTCTGAGCTAAAGCAGAATATATGGCTTCCAATCAAAGTAGTTGTATGGTGTAATAATAATAGAGGCTGTAAACTCCATTCTTTAGGCTTTGATGTTCTGTACCTACAAAAAAATACAATACTCTCCTTCCTAGCACCTATGCTCTGATACCATGTGAGATTTGCAGTTATAGCTGCATAGATTAGCTAGGAGGAAAAGAAAACAATTTTGGGTAGATTATATAGAGAAATAACAGAGCAGCTAAAAATAACAGAGCATTACAAAAAATAAACTTCTATTCATTTTGGTATTCACGGCTGGAATTGATTATTAATTACCATCATCACAAATCTCAGAAAAAAGGCCATTTGTGCTTACGCAGCAATAAACTTAGGAATTGACTAATACTTTAGCAACTGATTGACAATCAACTAATAGTTAGAGCAGTGGATTAGAAGCCTAAGTTTGGGCATAGAAAAATGAGTTTAATAACCTCAATTTGGGGCAGTAAAGGCCAAATCAAACCTAACAGCAAGAGGTAACCAAAATCTACGCATGGTGAACTAAAGATTGAAGATGGAATTAATCATAGCACAATATGTTAAAATATAATTATGTCATAAATAAATATTTACTATATTTTTATATTTCTTCATATACATATATATGAATTGGTTCTATTTAAAACTAGCATATACATTCCAGGTATAATCTATATAAAGACGCAAAGTGTAGAAATTATCTACCAGTTGATTTTTTTAATAATTAAGGGCCTGAACTAGAGAATATCATATTCATATTAATTTGACTTGAAGAACATGTACATAGCTACAACTATGAAAATTTACACTCATTTTCATAACACTCATTCTCAGCTCCTTAAATTTAGACTCCCACATAGTTAACACAAAAAACCTTTTGGTTAAGACTAAACACATATGCTCTAGTTTTTAATTATTTTCTATCTATTGATGTTACCTTTGTTACACCCACCAGATTAAAATAGCTAATTCAAAATCTTGGAAAAGTGTTTACTTCTTGTCTTATTGCATCATTGAAAATTCAATATCATTTTCCTTAAATTATAAATAAAGATCTATTTGACATCTCTTCTTTTCCATCTTCATCTGGTAATGTGTTCCCTTCTCTATAAATATGGTTCATTGCTACACTCTCTAATTTTTCCTTTAGTTCCAGAGCTTTATCCAGCTATGACTATAATCTCCAATTCATAATCATTATTTTGATAGCATTTATAGTTATAGTTGAATTCCTATTTATCTTAATTCTTTTCAAATCTAATTCTAAACATAGAAATAATCCTTCTACTAGGGATTTAAATTTTTCTATCTTATTAGTGTTAAATTTCAATGATATTTCTATTAATGATTTTACCCTCACATGAATGAACAATACAACCTGCACTTAAAATCTATGGGTTACCTCTTGAAGCCTGTCAAAGTTAAGTTCAAGAACCATCAGGTAATTTTGGAGGACACCATATGTAATTTACTCCATCTATTTTTTTGTTAGACTAGCCACCTTTACCAATAAATTTGGGAATTCTAAGTCCAAACCAACTTTAATACATTCTATCTTAAACAATATAGTAATTTGATTTATTCTTTTGAAATTGCATTCTTGAATTCATCATTTCTACAATAATTTCTTCCATTTTATTTGTAAGCATCTCCCATCCAAAAAATTTCCCTTAAATATTCTTCAATTTCCTTCCTTTTATATCTCCCATACTCCCATTGAAGGTGAAATAATCTAAATATTACCAAATAAGTTGTTATTATTAATTCTTGGCTAGGATTGAAAGAGTGACATGATGTTGTTTGGTAGTGTTGTTAGCTGTCTCAGTTTAGCACACAACCATTCCCAACATTTTTGTGCAAAGATGCATCTAAGTAACATATGGTTGATAGTCCATTCATTGTTGTTGCATAAAAAGAATATAGATAGTCACTAGAAACCAATCTTTTTGAACCAATCTACTGTTAGAATCTTACCTTGTAGAGTTTCCCATGTAAAGATTCATGCCTTCGGTATGCATTCTTTATTCCAGCACAAATGAGTTGGTAATTCTAAATTTTCTTTTTCATGTGTTGTTGAAGAATTATCTTATATCCATCTTTGGCATTATATATCCTCATCTTAGAGCCATTCCATATGATTTCATCATTACCTTGCTTGGAGATTGATCTATTTTTAAGAATTTCTCTATGTATATGGATATCTATCAGTGGAAAGTTTAGTTCTTCAAAGTTTTCCACTTTCAATTATGAAATGGATGGATTCTGAAATTATAACATAATATCTTACATGATATCCCCACTTGTGTTCATAAATATGTCTGGTTCTATCCACATCTATTAGGTTGCTTAGAATTAGGTACCCTCCCTAAGAATCCTGTCAAAATAATGATTTCTTTCTACCCTTTATAATCCATGAGACGTGGTTTACTATAATATTGTTGCATTTGGACATAAAATTCCAAATACGAGTTCCCCTTGAGAAATAGTTAACCCAAATATTTCTTCATCACCTGAATCCGTGAATTATTTTCTTTAATAATCCTTACCCACTTGAGATTTGATTCCTTGTGAAATTTCCAAAATAATTTTGTGTTGAGTTCTTTATTTTGCCATAATTGATTCTTTATACCAGATCCTCCATATTTAATGGGTCTACATTTCTTATCTCATAAGATTAGAGCATATTTTTTCTTCAAATTTGTACCTTGCCAAAAAAAATCTCAACTTCTTTACTAAATTGGCATAAGCCCTGCTTGATAATGATTTACATGATAATCACTTGGATTTCCATGATTCCATTTTCCTATCCATCTTTCCTCCTCTTGATTTCCAAGCCACAATTTTTCTTATGTTTTTTTTTCAAAGAGAGTCCTAGGTATGAACAAGGTAGCTTGGCTTCAGTAAATCCCAATAGGTCTCCTTAGACTTGTCTCTATGTTCTTACTTTAACAAGGAAAGAGAACATGTTTGATTGGCTATGATTGACCGCATGTCCTCGAGCTTTAGATATGATATTATAACCAATAACTTAATTTTGTGAGATAATGTTGGTTTAGGGTCATAAACTTTTACCTCTCTTTGATATGAATATACTCGAAAATAATATTTAGTTTCAAAAGTGTTGTTTTCCTTATTTTTAACTATACAATATTGTGCATATAAGCTTCTTTATTTTAGTGGATCATATTAGTGGATCCATAATCCCTCTATGAGAGACCAAAGTGCTTACACGAATCAAATTGTCAAAAATCATTTTTTACAATTTATAAACTTAAAAAAAAATGCATAAAATCTTTAGGAAAATAAATTAAAGAAACAAATATGACTTATGAAATAATTTCTTTCAATAAATAGCTGAGCCAATTAGAGATAAATTTAGAACACAGTTTGCAAAAAAAAAAAAAAACAATATGTAAAAATACCAAAAATAAATTCCCTAATAAATTTGATGCATGAAATTCTTGTATAAGAGCCTATTTGGGTCAATGAAATAGCCAAAAACAATCTATTTTAGTGCCTAATTAGAATTAAAAGTTGAGAAAAAAATTTAAGATTATTAGCCTAACAAAAATATTAATAAAGAAAAATTTCTTTAAAGTTAATCTTTCTATAATCTTATTGACCAAATAAGTACTACTTTAAATGATATATTGTTTTTAATTTCAAGCGAAAGTGGACTAGGTATCTAATATATATATTATTGATTAAATCTGATTCAAGAGCTTAATAGAAAAATAAACAGTAACAAAACCTCATATCATTGCTTAAAATACAAAATTGAATGCATGAAGAAGACATGAATAAGTTCAAAACCCCTCAAAGTCTACAAGTATAGTATCTACTCTTACAAATATCCACATAGGGATCAAAATTTAATTCATAATACCACCAATAGCTACTAACCAAAATCCCTAAAGCAGCCTTATACATGATAGGATAGTAAAAACAATATTTTGGGTAGAATAACCAAGAGTTGAAGGTTCTTTGCAACAATCATAAACTGTAATAAAGGCACCAAAAACTATTTTATCCACCCTGCACTGTTATTATATTCTTTCCACTCTTTATGAAGAACGTATCAAAATAATGTTGTAAGTCCATCAACTAGAGAGATACTAGCACCAAACTTCATCTCGATCATATTGTCCTTTAGCACACCCATGTTTTTCAAAATCTCCAACAACGTTGTAGCATCAAGAGAACGTGAAATAGTTCAAAATTGCAAGAGACCGAACAAAATTTGTCAAAAAATCAAAACATGGTGTCAACCCAATTCCATTGGTTGGGGCTCAAGCAGAAAAACAATTGCATTTTCATTCCAGGTATCATTGGAAGACACATTCTACCCTAGTTCTGCAACTTCTGATAATGGGGGGAGTCCCCTGAAGCATCATTCTGGCTATTAATTTAGCCCCAAGAATTTGCATTACCCTGTTCATCAGAAATCCATTCTTGCAAGCCCTGTGAGTATTCTCATGGAGAGGAATTTAAATATGGGTATCGTGATCGTCCCAACTGAAATTTTGAAGAGGAGGAGCAACATCATGACCCATTAAATGTAAAATTTCTTGCACTAAATCTAGGGCTTTAACCTTTATTGATAATTCCAAGTCGAGAAGATAAAATTTGATGCAACTTATTAATGTTTGTTGATTGTAGAGTTTATTTTATACTACTAAGCAGGAGGACATAACTCTCATTAGATAACAGAAATTTTTTGGGAAAGATATTACCCATAATAGCCTTCCCTTTCCATAAGTCATATTGACGGATCCCTTTAAAAATTTTGTTGTCCATATGATAGTTCTGCTTAACCAAATTTTATGCTAGTAACCTAAATGAAGACTATGATTGCATAAGATCAAATGTATTCGATAGAAAAGAAGAGACTATCTGTGTAGGGAAAATTACCTGGATGTCATATGGGAAAATGAATTCCTCACCAACCAAAAGTTTGATGGCTTCCTTGAAATGGTGACACCAGAACTCAAAAATCTCCTCTTATAACTACATATCTAAGACATGGCCTTCAATGGGCTCTTCCCAATCTTCCACTGGGAGAGAGATTCTAGAATTATGCAGACGGTATTCTCATGCAACCTCCATGGTTGAAGAGGGAAACAAAGACATTGGGATTAATCTTGGGGTCGAAGGATAAATGAACACATTCCTCTATGCAAAAGAAATTAACATGAAATTTAATCATAGCGGGATGAATTTGACTCACCGCCATCACATTATTGTGTGCCACCATGTCATATAAGTACTTGAAGTCACTAAATTATGCAAAGATATGTGTTAATCTGTACGAACATTTTGGTTGAGCATGATATTATCCCAAAGCCACATATGTGACAAGAGTCCATGTCTCATGATTTGAGTGTAAGACATTCAGTGACGAAAATAGATTTTATTGTCATTAATCCATATATTTATGTTTAAAACAGCCAGTCCAACACACACACCAATGATGAGATAGTATAAACAAGAGTACTCTACGAACCAATTACCAGCATATTATGTACAAAAGTTGTAAATATGGTGCACCCTGCCATGTAAATATAAAATAATCCATAATCTGTGAACTCTTGTAAAATGCAAAAGCAAAAAACCCAAATTATATCACTTTGTCTGAATCGATTAGATTTTTCAACTCGCAGAACTCAAACCATGAGATGGAATTGACGGAGGAATCAAGGATGATGTCTGAAACTCTCATATTAGCTAACATATTTCCTTCCCTGTATGAATGAGATAAGTAACATTCCTCCAATGAGTCTAACAATGTCCAAACCTATTTCAAAACATAACTTAATTGCCAAGAATGAGAATTTCGATAAATGCAAGCATTAATGATAATTGCTCAGTCACCTTCAATATGCAATTTACTAAAATTCAATTGTGAACTTAATATGGTAAAAGTACAAACCTGTGTCACACTTTTATAAAGGAAACGGTCAACAACACACAACATGTTCAACTTTAATGACATAAATGTGACATTTATATTTAGAATTTGAATATAATGTAAACAGATGAAATGTGTAAAATTAAATAAATTTTATGCTTATAATTTTTTAAATTATTTTTGAACAAGAATTGACATTGTTTTTAATTTTTGAAGTCCATTTTTTAGTTGCTGAAAAATGCTAAAAATTTAGGGTTTAGTTCCTGCCAAACAAGTATATACAAATTATTATTTTTTTCCTCTGATTTCAAAATATGTTATAGATGACATTTATAACTACTGCATAAAAGAAGAAAGATTGGTTTTTGATGTATATTTTCTTTGATATAACTACTCAAAGTCAAACTCATCTCAAATTGATAATTTTCATCTCTCGTCAAATTTCCCCTATCAACAACAAGGGTCACAAAAGTAATAAAGTATGTAACAGTTCTCGTGATAATATTCACAAAAGGAGATCAACAAAAAAATTCTCCTATTGATTTAAAATGTCATCAAGATTTTCTACCTAGGTGGTCCAGCCTTGAGAACCCTCCATCCATACCACCTTCTTCCGCTCCAGGATATGAGTAAACATCTCGTGCTTGTCAAAGTAGGGACCTCTATTTTCTCTGATTTCCTTGATCAACTTCTTGAGAGCATCATCAAAAGCAGTCTAGTTTTCTGCAATGCTTGCCCACTCAAAGCCATTTTTCATTTCATAGATGAAGATAGTAGCATGTTCGTCTCTGAGGAACCGCAACAAATTTTTCCTTTCCAAATTCATCACACAACAAACCTGCGTAACAATTTTAAAATGAATGAGTTTTCTAAGAAAACCAGTAAGAGACCTACCATTACCTTGAAATTTTTTCTCATTTATAAACTTCCAGATAAATCAAAGGATGAAAGATGAAAGGATTTTTCAAAACAGATCAACATCTCTTTTTAGCCCATGAATGAAACCAATAATAATATCAAGAGTACAAACATGCTCAATAAGAGATATCTAAAATATCAACCAGACTTCTCTGCCAAAGATACAGTCAGAAAAAATGTGTCTCATAGTATCAGGCATCCTACAAATAGAACAAGTGTCATAAAAAGAAAGGTGGTTTCTAATATGCAATCTATCAAGCACGAGTTGCCACTTGAAGCACTTGATCTTCGGGGGGATGGGAGATTTCTAGATTTTCTCAAAGGTTTTCTACCAATCAGAAGGGCTAGTGTCAATATACCAAAGGGAGTTAATGTGATATGTAACCGAGGTGTCATAGTTGAGCAGCCTATAGATATCTTTGGCTTTAACTTTAGGGAGGAGGGATCCATCTTTCCAGCAAAATGAAAGGAATTTGTTGGAATCAACATTAGTATCCCATGGAAGGTTAAGGGGAGCACAAGGATTTTTAATCATGTTGTAAGTTCTCTTGTGAGACTCAGGAATGTCATAGTTATTGCTAAGAGTTTCCCAGCTAATAAGGTTATTATGCTCCAAAATGTCCATAATACACTTAATGCCCTCATTATACCAATCCCTAGCAGAGTAGCCTTGGGTTAAGGAAAGGGGTTTATTGTTGTGCTAAAGGTTTCACCAAATTGAACGTTCCCCATGTAGGGTGTAATTATAGTCAATGTTGGAGTTATCTATAAATCAATGCACATGCTCCCTGGCTTTCCATATGGACTTAAAGACCCAAGTGCCTTGGATAGACACAGAGAATCTACCAGTAACCAAATCACAGAATGGGAGAGCTTTCCAAGATTTGGCAAACTTAGGAACACAATTTTGAATATTGTTTCTTATCAAAATCTTCCAGGGTTCTTGTCCTTGCAGAGCATGGAAGATCCATTTGGCAGCAAGGGAAATTCCTTGCATCCTGAGATCCTTAAGACCCAAACCTCCAAGCTTTTAGTCAATGTGGCACCAGCTCCATTTAACTGTGTGAGCCTTCCTTTTACCCTTGTCATTAGACCAGAGAAAATGTTTGATGGAATTTTGAATTTTAAAAATTTGATAATTTCTAAACATCAAGGCAGAGGAATAGTATATGTTGTAGGAGGAGAGGATCTTTTGGTAGACTTGAACCCTGCCAGTAAGGGAGAGCACCCTATTGTTCCACTTATTGAGCTTGCTATCAATCTTCTCTTTAACCCAGAGCCACATATCCCTACGGGAAGGGGAAACAAAGAAAGGGATACCTAGATATCTAACAATTTTATTGGGTCCTCCCCATGAGTAGCCAAATTGTTGAAGCTAGTCTAGGGGTTCCTCTTTACACCCAAGCAACGTAGATTTGGAATTGGAGATATGAGCACCCGAGGATTTTCCAAAAATGTCTAGGTTTTGGGTGAGGCACTCAATGTTGTGTCTAGAGAGCTCCAAGAACAGAGAAGCAAACTGAATATTGAGTAATTCAAAATCATCAGCTAACTTAATACCATGAACTCTAGGAGATAAGGTGTCATCTTTAAGGAGGTAAAATAAAGCATATGACGCAATAAAAAATAGGGTAGGGGCGAGAGGGAAGCCATGTCTAATAGATCTAGTAAGCAAGATAGGATGAGAGAGATTCTCATTAACCTCAATATGGGCATAAGCATCTTTGAAGTGGACTTGAATATACCTACAAAATTTTCTAGGGAAACCAAAAGCATTAAGCATCATGAGGATGAAGTCCCATTCCACCCTGTCGTAGGCTTTCTCAAAATCAACAAGGAACATCATAGCATCTTGATTAGAGGATTTGGTCCATTCCATAGACTCCCAGCTAGTGAAAAGGTTTTCCAAGATATACCTACCCTTAATGAACCCAGTTTTGGAAAAGCAAATGAACTTGGGAAGGATTTTCTCAACACGAGAAGCAAGGACTTTGGCAAGGATTTTATAGGAGACATTAAGGAGAGTAATTGCTCACCAATTTTTAATAAGGGCTTTATCACCATCTTTTGGGATAAATTTCACAATGCTCATATTAATGGACTCCCCAAGGGTGCCAGTTTCAAAAGCATCCGAGTATAAGTCATAGAGATCTTTAGTGATCCAATCAATGTTAGCTTTATAGAATTCAATGGGAAGCCCATTAGGGCCTAGGGCTTTGTTGGCTTTGAGCGTGTTGATGGCATTAGTAATTTCTTGGAGGGAAACTTTGGTTTTGAGAAGGAGAGAATCACTCTCAGAAATCATGTTGGGGATGATATTTTTACATTTATTTCTAATATCTTTCGAAGTCTCACTATCTTTTATTTGACATTAACGATATATATATATATATATATATATATATATATATATATATATATATATATATATATATATATATATATATATATATATATATATATATATATAATATAAAATTTTCATAATCAAATAAAATATTAAATAGCTCATATTCAATTTACTTTTCACATATTATTATTATTCTAACCAATTATTAGCATGCATAAATCTTATTTTTCTTCTCATTATTCTAATTAATATTGAATTAAATCTATATATAGATAGACATACACTCAATATTTGCATTCATATGTATTTACTATTTTAATTAATATAATTAAGTGCTCAAATACTTTTGAATTACATCCATATAATTTTAAGTACTAGTAATTGTACTTTGGTGTGCAATGGGTATCCTTGAATATAATTTGAATAAGATAAATAATTATAAATTAAATTTATTACAATAGACACAAAAATAATATTTATGTTATAAATATAATTAAAAATGAAAAAAAATATTTTTTCTTTCTATTATTTAAAATTAAACTACAAATAAAATATAAATATAATTTTAAAAAATTATAAGAAATATTTAGCATATTACTAATGTAAAAAAATAAATAAGATAAATATAATTTTAAAAAGTTATTAGAAATATTTAACATATTGCTAATGTAAAAAATAAATAATTTAATTAGTAGTTCACAAACATTATTTAATTAGACATAATTAAATATTTACTTATTATTCATCTATGTTAAAATTATAATATTTAATGTAGGAGTGATCAACCTCCAACACCTCTTATATTATTTCTAAAACTAAAATCTTATCTATTTATAATTAATCTCTAAACAATCACATTAAATACAAATCTAAACTAATATTATAATATTTTTTTAATCAATTATTAATATCTTAATATTTATTTTATTATTTTATTTATATCAAATATATAATTTTATAATTACACTGTGTATATTATAAGCTTTGATTACAAAGAGTCACAACTTAGAATTTCACAAAGATGTCCCTCTTGGGATTTGAACTAGGGTCTCCACAATGCAAACTCATTGCTTCAACCAACTAAGCTAAACCCCTTAGACTAGAGAGTTTGAATCATCTTGCACACCTATTATCAACTTTGAACCGTTGACATTTTGTTTTTTAGTTCTTCTTTTTTAGATATCTATTTTATGATAAATATTATGTATTTTCTATTTAAATACTTTTGAGATACATCTATATAATTTTATCTAATATATTTCATTCCAAAAAAATATTAATTTTGATAGATATATACAATTTCAATACACAGATTATAATATATATCTTTTCTATGATGAATATTATAATACATTCTAAATGTAATATTCTTGGGAAAACTTTTAAACCTGCAATATCATAAAAATTTACATAAATGGTATGCCCTTTTTAATATTTTAATTTTATTATTGTCATTTTAACAATGTGCATGAAACAATTTTTAAAACACAAACTCTTAGAACATACTTAGGATACTCTACATATATAATACAAAGGTAATTGAGATATAAGCATATGCCAAATGTACATAACCTTAGAGTTGAGATATCTCTAACTAGCATTAAAATGTGAAGTGTTTATATCCATCTATATGTCTAGAGTTCAAAAATCTTATTTGTATTTATAAAATTGTTATGAAGTTATTTTTTGTTCAATCATAGAAAAAGAAATTAAAAAACTTCTAATATAAAATATTATTAATGTTAAATATATAACCAAAACTTCAGGTAAATAAAATATATTTTAAAACAAAGAACAAAACCCATTTAGAACCATATTATTTTATCTTTCACCTCTTTAAGTATCAGAGAGTGTGATCCAAATGTTAATAAAAAAATTAGACTCAATCTAAATTAGAAGTAATATAAACAAGGTTCCAGAGCAACGAAGTTTTTGCCAAAAAAAGTTACACTTCAAATATGTATGGTCTTTAATAACAAGGCTACAGAGCAACTATGTTCCTACCAAAATGTACTTGTAACTATTAAGATGTATAAACTTATGAAATGTCTATATGAATTTGTAAAGGTTTTGAGTACCTACTTTTTTTTTCTTTATTTGATCAAAGACAGTAGATTTTTGTTTAGTAGCACTTTCATAATTGGCATCTCTAGAGGAGCTATAACCACTGTAGCTATTTCACATGGACCATTTTGGTGTGAGCCATAACATTCTCATCTCCAACATTTCTTTTGTCTAGCTTCTCTTTGGTGACTTAGCAAGAACGATGTATGATCACACTACATCTTCAACACTTACCAACAATAAAACAATTAATTGCTTTGGAAAAGATTGTTATTCTAAGACCTTTTTAATGTGGGAAGGTGTGTGTTTATTTGGATATAATTTTGTGTTTTAGAATACTAAAATTGTATAAAAATCTACATAGGAAAAATAAAATTCTAATTGATATATCATTAAGGTAATCAAAAGTTGTTAGTTGGAAGTTAGCTTTGATTGCGGACCAAATTCATAATTTGTGTACTTCTTTGGAGTCTGTTACTTTCACTCATATTCCCAGAGAATAGAATAGTGTTGTTGATTGTTTGGCGAAGTGGGCTTCTGACCATATGTGTAATTGAAACATTGTTGATAAGACTCAACTTCCAATCAATTTGATCACTTGGTTGATCTTGATAGGGTTTTTTGATGCCCTTTCTTTGTTTGTTCTTGTTTCTCTTTCAGTTTGAATAAATTTTCACCCCTCCTTTATTTCATTAAAGTAATCAAAAGTTAGAAAATAAAATGATGAGAATACATAAAAATTTCAATGTCTTTTTGCATAGCTAAATTTTTAGTTGTAATTGATTTTATTAAATTGATATTTACTATTAGTCACTGACTAAATTGAAGAGACAATTGTTTTGGTTGTACTATTTTGTGAATTTTTTACCTTGTTATTCGAACACAAACCAATATACCTTTAAATCAATGTTTATTCATTAGAAGGAATTTAAATATACGTTCTCTTATTTTCTGATTGGCCTGACATATTTTGGTGGGATTTGTTATGATTTTTCATATTTATAAATTTGAAATTAAAAAGTTGGTGGCAATCAAATCTAAACACATAAAATTTAATGGTGCCTCCAAACTACGAAACATGGCATTCGTTGGTAGGATACACTTTAAAGTGGCATTCTCTTGCACTTTAACGTGGTGTTCTCTGGAGAGTTCATGTGTTCCATTTGTGCTTCCATATATTTCACACATGCATACATATGAGGCTATCCATCCAACCAAGTATCCACTTCGAAAACTATGCTTTCTAGTTTAGATGTTTCCCGTGCTTACAGACTTCATTAGGAAATTGTACATAATTCTCGATTGCTTATTTCATGGACGTAGATCATGAATGTTGGAGACATTAATTTCTCCCACTTGATATATGCAATAGTCAAACAAAGCATTAAAAATAGAAGCTTCCCACTTCCTTCCACCTACGCTGCCTACTCTGTCCACATTTTGCACATGGTCTTTGACTGGACGATATTCCAGGCTCTTCCTTTATCCATTAAAGTTCTGGAATGTTCTTTTCTCACATACAAGAGAGTTTTGGATTATTCTGAGACCTCTATAAAAAGAGGCATTTTGTAATGTTTTCTGGAGGCAATAAAATCTGTTCTTTCTTTATCAGTTTAAGTGCCCACCTTTATTGTGGTATCAGAGCAGGTTGAAGGAGAAGGAGACCTTTGGAGATTGCTTGGAAAATATGCTTCCATATATGAGAAGCATCCCAAATTTTTGAGTCTAAGAAGAGCCATTATGCTGCTACTGTTTGAGGCAAGTGTCTGCAGCTAGATCAGATCTTTCAAGAATTTGTTGATTTGAAGGTATTGGATATCAGTTAGTTTGTTAAAAGAATTTATATTTTCTAAAAATATTTCTAAGGAAGGGTTTAATATTGATTTACTATCAATATTAGAATCATATATGAATAGTTTAATATGGAAGTGTGTAAAGAAATTAATGAGAAGTGAAGAATAAAGAAGATCAAATAATTTAGAGAAAAAGTGCAAAGTGATCTAGTAATTTAAAATTTGAGTGAAAGTATGGCTTCTAACACATCTTATGTGCAGCCCCAAATTCCACTTCTTACTGGTAAAAATTATGATACTTGGGTAATTAAAATGAAAATTTTGTTTAGGTCTCTAGGGCTAACAGATATTGTTGAGAAAGGTTTTTTAGATCGAGATGATGAATCTAATCTAAATGATAATCAAAGAAGAGAATTGCAGAAAAATAGAGAAAAAGATGGGAAAGCCATGTTGTTCATACAAACAAGTATGGAAGAATTAATTTTTCAAAGAATTAGAAATGTAAGTTCAGCTATAAAAGCTTGGAAAATTTTGGAAAACACATATCAAGGTACACCTAAAGTTAAGATAGCCAAATTACAAGCACTTAAAAGAAGTTTTGAAAATTTACAACTGAAGGAATTAGAGTCAATAGATCATTTCTTAGCTAATGTTATGAATATTGTTAATCAAATTAGATTAAATGGTGAAGATTTATCTGATCAAAAGGTTATAGAAAAGGTTTTAAGAAGTTTTCCAAGCAAGTTTGATACTATTGTGGCTACAATTGAGGAAACTAAAGATCTATCAATATTGTCTATAGATGATTTGTTTGGATCATTGATTTCTCATGAATCCAGGATGAATAAGAATAATGACACAAGTTTGGAGAATGCTTTCAAGACACAGGTGACATTTGGCAGAGGCAGAGGCAGAGGAAACTCAAGATTTAGAGGAAGAGGAAGAGGAAGAGGAAGAGGAAGAGGAAGAAATAACTATCAAAGAGAAGAAACAAAGAAAGAGTCCAGATCCTGGAGGAAGGAGAAATCAAAGTCTCAATTCAAGGGGACACAATATTAATCAAGCATCACAAAGGTATGAAAAATCAAGCGTTCAATGTTATTATTGCAAGAAGTTTGGACATTTTGCAAATGAATGTAGAAAGAGACAAGCAGATATAGGGAAACAAAATGCAAATTTCTCTGAGAGTAGTTCTGGGACATTATTTATTACATGTCATGTAGCTCAAGAGAGCTCAAGTGATGTTTGATTTTTAGATAGTGGTTGTAGCAATCATATGACAGGAAATAGAGACATATTTGAAAGTTTGGATACTACAATCAAATCAAAAGTAAAATTGGGAAATGATAGTATAGTAGAAGTCAAAGGAAAAGGTACAATTAATGTGATGACAAACCTTAGTAAGAAGTCTATTCCTGATGTTTATTTTGTACCTAGTTTGAAGCATAATCTTATAAGTGTAGGGCAACTTACACAAAAAGGTTATAGAGTTATTTTTGAGAATAATGTATGCACTATATTTGATATTTCTCCAAGTAACATGGTGATTGCAAGGGTTGAAATGACAAACAATAGAATGTTCCCACTTTGCATGAAAAGTGAAATGATGGAGGAGATTGGAACAAGTTTTAAGGCATCATGTCAAGATCAAGCTTGGAAATGGCATTTGAGGTATGGTCATCTAAACTTCAAAGGGTTATGTTTGTTGCAACAGAAGAACATGCTAAAAGGTTTACCCCTTATTAAAGCACCATTAAATTCATGTGAAAGATGTATTTTGGCTAAGCAACATAGGGAAAGTTTTCCAAAAGAAATGTCATATAGAGCTTGGGCACCTTTAGAAATTGTGCATACAGATATATGTGGTCCAATGCAAACACCATCATTAGGGGGGAATGTTTATTTTCTAACATTCATTAATGGCTTTAGTAGGAAGACATGGGTTTATTTTCTTAAATATAAATCTGAAACATTTGGCAAGTTCAAGGAGTTCAAGGCATTGGTTGAAAAACAAAGTGGTTTATCCATCAAGGTGTTGAGATCAGATGGAGGAGGTGAGTACAAGTCAAATGAGTTTTTGGATTATTTTAGGTACCATGGAATAAAGAAGCAATTTACTACAAGCTACACACCACAACAAAATGGTGTTGCAAAAAGAAAGAATCGAATGATAATGGAGATGAAAAGGAGTATGCTGAAAGATAAGAATCTTCCTAATGAGTATTGGGCTAAAGCAGTAGCTTGTGCAGTTTATATCTTGAATAGGAGTCCAACAAAGATTATAAGGAACATGATCCCACAACAAGCATGGAGTGGTAAGCATCATTGTGTTTCTCATTTTAGAGTATTTGGTTGCATTGCATATGCACATGTGCCTAAAGAAGTAAGGAGTAAATTGGATGATAAAAGTGAAAAATGCATATTTATTGGTTATGATGAACACTCTAAGGCTTACAAGTTGTTTAAACCCATAACTAAGAAAGTAATTGTAAGTAGAGATGTTGTTTTCAAAGAAGAAGAAGCTTGGGATGGAAGTATAGACAAGAGAATTGCAGGAACTTCAACAATACCATATGATGAAGAGGAAGTAAAAGATCAAGAAAATCAAGAAGATCAATCAAATGAGCAAAGAGGAACACCATCAAGAAGCCTGCAAAGAGATAACACACAAATGCAAGATGAGAAAGGAGAATCTTCAAGTCCATAAGTAAGTAATGAATCAAATCCTACACTTGCACAATTGAGATCAAGTCTTAGAAGCAATAAGACTAGAAGCTTGCAAGATATTTATAATCAAGGAAATAGTATATAAATTTGCAATCAAACTTTACTTTATTTGCTCAAGATCCTATATACTTTGAAGATGCAATTAAATAAGAACAATGGATTAATGCAATGAATGATGAAATGGAATCTATTGATAAAAATGGTACATGGGAGCTAGTTGATTTACCTAAGAATAAAGAATGCATAGGTGTAAAATGGGTCTATAAAACTATGTATAAGGAAAATGGAGAAGTTGATAAATATAAGGCAAGATTAGTAGCTAAATGGTTTGCACAAGAATATGGAGTTGATTATAATGAAACATTTGCACTCGTAGCTAGACTTGATATTGTTAGAATGGTACTAGCTATTTCATCTCAAAATAATTGGATGGTTTATCAAATGGATGTTAAATCAGCTTTCTTGAATGGATATTTGGAAGAAGAAGTGTATGTGTAGCAGCCACCAGGTTATGAAATAAAAGGAAATGAAGATGTAATGTTTACAAGTTGAATAAGGTACTCTACAGGTTGAAACAAGCACCAAGGGCATGGTATAGAATAATTGATTCGTACATGATAGAGAATGGATTTAAAAGAATCACTAGTGAGCCTAAAATATACACCAAAGTCAATGAACAAGGTCAAGTTTTGATTATTTGCTTATATGTTGATGATTTGATTTTTACGGGTAATCTATCCATTGACATGTTTGAATCAGCAATGAAGAAGGAATTTTAAATGACAGATTTGGGTTTGATGAAATATTTTCTTGGCATTGAAGTTACACAAAATGATAAGGGTATTTTCATTTCAAAAGATGTTTTAAGAAGGTTTAGAATGATCAACTGCAGTTCTATTTCCACACCTGTAGCAATAGTTACAAAGCTAAGTAGAAATGATGATGAGATAAATTTTGATACAACTATATTTAGAAAGCTCATTGGTAGTTTGATGTATCTCACTACAACTAGGCCAGATATTATGTATGGAGTGAGTCTTCTTTCTACATTCATGGATTCACCTAAGAACTCAAATTGGCAAGTAGGAAAGAGAATATTGAGATATATTACAGGTACTATAAATTATGGCATATGGTATGCTACTTCAGATAATTTCCAATTAGTTGGATATACATATAGTGATTTTGCAGGGAATATTGATGATAGAAAGAGTACATCTGGCTATGCATTTCACCTTGGAATAGGTGTTATAGCATGGGCATCAAAGAAGAAACCTATAGTGACAATCTCATTAGTAGAAGCAGAATACGTTGCAGGTACATCAACAACATGTCAGGTAGTATGGATGCAGAGAGTCTTGAAGGATCTAATGCATGAGGAAGAGGAGTCTACTACAATCTACTTTGATAACAAGTCTGCTATTGTACTCTCAAAGAATCATGTTTTTCAAAAGAGGAAAAAGCACATTGACACTAGATATCACTTCATTCGAGAATTGGTTAACAATGGAGAAATCAACTTGGAGCATTGCAGATTTAAAGATCAAGTGGCAGATATATTTACAAAGGCCTTAGCACAAGAATAATTTAAATATTTAAGAGATCAATTGAATATTGTAAATTTTGATGTAATTAGTGGTAGAAATTAGGGGGGAGTGTTGGAGACATTAATTTCTCCCACCCGATATATGCAATAGTCAAACAAAGCATTAAAAATATAAGCTTCCCACTTCCTTCCACCTACGCTACCTACTCTATCCACATTTATCCATTAAAGTTCTAGAGTGTTCTTTTCTCACATATGAGAGAGTTCTGGATTATTCTGAGGCCTCTATAAAAAGAGGCATTTTGTAATGTTTTCTGCAGGCAATAAAATCTGTTCTTTCTCCAGCAGTTTAAGTATTTTGTCTTTGATTTCTCTGCTTCTGCCCACCTTCAATGAAGACAATGAGGAGAGTAGGGCTTTGGTGGAGTTTTTCTCCCTGTTGATACTAGAATTTTTGCACTTATGCCAAAATGGGACATAACAAATTTTTGGGATGCTGATGCTGAAAGTTTCTTGTTCTCTCTTTCAATTTATTAAAATGTTTGAGTATTTCTTTCTCTTCTTTGAGGTAACTTTTGATTTTTTTATCAAATTTGAGTTTGAATTTGATGAGATCTTAATTGAATCTCCATCCTTTCTTGAATATTTGAATTTGTATGAGAATTGTTCCATTTGACAAAAAATCCATTTTGTGCAAATCTCAAAGATCAAAGATCAAATTATGTGCAATAGCTTCCCTAAGTTCTAAACTCTTCTAATGGGATTTAAAATTTAATAGATAAATGCAGCAAACTGTGTGAATTTTATCAAAGATCAAAGTATGTATGCAAATTATTCAATTCAATAAAAGTGGCTGCCTCTTCTGACATAAGTTCATTCTTGTTATAATGTGTAGATGTAGGGAGACAAATGTGAGAATATTTTTATCTGTGAAGATCGCACCGATCATATTTTAGGATTCATCTTACTTGATTGAAAATAACAGCCATAAAAAGATTGAAATGTGAAATTTGTTTTTAATCTATACCCTTTTTGTTAATTTTTTAGAAAATTGAATTTCTACTTTGTGTTTTAAAATTTTATTTATTTTGTAAATAGTTAATGAGGGTTCTTAGTGCCCTCTCACAGTAAAGAGAAACTGCATACGATAACCACTAGAAAAAAGTAGAAGAGACTAAGATATTGGAATGGTTACAAAAATAGGACAGCCATCTCGCTATAAAGAGAACTAACAAAAATTACAAAACCTACAAAACTTTCCATGATCTTATGTGAAGTTCCTCACACAAGCCAGATCAGCTAGAGAAGCCTCATCATGTGTACAAATCTTCTCAATGTAATCAAGGCTTTCATTCTAATATGTTGTAAGCCATGATTAATTTGCTTATGGTAAAATTTAGAGGAGAAATTATAAGTTGGGAAAAATGATTTCTTTTGCGTGAGTGGAATCTATTGCCAAGACTTTCCTTAAGTCCCATTCTATCCAGACCATCAGTAAACTATCATCTTGCTCAAAATCTCAATGAATGTTATGGTATCAATTGCACAAGATGATTCTTAGTCTTCTTCTTTCTTCTCCATTTCCCATGTTCTTCTGAAGTCTTCTATTCCTATGGGAAATTATTCTTCTTCTTCTTGATTCTTTTCCTCTTATTTTCTAGTCTACCTTCTCCCATTCTTCTATTCATTTCTTCCATGCTTGATTCCTCTTCTTCTAGAACCATGAATTTCAACTATCTTGTTAAGGAACCTCTTATGAGAATAGATGATCTTGAACTCATTGCTCAATTTGAAGAATATCTTTATTCCTCCAATAGTCCTTCCAAATATCTCATGGGTGATAAACTTATGGAAAAAATAAAGGAAAAGATGATTAAATTAGATGCCTTTGCTAGGATCATAGACATGATCATATCACAACCTCCTTCTTCTAAACGTTCTTCATCATCTAAATTTTCTCATTCTTCCTCATCTTCCAAATCTTATCATGACTCTTCTAAACATTATTCAAATTCCTCATTATCCAAGTCCTCTTCCTACACTAAGTCTTCAATTTCCTCTTCTTCACGATCTCATTCTTCTTCTACTTCTTCAAAGAGTCTTACTTCTCTTCACAAGATATACCATAATGAGCAACGTGATAGTCCTTATGATGTCTCTTCCACAAAGAGTGATACACCCACCTATGATGACTATGATGACTATGATGATAGACAATATAGCGATACCTATGATGCTTCTATTCCTAAGAGTCCTCCTCGTCGTGTCCTTGTGCTTACTGGAAATGGGTCCTCATATTGGAAAGATCGTGATGGTGATCCATATGATTCTGATTTTGAAAAAGACTTTGATGAGTTATGTGAACAATACCTTGATTGTGATCCATCTACTACTACTAAGGACTATAGAATGCACCGTGCCAATTTGAAATGTCAATACTATAAGAATTCTTCCTCTAAGAACTCTCATGCTGAAAATAAAGATGAAACTCTCAAGCAAGATCATGGTAATGCTAAACCTTTGTCTTGTGATGGTTCCCTTCCATCCCCTACTTCATCCAATACCCATACATCTACTAAAGCTTCTGAATCTTTCACAAATCCTTCATCCAACAAAAGTCCTAATACTTTTCATGCGGTTCCCTATAGTTATTCTCAAGGGCTATCTCTTAAAGAAACTCAAGCTAACCTTCACTTGGCTGAAAATACTTTCAATAATGTCAAACCTAAAGAGCCTAAGCCTTTATGTGTTATAATGCCTACTTCAGCTAGTCCTTCACCACCTCTTTCAAAGTCTTCCATACAATTCCAACATGCTTCCTTGTCCTTAGAAGTGGCTCCATGTCAAGAGGACTCTAAAAATGATAAAGAAAAGAATATAAAGAAAGATCAAGATCAAGAACCCTCCATGTCATCCAATCCTTTTCATGTAGTCTTTGATCCACTTCATGGTTCTTTTGATCCTCTATGCTCTTCCGCATTCATTCCACCATCTCCTAAGCAAGATCAAGCTACTAATCACACCATTGAGCTTATTGATAAACAAAATAACTTTACTACACTTGTGCTTTCCAAAGATGATACTTCCATTGAGGTTATTGAAAATAGTGTTGTTACTTCCAATGTTAAGCCTATTGAAAATCAAGAAAAAAATGATGCGCTTATGCTATCCAAAGCAACTTGTCAAGATCAAAGTCTTCCATCTTCTTGTTCTACCACTCCATGTTCACTTCCACTTTCTACTTTTCCTAAGTCTTCGCAAGCTTTGAATGATCCTATCAAAGAAACTGCTCCTATTCAAGATGTGTGGGATCCTATTGAAAATTCTAATGCTCACTCTAAAGATGATGATATCCTTGGTTGTGATATTGATGCTGATGAACTTATTGATTATCCTTTTGCATCTTCCACTTCTATCCTTGGACTTCCTCCACCAATACTAAGGGCTTCATGTCTTCCTTCCATCTTGGGTCCTTATGTCCCTTCACTTTCCCCTCCTAATTCTCCTAATTCTTCATCCATCTTGGGTCCTTACATCCCTCCATCTCATATCTTTCCTCAAGGTCAACATAGATACATACCCTTGAATCCTTTTCATTCACCCACCCATCTAAACCAGTCATATCCTCCTTCTTCCACAAGTCCTAAGTCTTTTGGAAGTAACTTGAATGTTCAATACAAGAAAAAGAAGCAATACAAGAATCCATCAAAAAAAGAAGATCACCATGTCTTCTCTAATTGACATGGGGGCATAAAGTCAAAAGAGATATCTAAGAAGAAAACTATAAGACAAGTATGGGTTCCAAAATTCATCATTGAAGATATTCTCTCTAAAACATCACAAGGAAATAAAAAGCCTAAGGCTATATGGATTCCAAAATCTCTCTTGAGAGAGTCTTATGTTGAACAACAAGTGAAGTTGACATTCAAGCTTCCAAAGGCTTCCACTTCATCTTCTTCCAAAAACTTTCTTCCATTCCATGCACCTGAACTGCAACCTCTGCTAAACATTCACCATATTCCTTCTCGTATTCCTTCATTCACATTTCCTCCACCCTCTTGCCACCCTTCAAGTTGTGTGTTGATGTTGATCTTTCCTTCCTTTCCATCTACTCTTGCACACTCCTTCCATTCATTATCCTTCTACCTTCTATCCTTTTTCCTCATTTGCCTATTCTTCCTATCTTCCAACCTCGCTTTCCATAAAACCTTATCCTCCATTTTTCTCTTTCATCTTCCTTTCCCTATCAGCATCTTTGAGCATATCATTTTGAATCCTTGACATATCATGGTTTATCCTTTCAAGGAGCATTATCTAAAAAGCTTGCCTTCTTCCAAAAAAATAAAAATTCAAAAAATAGAAAAATTCAAAAAGAACAAAAAATGAAAAAAATTGAAAATGTGCCTTGGTGAAAACCAGGAAACAGGTGCCTTGGTAGAAAAAGTAAAGAGAAATAAATTTGTCCTATGGTGAAAACCACTCCCTTGTGGCACCTTGGATAAGTACCATGATGAAAACCTGGTAATCAGACATCATGCGTAGTTCTTCTACATGTTTCATCCATTCCATTCCATCTTTGATCTTGACAATGTTGAACTATACATGAACATTTGGCTATCTTGTGAGCTATCTTCCGATGATCTTACTTTCATTCCTTTCATGTTTAGCCTTCATATTCATTTTCCTCCATTCATTCTAGCCTTTTGCTATCTTTTTCCCCCTTGGTCTTGATCTAATAAAAAGAGTAAAATACGATGCTATGAAGTCTCTTGACATGTCTACCCTCTTTAGACTGCATCCTTTCATGCTCTTACATTGCGCTTTTGTGGCTTATCATATGCTGGTCTTTCATTGCTTATCCAAATGTGCTTTTCATGATAATTTTTCCCTAGCTTGGGTACTCTTGAGAAGTTTGACCTTGAGGATTACTTCCCTTCATTCTCCTTCATTCTCTTATCTTCCATCTCTTCCACTAGCTTGCTATTCCTTCTTGTCCTCCACCTTGCTAGACATTGGGACTACACGATGTGATCTTGCATGAGAGTTTGATGCCTATTCTATCTGGGGGCATCCTTTGTACATATTTTATTGATCCTAAAAAAATACCAAAAAAAATTGATATATGATGCTGAAAAAATCCTAAAAAGCATAAAAAGTCCTGAAAAAAATTTTAAAAAATCAAACAAATGCAAAAATTCAAAAAAATAGAAAAAGTGCCTTGGTCAAAACCTGGAAATAGGTGCCTTGGTAGCAAAAATACAAAAAAAAAATGAAAAAAGAGAGAAAAATTGCAATAAAAATCTAAGTGGTGAAAACTTGAAAACAAGTGCTACTTGAGGCCTTTGCACTCCTATTTGTTAGCATGCGCTCTCGACTCTTAGCCTTTCTCAATCATGTCTTGACCTTATTGCCTTGGTTTGAATTGGTCTTTGTCTTTGTCTAGGGGGTGTACCTATTAGCATAGGTCCTTTAGGTGCATTTGTCTCTTGGGGCATTTCACAAACCGGTGTTTTTCAACACCACCCCAACAATGTTTTTCAACACTACCCTTGCGTCAAGTGTTTCTTAACACTTATCAGATGTCTTACCCAATAGTCTAAGTATGATGTGATATTTCTCATTGGCAGATGTGATGATCAGAGTCTGACTCTATGACCAACACACACACACTTAGACAATCAACTCATTGAGATGTGTTGACTTTATTTTTCTTTGTGTGCTGTCTATGAGGATTTCTTTGATGAGTGGTCTCTCCCTAAGAAGTTTTCAATGATGCATAGATAGAAGACTAAGGGTATGAGAGTATGTTTTATTTCTTTATCTACTTGTGGGTATATTTTTTTGATCCTAACTGTCATGAGCATTTATGCTGGTCTTACTTGACACTATGGATTGACAAGGTATTATCCTTGACTATTTTGCGAGTGCATGCTTCTAGTTATCCTGACTTTCATGTGTCTTGATACAAGCATAATCTCTCCATATCAAACTTAGGTAATCTCACTACATTAGTCATCTGGACCTACATGTCTTTAATGCCTAGGTGAGATTTCCACATTTCCATCTGATAAAGATCATATTCATATCCACATAGTTATGCTAGTGTGCATTGTATGATCTTGCGATGCTACCAATAACGCTCGATGATGATAATTAGATGTCTATAGGCATTGTGACCTTGCAAGTCAACCACTTTCATAGTAGCCTGCATTCTTAGGTTCATCATAGTTTAGTTTTTGCATCTTGCATATGGAGAGAGCTCTCCTTTTTATCATCTATGGACTAGTTGGTCAATTGTGCTCATTTTCTGATTCTTCTTGATCATATCTTTCATTTCTGGTCTTTCATATCACATCATTTTCTATCTATTTTTGGACTCAAAATCAAAATCTGAGTCACATTTTCAAGTTTTCTCATTCTTCTACGCAGTTGACTGACCTTTTGAGGCATAATTCTTCGATCTTTGATAGAATTTCTTCCTTTTCATGTCTTCCAAACTTCTAGTCTTTCATTCACCCCTTTCACTTCCTTTCTCTAAGGTTTGACTTAATCTTTATCCTATATCTTTTTCAGTCAAACCTCGTCAACCTGGGGCATATCTTCACGGTTTGATGGTTATCTTATCATGCTACATCCTTTGATTATGATTTATTGTGACTTGATCAAGTTTATCAATTTGTTGTTCTCCTTTATCTGATTTCAATTTCGATTCCAGGGGGGTAGTACCTATCAGCTTTAATCTTTGATTTAGCTTTATCATTCAGCTCAGCTTGAGATTCTTATTTTGAGACTTGATTATCACCTAGCAGCGATGGTGGTGATTTTGTCTTTCAATTTTTATCTCCTATTTTTCAGACTTGATTATTTCCTAGCAGCGACGGTGATAGTTTTGTCTAAGGCTTGATTTGTACCTAGCAGCAATGGTGTTGGTCTTGTCTTTCAGCTATTGTTTATGCTTGTCTCGATGTGTTCCCATCTGTTGAACACACATCTAGGTTGTTTTGTGATCCCAAATCGATCTCACATTTCAATTCTTCTTTAACTGCATGTGTTCCCAAAATGATCACACATTAGTCAAAGAGGGGCAAATGTATGCACCCTAAAATGGTCGCCTAGACTTTGGGCCTCCATTCAACAATTTATCAAATCCCTGAATCAATATTTTCAAATATCAACAATATCAATTATATCAATTTCTTTGATCAAATCATAATCAATTCAATATTTCCTAAGGTTTGAGCCTTATCTAATTTTAAAAAAATAAAAATAAAAATCTTATCTAATTAAGAGAACATGCTCCATTTTAATTAATTAAAAATCTCTTTTAATTAAATAATAAAATCACTTTATCCTAAGCCTTTATTTAATTAAAAGGAATTTCCTCCCCTTTTATTTAAATAAAAAATCTCCACTTTTCTTCTTATCCTATGTTGCACAAATAAAGTATTATTCTTATTTTATTAAAAGAGAAAAAAGCACTTTTTGTCTCATATGGACATAAAGTCAACTCCTATTTTCCTATTGGAGGATATTTGTGCACAAGGATCAAGCTTCTTTTTTTTCTCCACCGTTGATTAAGTCTTTTGCCTCTTAATCTCAATGGTCCATTTTCATCTCATTCTCTATAAAAGAAGAGCTCTCTTCCTCATTTTCATATCTTAAGTTTTCATGCTAATGTTATGCTACAGGTTTTCTAGGTCATTTGGAGCTCTTTGAAACATTCTAGATCCAAGCTTTGAAGACTTGTTATTGCATTTCATTGTAGTTGCATATTTCTTTTCTTAGTTGCATTATCATGACATATTAGCTTAGATTTCCTTTTATGCAATAGATTAACTTGCATTGTCATATAGATTTGCATTGCATTGCATACATTTGATTTCATTGGAGCTATTGACATTCTTTCCCTTGTCTTTGATTTGGAATCTCTCATTGTGTGGTTGACTAGCAAGGTCATGAGTTTATAGCTCTAGCTGAGAGCAATTTTACAAATCTTGCAACTCCATGCATAGAGAGCTATGGATCGATTTGCGAGGGCTCATTCTTGAGTTTTCTTGCATGTAAGGATTCATAAAAGTGTGGTCACATTTTCACCATACAGGTGGAGAATAGAAATTGGTCTACGTCGGTGTTAACCAGCATACAGGAGACCATATTGTATACCCAATAGCAAGGATTGAACAAAATCAAGTCAAAATAGCTACAAAAGTGTCAGGATTCATCTAAGATAATGTTCAATCCCTAGTCTTCTAGTAGTTTTTCAAACCATTAATCACTAAAAGGGAGTACCCTTCAAGTTTTCAACCTCTACCATTTTGAAACTAGATGCAGTAGCCAATTTGATCCCTTTTAGAGCAACCAAAGCTTCCACTTCACTATTAAATTTGGAACCTAAGAAGAAGGAAGCTCCTTTATCAAATAAACTAGAAGATGAGAAAAACACTACACCTATTTTGGCAGGGTCCTACCTCTAGGTGCAACATCAAAATTTCATTTTATAACAATCAATTTAGGAAGTATCCCAGAGGGTAAATTTTTATTTTTTTTAATCGATGAAGGGTCGAAGCCGGGATATATATATATATAAATATAAACATAAATTAACAAAGTATCTATCATCAGTTCAAGCCGACTGTTGCAGGGTCTAATGTTCAGAACAAAATCATTTCAACTTTCAACAATAGTAATCGGCTGATACCGATATTTACTTCTAATTTCTTTAGTACAAAACACCAGGGATAGCCATGAAAACCAATACAAATCACCACCTACAAAAAGCTTCTCAAGCTCAAAAACTTATTCCACTAGGTACAAAACATCACTGTGAACGGTCACTGAGCCCCTCGGATCAGTCAGCAATAATTGCGCCACCAAACCAGTTGAAAACCACTGCTAAAGCCATCAATTCTGGTACTTCCTGTCATGAAAATCCTCTGCAAATTTGAACTTTAAATGCAACAGTCATCCTCAGGGTGCCAATAGTCTATCAATGGTCAGCATCTGAACTGAGATCTACTTTATATCACCACCATTAGATCATCATGTTTCGCGGGCTTGGCAACTTTAACTTCGCAATGCTGACATTCCCTTAATGGTTGTCGCATGATCGCATAGTTTGAAAATGGCTTATGCAAACATGTGACACCCCATAAACCTTCACCACCATTAACTACCCTTGGGTACTGGACCCACGATGTACATCCACCTCAGCACTCTCTGGCCAATCAGAAAGGAGACATGTCGGCAAGACCCGACACATGGACCCACACCGTAGTTCATAGCTTTGTCGCAAGGTCTGGTGGTTAGTCACATGTTTGCATAGCTTGAAATAGAGCTATGAGAACATGTGACAAATCATCAACGTGTTGCCATGGGCTAACTGAAAATTGCCATGTTACCGCCACATCTCTATGTTACATCCAATAGAACTCTACCACCTTAGCATCCATTTGACAGCATGTCCATGGTACTTCCATCACCAACAAGCCTAGGAATAGGTGTCAACTAGTCGTATGATCACATGTCAGAAAACTCTGACATGCGATCATGCGACAGCCAACCACAGGATGCCACATAACAACCAGCGGGACCACTGCCCTCCCTGCCAATGGGCCCTAGCACAAGAAGTAATCGGTCACATGGTCGCATGTCAAAAAACTCTAACATGTGATCATGTGACAACCAATCATTTTAAAACCCTTGAAGACTCGGGCCCACCATCCGATCGCACTTGTGCAGTTAGGACCGACGAACAAGGAGTGCCAACAAAAGGGAAGAAATGCGAGGTCGAAAACATCCTAGGTTTTCGGCGAAGGATCAAAAACATCCAGAGATTTCGGTGCCAGAAGATAAGTGCAAAAACACAGGAAGGCACAAGGTCAAAAACAACTAGGGTATTCATGCAGACCAAACAAAAAACATCGTAGGTTTTTGACACTTTGGCAGATTCTGAGACTGTTTCCTGCATACCATAAAACTTTAATAACTCCCTTGGTTTTATGAATTAGGAGATGCGATTTGAACTGGAGCAAGGTGACATCATGAACAACATAGGGCAAAGGGTGCACACCATGAATCATTATGGATTTTCATCGCAAGTCAAAACTGTGATTGCAGGCATGGCAGAACAGCATTACAAAACATTTGCAGGGAACATGCCATTTTCATAGGATTTTTGCAATGATAGGAAAATGGACTAACAGTGGCTCTTTCTGGGGATGCATGCCTCCTGCAGGCATGGCAAGAATTCAGATCTCTGGGACCCATGATGCATATCCATCTTAGAGCTTGCTGGTCAATCAGAAAGGGAGACGTCGGCAAGACTCGACACACGGACCCACCTTTAATTCCACAACAACGTCTTTCAATAGTTGTCCCATGATCACATAGCCAGGAAAAGGGCTATGCAAACATGTGACACATCGTAGCCCTTTACCGCTGTTAATCACCACTACCTAAAGTTACCACAAAGGGCTTGTCGCATGATCACATAACACAAAATTGGCTCATGCGAACATGCGACAAGCCTCCAGCACTCACCACAAACCTTAGTGCCCACTTTATCCATGAACTAGCGAGAACTTTGACTGGGCCCGCATCCGAAAGATCGACAGTCATCGCATCTTCACGTAGACCTCCAAGACTCTTTAGAACATGCACCCACCGTTAGATCATCCATGTTGTGACCCCACTGAAAATTTTGGGCCCACCAATGTGTCAAATTCCCTTTCCATCTCAGCCAATCACAACCTGACACCTTGGTGATGAATCATCATGTGGTCCCACTATAGACAAACCATCGACATCTAATTGGATGGTGGGTGCATGATCGCATGGGGAGAGAATATTCCTTGTGATCACATGCTGACTGTCGATCAAAATCTCTAACACAAGCCCCGTTGACAACACTCCACCTCATATTTTCCTTATTGGACGGTGGGTGCATGTCACCGTCACTCTTTGATGGACAATAGGTATCTACTCCTCTTGTCCTAATCCTACTCCTCATTTAATGTTCTAAAATCCTACATGTGCTATGTGCTATGAGGACCTGATTTAACCATTTTGATTTAGTGGTTAGATTCAATGAGCTCCGTTGAAACTCCACTGACGTCAGATAGAATTTTTAAATTTGTTCCTCTAGCTGCCAAGTCAGCCAGCTCATCCGCTTCAGTGTTTCCTTCTCTGAAAGTATGGTTAATGGTTTTCAATTCAAAATTATCCATTAACTGTAAGATTACCTCTAAAACTGCCATAAGACGCTAATTTGGGGTTGATCTGACTTTGATTGCGTTGATGGTAATCAACGAGTCTCCCTCAATTTCAAGCTTTGAGATCCCTACTTCCCGAGCTAGTATCAGTCTAGACAATAGTGCTTTAAATTCTTCCATATTGTTGGTATCTTTGGGTAATGGTATGGCTTGTTTGGCAATCACATTCCCAGTTGTCGAGCGTATGATGCATCCCGCTCCTGAGGGGCCTAGGTTACCTTTAGAAGCTCCATCAAAATTTAATTTGTACCATCCAATTAGAGGGGGTTTCCAGACACATGCCTTCCTTAGTTCTTGATTTCTTCTATATCCTCTGCCTATGGTGATTGGAGTTTTTAACACAAACCAATTTTTTGTCATCTGATCATCCCAACTAGTAAAGAATTTGTGTTTTTTAGTGATATCAAATTTCCACAATCCATATTAACAATTCATGTGCATTTCTGGGTTCAATTGTGTTAATTTTTGGTATCAACATTTTGGATCACACTCCCTGATCCATCATCAAGAAAGAGAGAATGCAAGAATCATAAGAATGAATCTTATGATTCTTGCATTCTCTCTTTCTTGATGATGGATCACAGAGTGTGATCCAAAATTTTGATACCAAAAATTAACACAATCGAACCTAGAAATGCACATGAATTTGTGTTATGCTGATTGAGTTTGGATTCGGGAATTCATTACCTCAACTATGGTTGCCTCCAATTTGTTAATTATAGTTTCAAATTTAAAAATTTTATCTTGGAATAATCTTCTATTCCTTTCTTTCCAAATCTCCCAAATCAAAATTGATGGAGAGATCATCCATAAATTACTGAATAAACTTCCTCCCATGATTCGTGGCCATGATATCAAAAGCTGGAGTAAATTATTTGGGGGGGCTGATGACCATCCTAATCTTGAATAAAGCCAGTACCAACAATATTTAGCAAAGGGATAGGATAATAATAGATTATTTACGTCCTCTTCATTCTTAAAACACATAATGCATCTGGATGGACCCTGATATCCCATCTTAATAAATTTATCTCCAGTTAAAATTCTACCCTGGGATGCCACCCACATAAATAACCTAGCTTTTGGGAGTCCAACCTTGTTCCAACATAATTGTGTTAGGATCTCTTCTATTTTAGATGTGGATGATTTGGCTTTAAGATTGTAACCCTCTTTGACACTGTAGGATCTTGATTTTGCCCCATTCCAAATGATTTCATCTTTTCCTTGTTTGAGAAGAAAGGGCCTATCTTTGATCAATGTTTTGAGCTTATCTACCTATCTTGTATCTAATTGAAGTGATTGGAAGTCTTTCCACTCCCAAGAACCATCTATAGCAGCAGAGGATGAAAGAATGATATAGTCACTGAGATATGGTCCCCAGGATGAAGTACAAATATGACTGATCTAATTAGGGCCTAACTGTGAATTGATGGTTGGATGCCCACCCCAAGAGTCTTCCTAGAATCTTGCTTCCTTTCTATCTTTGATATTCCAAGATATGTTATTGTTAATAATATGTCTTGACTTAGCTATGAAGTTCCAAATTCTTGAGCCTTTTGGGAACTCTTTAATTCTAACTATATCTTCCTTATTAAAGTTGCCTAAATATTTAGCTCTGAGAATTCTAATCCATTTGAAATCTTGATTATTCACTATTTTCTAATAAAGCTTTGCACCTAGAGCTTGGTTCTTCCATAATTGATTTTTAATGCCAGTGCCACCAAAAGATTTCAGTTTACCCAGAGGGTAAATTCATCTTAGAGGTTTTGTTGTTCACTTCATTAATAGCAGAAAATTTGGCTTGATATTAAATGACCGGGCCTAAGTTACCTCTAGGTGCACCATCAAAACTTCATTTTATAACAATCAATTTTGGCAATATCTAAGAGGGTAAATTCAGCTTAGAGGTTTTGTTGTTTACTTCATTAATAGCAGAAAATTTGGCTTGATGTTAGATGAATGTAACATAATATTTTGCCTATACAAATCTCAAGAAGTTTAAACAAGAATTATTTTATCTGGTCAAGCTTCTGCTTTAGTTGCATGTAAATTTTTGTTTCGATAAGAAAGCTGTGCTTTTTTTCCTCAAAATATCTTAAAAGTTTAATAATAGGAATTGTTTTATTGGATCAAGATTGATGGTTGCAACTTTAATTTTATGAAAATGTTTGTTTATACTTATGTAAGGAATTTGTTTGTTTTTTTCTAATTTCAAAAATTCAGTTTTTGTTAGTAAATGTTATTTTTTTAAAAAAAAAATTAAAATATTTTCTGCTGCATGTTTTGGTAAATTCTATGCTTTCTTTTGAACATCTTAGACCTAACTTCAATACTTGTTCTCAAATTACAGTCTTGAAGTTAGATCTAAGATGTTCAGAGAAAAGTACCAAAATGATGACCTCTAGAAATCTCAAAGATTTAATTGTTAAAATTGTTTTATTCAATTAAGAAGAGGGATCTATGTTCATATTCGTGAAAATATCTGGTCTAATGAATCATTATCATTTTTTTAAGTCTAAATTTGAACTGAGGTGCTACATTGTGTTCATTCCAATTTCAGTGTTTAGAAATTAGATAAATGTACCACAATGTTTACCTGTATGAATCTCAAATATCTTATCACAAGAGTTCTTTTATTTCTTTGAGGATCTATGTTTAAATTTCAAAAAAAATTGGTTTTTTGGAAGCATTACTCTTCCTACTATCAAGTTTCTATCCTTGGATTTAGTTCAAACTTTGGATGAGTAAGATGGTGCCTGTTAGTAGGAGTTGTCTAAAATTTTGCTCAATATCTTACAAAGTTAGCTATTTTGACCTTTAAATAGAATGAAAGTTAGCTATTTTGATCATTAAACAGAACGAAACTTAGCTATTTCATTGTAGTTCAGTACTATGTGGGATTGTTTATTTGTAGACTATCTCCTTCAAAAAGATTTTGAAATCTTCAGTTCACCAATCTTCAACTCTTAAATCTATCTTTGATTAACCTTTAGCTCTGATACCATGTGCTGGGAAGAGGCGGAGCAAAACATTGAAAACAAAATCTGCAATTTATATAGAAAGTTGAATACCCAGAAATTAAAAGTCTGCTGTAGTAACATTCCAGATTACATTAACAAAACATTAACAAAGCTTGAGCTCTTATAACAGTGTATATTTTCTTCTTACAAGACAACAAAAATTATTTTCACTTTTTCAATACATTCAACCTGACTGGAAGCATCTAGAATACCCTAGAAAAATCCAACTAAAATATCACATGGAAGAAAGGAATAAAATATAATTAAAGTCAATGCATTAGATAGCGAAGTTAATGCAGTAGGTGGATGGAAGGAGTGTGGTCGCATAATCGCAAGAGTGAAAAGGAAGCCTTGTGATCATGCGACAAAGCTTAAAGTAAAGTGCCGGTAGGAGTGAGGTCGCATGATCGCAAGAGTGGAAAAGAAGCCTTGAGATCATGTGACAAAGTATAAAGAGATAGCCCAGGTAGGTGGGAAGATTAACGAAAGGACAGGGAAGATTAAAAATTCCCTATTGGCATCCATGTCCTCTAACACTCCCCCTTAATCTTCACTGCTGCAGTTTTTGATGCCCAATCGATCTCTTTGATAAACAAAACTCTCTTTTCCCAGTGCCTTGTTGAAGATGTCCACTAATTGATCTTCAGACCTACAATGTTCCAAGTAGATTTCTCCATTTTTTATTAGCTCTCTGATGAAATGATACCTTGTGTCTATATGTTTACTCCTTTTGTGAAAAATTGGATTTTTTGATAATGCTATGGCTGAATTGTTGTCACAATAAATCTTTGTTGGTTCTTCTTGTTCTTCTCTGAGATCTTTCAAAATTCTTCTCATCCAAACCGCTTGACATGATGCACTTGTGGCTGCTACATACTCTACTTCAGCAGATGAAAGAGTGACAATCGGTTGTTTCTTTGAGGCCCATGATACTACACCTGATCCAAAATGAAAAACATAACTTGAAGTGCTCTTTCTATCATCTATGCTTCCTGCACAGTCACTGTCTGTATATCCTATGAGTTTGAATTCATTTGAGCTTGAGTATTGAATCCCATAGTTCTTTGTTCCACTCACATATCTTAAAAATTTTTTTCCAGCATTCCAATGTGTAACTTTTGGAGTCTCCATGAACCTTGAAATCAGATTTACACAAAACATTATGTCTGGCCTTGTGGCTATTAAATACATAAGGCTGCCAACTAATTTTTTATATAAGGTTGGATTTACATCATCTTCTTTGTCATCTTTACTCAATTTCAAACCTGTGACCATAGATGTTGGAGCTTATTTGCAATTCATCATATTAAACCTTTTCAAAATGTCATTTGCATACTTAGATTGAGAGATGAAAATACCCTTTTCATTCTAATTTACTTCAATGCCAAGGAAATAATTCATTAATCCTAAATCAGTCATCTCAAATTCTTTCTTCATTGTTGATTTGAACATATCAATTGATAAATCACCGGTGAAGATCAAATCATCAGCATATAAACAAACAATTATAACCTCACCATTCTTATTCATCTTGGTATACAATGTGGGCTCACTACCGCACCTATTGAATCTATTTTGCAAAAAATAAGAGTCAATTCTACTATACCACGCTCTTGGGGCTTGTTTGAGTCCATAGAGAGCCTTCTTGAGCTTGTAAACCTTGTTTTCATGACCCAAAATCTCATACCCAGGTGGCTGTTCCACATAAACTTCTTCTTCTAAAATGCCATTAAGAAAATTTGATTTCACATCCATTTGATATACTGCCCACTTGTTTTGAGATGCTATGGTTAATATTGTTCTCACAGTGTCCAAACGAGCCACTGGTGAAAATGTCTCATTAATCAACCCCAGGCTGTTGTGAGTATCCTTTTGCTACAAATCTTGCCTTGTGTCTTTGCACATCACCATTTGCATTCAATTTAGTTTTGTAAACCCACTTTACTCCTATGACTTCTTTTCCTTTTGGAAGACTAACCAACTCCCATGTTTCATTCTTTTCAATTGCATCAATTTCTTCATCCATTGCATTTATCCATTTTTCTTCTTTAACTACTTCTTCAAAATGAATTGGATCATCAGCATGTGAATACAATGCAAAAAGAGAATTTTGATCTGTGTTATTTTCACCATCATTTTGCTCATAAATCTCTCTTAAACTTCTGATTTTATGCCTTCTCATGCTTGCCAATGTGGGATTGGACATGTCACTTGAATTTGTTGAATGTGGGCTTGATGGACCTGCACTATGTGTTCCTCGTGATATTGATGTTTGTTGTCCACTTGAAGGTGTGATTGCTTGAATACGTGAGGTTGTCCTTGTGCTTGTTGAAGGTGTCATTTGAGCACTACTTTTTTGTCCTTGATTAGGAGTGGGAGGAGTCACATTTGGAGGAATACCTACTAGCATAGTTTCTTCATTTTCTTCTTGTGGTATGTTGGTTACTATGTTGATTGTTTTGTCCAAAGTTCCATCCCATGCTTCATCTTCTATGAACTGCACATCTCTACTGATTATGACTTTCTTGCTGATTGGATTATATAGCTTGTATGCCTTAGATTCATCACTATATCCCACAAAAATACACTTTTCTCCTTTGTTGTCCAATTTTCTTCTCAATTCATCCGGCACATGTGCATATGCCACACATCCAAATACTCTCATATGAGAAACACTATGTTTTCTTCCACTCCATGCTTCTTCCAGAATCATATTCTTGACACTTTTTATTGGACATCTATTCATAATAATGATGCACATGATATGGCTTCAGCCCAATACTCATTTGGCAGATGTTTGGCTTTCAACATACTTCTAGCCATTTCCATTATTGTCCTATTCTTCCGTTCAGCTATGCCATTTTGTTGAGGGGTATATCTTGTGGTAAATTGCTTATGAATTCCATGATCTTTGCAAAATCTCATGAAGTCATTTGAAATATATTCACCATCCCTATCTGTTCTCAATACTTTGATGTAATAACCACTCTATTTTTTAGCAAGAGCTTTGAATTGACAAAAGTATTCAAACATCTCACTCTTATGCTTTAAAAATTAAACCCATGTTTTCCTTGTATAGTCATCAATAAATGTCAAAAAATAGAATCTTCCACCAATTGAAGGTGTTTGCATTGGCCCACACAAATCTGAATGAATTATCTCCAAAGGTGCCTTAGCTCTCATTGACATACCGGCTGGAAATGATTCTCTATGTTGCTTTCCTAAGATGCATCCTTCACATACTCTTTCTAGTTTTTCAATTAGAGGTAATCCCTTCACCATGCTTTTCTTATCGAGTAGATTTAGAGCTGCAAAATTTAAATGTCCAAATCTTAATTAGGTGCCATAACCAATTTTTATCTTTAATTTCTACTTGATAAGTTACTTGAGGAGGTGCTACAACTTTTCTTTCATTCACTTGTAAGTTCATTGAGTTGTGTTCTTGAGAAAACTCTATATTCAAATCCGGTTTTATCCTTAAGGGAAACATCCTATTATTTGTCATTTGAACCTTTGCTATGAGCTGATTGCTTGGGTATTTGTCTAAAATTGTGCACTCTTTATTTTTGAAAAATACTCTATAACCATTTTGAACAAGCTATCCAATGCTCATTAGATTATGTTTTAAACTAGGAACAAAATAAAGATCATTCATATGTTTCTTCTCCCCCTTTTTAGTTAGAATATTGATATTCCCTTTTCCTTTGACTTCTACCTTATTGTCATTGCCCAATGTTACATCAGAATTTAGATTCTTATCTAAGCTTGAAATTATTTTCAAATTCCCTATCATATGATTGCTACAACCTAAATCTAAAAACCATACATCTTTTTCACTTGCTTGTGCAACATTACATGCCAAAAACATGGTGTTCTATTCTGGTTTTTGGTTTTGATTTTCTATCATGAAATTTTCATTTTGTTTTCTAAAATCATATTGTTTCTTTCTACATTCATTCATATAATGCCCAAATTTCTTGCAATAATGGCATTGGACTAAGGATTTGTCATACCTTTGTCTTTGAGACTGATTTTGAGATGAGTATTGACTTGGGTTTTGGTTGTTACCTCTTCCACTTGAGCTTGATGGGCTGCTGCCCCTTCCACTTGTGTTTAATGGGCTGCCTCTTCCACCTCTATAAGAATTTCTTCCTCTACCTCTGAAATTTGTTCTTCCTCTGCCTCTACCAGTGTTGATTGAGACTTGTGTCTTGAATGCATGCTCCAGATTTGAAGTAGCTGACCTACTCAATCTATGCTCATGAGAAATGAGTGATGCATGAAGTTCATCCACTAAAAATTGTGAGAGATTTTTGGTCTCTTCAATGGCTACCACAATAGATTCAAACCTTGTAGGGAAACTTCTTAAAATCTTTTCAACAACTCTCCTTTCTTCAAGAGTGTCACCATGTGATCTGATTTGATTTACCAAACCAATGATTTGAGTGAAGAATGTGTCTATTGTATCTAATTCTTTCATATAGATTATTTCAAAATCTCTTCTTAACATTTGCAGCTTAGCTATTTTTACCTTTTCTATTCCTTGATAAGTTGTTTGAAGAATGTCCCATGCTTGCTTGGACTTTGTTGCTACTTGAATTCTTGGAAAAATACTTTCATTCACTCCTTGAAAGATGAAGAAGAGGGCTTTTGAATCTTTCTTTTTATTTTCCTTTAACAAATCTTTCTCTGCCTGAGTCATTGCATTATATGTTGCTGCATCTACTGGTTCTGGGTAACCATTTTCAATAAGCTCCCATAAATCTTGAGCACAAAATAATTCCCTCATTGTGATTTCCCAATAGTCATAATTTTTCCCATTGAACTGTGGAATCTGTGGATTTGTCAAGCTTGTGCTTGCCATTGTTGCCTACAAATTTTGAAAGTAAAACTCTATCTCCTTCAAAAAGCTTTTGAAATCTTTAGCTCACCAATCTTCAACTCTTAAATCTATCTTTGATTAACCTTTAGCTCTGATACCATGTGCTGGGAAGAGGTAGAGTAAAACATTGAAAATAAAATCTGCAATTTATACAGAAAGTTGAATACCTAGAAATTAAAAGTCTGTTGTAGTAACATTCTAGATTACATTAACAAAACATTAACAGAGCTTGAGCTCTCATAACAGGTGAATATTTTCTTCTTACGAGACAAAAAAAAATATTTTCACTTTTTCAATACATTCAAACTGACTGGAAGCGTCTAGAATACCCTAGAAAAATCCAACTAAAATATCGCATGGAAGAAAGGAATAAAATACAATTAAAGTCAATGCATTAGATAGCGAAGTTAATGTAGTAGGTGGACGGAAGGAGTGTGGTCACATAATCACAAGAGTGAAAAGGAAGCCTTGCGATCATGTGACAAAGCTTAAAGTAAAGTGTCAGTAGGAGTGAGGTTGCATGATCGCAAGAGTGGAAAAGAAGCCTTGAGATCATGCGACAAAGTATAAAGAGATAGCCCAGGTAGGTGGGAAGATTAATGAAAGCATAGGGAAGATTAAAAATTCTCTGCTGGCATCCACGTCCTCTAACATAATGAATATGCATTTTGGAGAGATAAGGATCTCTGCATGAAATATTAGTATATCCAGCTTTGATTAATTTTGGACTAGCATCTTGATTTCATTCAATATCTTTGGCTCCCAAAATTTGTATTAAAACTTAAGGAGGATAGTAAAATTGGACAATCAACAAGTTCAAGTCATCAAACAACTATAATAAAAATGGAGATAGTTGCAAGTCTCCTAGATTAGAGTTTTGGCATCTGGAAACACCTCTACCACATATGGGATTTTAAGAAAGTTATTATTCCTAAGCCAGAAACTTGTGGCAGTTAAAAACAAAATCCTAGTAAGCATCCCAAAGAGGGTTTTGGTGACTAGCATCTTAATTGTATTATCTCATAAAATCTAACCTAGGCTACTAATGCAAATAGTATACAACAAAAATGTGGAGAATGCAAATAGTATACAAAAAATGTGGAGAATAGAAACATGCATAGTGATACATATTTAATCAAATTAACTAAACATGCATAATAACACTCGAATTCTAAAGCCACAAACCACCACCATCAACCACAAGCCACCAATTCTAATTTGATGCTTTGTTTCTAAGGAACATGGAACCAAACTAGGGGGAGAAAGAATTCCCAACATTTCACTCTCTAGTATCACAATCAAATAGAATCTACTAGCAAATCTTCAAAAAATTGACTCTCACGTATATCTGAACACTAAAATCCTAATCCCAAGAACCACTAGTTTCAATCAAACATATATACTAATGTGAATTCATTGTTTTATCCCATATTTTAAATATCCCAAACTTTGACCCATTGTAATCGTACATTATACTAGTTTGAATTCATTTTTTAATCATACATGATACTAGTTTGAATTCATTGTTTTATCCCTAGGTAAAACAAGGATTTCAAGGGCGTTAATTGGTAAGATCTAGAACTATACCCCCTCTAATCGTGAAATTTTTGTATAGGCCTCCAAAAATTGGGCTATTCTTCATAAAGTTTTCATGGTAGACAATGGTCAAGGTTTTTTTATAGCTATTTTTTATAATAAAGCTAGTAGGGATAAGATCCACCACTTCAAGGGCTGGTTTATGGAGGGATGGGGTGTTCATACTCAAAATTGGTATCCAAATTTTCAACCTAACAATTGCAAGATCAGATTCTTCCCCTTCTGGATATCTTTCCCTGCCCTCCCTTTGGAATTCCGTCAGCCTGAAATTTTGGATATTATGGCCAATAGAGTGGGAATTTTCCTATGGCGTGATTGGGTATCGATGGACAATTGTAAAACAACCCCAAGACTTTGTCTACTCAGAGATATTACTTCAAACTGGTCTAATAGGCTCTACCTTGAATCCAAGTTTGGTTTGTTGCAACAACCAATTTCTCTAGATGCCTCGTCTCAAGTGATGCTTAGACTCCCAACTCTCGGCCACCTGGAATCCCACTATAAGTCTGGTGCTACTCTTAGAGTTTGCAAAGATTCATCTTCTTCACCGTCTGATTGTTGTGCTCCACGGGTTGTAACATATTTTCCTCCTTCCGTGGCTTTTTTCCTCTTGCAGTCACATTCTAAGGTCATGTATGCCTCCCTCACAGAAATAGGTCTTTTCCTTAACTCATGGCTGAATGTTTCACCTCCAACCTCAGGTCCATTTTGGCACCCAATCTTCTCCCACCTTTTCATAGGGACAACTCGGCCTATTACTGGTCTTGGTTTGTCTACCCAGTCAGAGCCTGGCTAGAATATCACTTCAGGGGAGCTCAACTGTCAGGGCTCAAGTATTTTTAATCACAATAATCATATGGAGGGTAATATGTGCACCACACCTATGTGTTTCTCTTCATAGGAATTACTTGATCCCTCTTTGGAGCCTCATCCTATTTCAATAGGGCATGTTGCTAACCAAGAGGGGCCCCATGTGAACTCAACAAACCTTTCATCATGGCACAAATAAAATTCAAAGATTGTAGGCCTCGCTCTAGATTTTGAGCAAGATTGGCCTTCAGAGGATGATATAGGCATAGTTGGTTCAGTTGTCCCCCCCCACCATCCCATCTACCTGCAAGAATCTATAGAAAATTTCCTTCTTGAGCTGGATCTAAACATCAATCAATCAAAACCATGCAGTTTTGGTCTCCAACCACCTACTACCCACTCCTCAAGCCCCTATGAGAATAAAGAAAATTTAGGGGTTTCACCTATAGGTCTCGGGGATTGTGACTTCGGGTTGTCAGAAGCAGATGTAGACAAAGCAATGGATTTGATCTTACTTGGAGTTTCAAATTAGGAGTGTGATTTGACTGCCAGGGGGGTGAACTTTGATCCCCTTACAAACATTGGTAATCCAATCAAGGGCTTTAGTGAGGGAGTATCTCCTCTCACTTGCAATATTGTACAATTAGAGGCAAATAATTCTAAAATTAAAATATGTTCTTCCTCTAAAAAACCAAGAGGGAAACTTGCAAAAGGTAAAAAGACAACGGCTAAGATTGCTATAGGAGTCTAGTCAATCCTTCCTTTCTCTACACTCCCTTGGAAATCAAAAGAAGAGGTTGTCATTTCAATAACTAAGCAGATGCAACAAGGTAGAAGAGCAACGAGCTCTCTGAGACAATAATGAGAATTTTGTCTTGGAATGTTAGAGGCATTAATGCCTCTAACAAATCCTGACTTATTAAGGACCAAATCCTAATAAGAAGAGTATATATTGTCCTCCTCCAAGAAATGAAATTGTATCAAGAAAATGAATTAACATCTTTGGCACATGGAAGGGATGGAACTTCATTCATGCTCCTTCGACAGGTGCCTTAGGTGGCCTTGCAATCCTATGGAAACCCCACAAGTGTAAAGTGGTTTTAGTGGCCTCAGTAGCTAACTAGGTGTTGGCTGAAGTCTCAGGATATGCACTATCCTTCTCTCTGTTTAATGTCTATGGACCAGTATCAGTCAAGCTGGTAAGAAGAAGTTGTGTGATTTATTATCACAAAAAATATCCTGCATTAGTGGCACTAAGGTTATCCTTGGAGGGGATTTCAATGCCACATTGGGAGATTTGGATAGAGTTGGGGATGTAGCTCTTTCCAACAAAGTAACTCAAGATTTTAAGAACTTTGTGGAAGGAAATGCCTTTTTTATTACTGCCCTTCAAATGGGAAGATAACGTGGTCCAATATAAGAAAGGGGCCTAGGTTTGTGGGTGTCCGACTAGATAGATTCTTACTCAAGCCAAATTGGATTTTATCAAATGGCTGTTGTCATTCTAATATCCTTAACATCTCGGGCTCAGATCATTATGCAGTAACCTTGGAGGTTGAATGATGTAATCAAGGATGGAGGATCCTATTAAGGACTGTCCAAACTTGTAGCCAAATCACAACACAACGGAATCACACAACAACAACACTAGATCTGATAAAGAACTAGAATCTTTATTCATAAATTCACTGATTACATGCAATGTGTCAGGCTGTAAGGCCTTCCCGATTATGGCCAAATACAAATAAAGAAATAGTTCTACAAGATCTCATAGGATCTAATACACCTCTCATCTAGTCCAAGTCTGTGACATGACAGGACACTGGTAGACACTCCAAGAAAGATCTAAACTTGTGCACACAGGCCACCAAGAAATCTTCTTGTGCCTAAGATCACAAGCTACTAACTCTACTATACTTCTATCTTCCAAATCTTAACTCCAGATCTCTCATCCCCCTACTAAACAACTACCCAAACATCCTCTTAAATACTAATTCCTAGCCACAAGTTGGCTTTACAAATAATTAAATCCCAAAACCCAGTCAGCTTTCAAAGTATACAAATATTAAATGCAAAACATGGTCGGCTCTCAAATAGCCTTACAAACATTAAATTATCCATGTCATCCTCTAGATCCACATAGGATAATACAACATGCCAAATCTAGGTCCCCACATGTCCAATAGTCAATCCATAACTTGAGGAATGGAACCCAAATTAAATGCACTAGTCGGCCAAGCTGATCCATCCAAACAACCAAGTTGGTCTACAAGAACACCGAGCACCAGATAAATAACCGAGCGCCAGTGAACCGACCACGCCAAGCATCACCGAGCAATGTAGTTATCACCAAGCGCTAGGAGAACCATCGCCTTTAGTTACTGAGTGTTCCTTAGAGACCGAGCACCCCTGTAAACACTGAAGCTGAGAAACCATACTCCAAGACTGAGAAAATACTTCACCAACTAAGATCAAAACTATCGATCTACCTTTCAAAACAAAACATATTTTTGGGTGATACAGGATTGCCAAGAATCCTAGGATGCTCGTGCATCAGACACCCCAGGTAAACAAGATTTTCTCATAAGGAAATTTGGAATGTCTTAAGGGAATCAGAACAGGTATGCCAGATCTTTTCTTAACCCATATCTCCTCTTGTCCTTCATTCCAAGTTATCTTTACTTCATCCACTATTTCTTGCAGCAAGCTTTCCTGCTTCCCATTTTTCTTATCTTTCCTGTCTGCAACTGATAACAACTGACTCTAACCATCCCTTCCACTGCTGATCACATCAGTACCCTGATAAATTCCATCCTCCCCAGAATCCTCAATAAACTCGGTATCATCTTCATCTCTCTATGTCATCAATGTCATCATCTGTTGTACTATTTCTATCAGAAAGATCATCCACATCTTAATCTCAACAAACTCTTCAGACATATCTTTCTCCTTCTCTTTCAAACTAGAATTTGTAGGAATAGGTTCATCAACCCTATGCTCTTGAGGTTGGTCATGGTCACACGGACAACACTTGAAAACTCCTAATTCCTTAGTCCTCGTCTCCTGTAAAGGTAACAACTTATGCCTAGATCCTTCATGCCTAACCACATAGGTGTTTGCATGACCATCAAACAAAACATTTCTATCAAATTTCCAAGGTCTACCGAGCAACAGGTGACAAGCATCCATAGGCAATACGTCGCATAATATTTCATCATGATAAGATCCAATATGAAAATTAACTAGACATTGTTCTTCAATCCTAACCTTAGAAACGTCTTGTATCCAACTAACCTGATAAGGGTTAGGGTGCTTCTTTCTTTCCAAATTCAACTTACTAACCATCTCTTATGAAACAAAGTTTTGAGAACTTCCACCATCAACTATGACATTACATACCTTATCCTTGCACTTACATCTGGTTCTAAACAAATTTCTTCTTTGTATTGGTTCATGGACACGTGTAGCTAATCTCCTAGTGATAAGAGTCTCACCTTTTTTTGCAACATTCACAATATCTTCTTTAGCAGTTAGTGCAACTATCCTCTTAGGACATTGGAAACTTCTATGACCTGCTTCACCCCATTGATAAAAAGTACTAGTGAACTCATTTTTCCACCTTCCCCTATGTCCATTATTGAAATTATTAGTGACTTGACCACTATCGGATCCTACATTAGTTTTCTTAGGATTCTCTACCACATTACTTTCAGCAACTAGTTCACCAGTCTTACCACCTTTATTCCTATTGTTTTGTCTTCCTTCAAACTTCTTGTTCAACTTCTCTTCAATCTTTAATGCCATCTGATAAGCATCTCCTATTGTTGTCATCCAAATAGTAAGTAACTCTTCTTGAATACTAGGTCTCAAACCATAAACATACCTAGCAACCTTCTCTTTATCAGCTTCAGAATGACCAGTCCTAATCAGGATTCTATAAAACTCCTCAATATACTCTTGTACTAATTTGTTGGTCTTCTTCAAGGCTTGAATCTTCTTAAACATGTCTAGCTCATAATCTACCAGAATGAATTCCTTCTTCAACTTGTCAACCATTCGGTTCCATCTAGTGATCTTTTCTTTTCCTCTTCTACTTCTTTCCAATTGAACTTCCCTCCACCAAATATTTGCATGACCCTTCAGCTTAGTCTTTGCAAATCTAATTCTATCAGGATCTTCTATTTTTTTCATACTCAAAGTACTCATCTATCTCATTGATCCAATCAATCAACTCTTCTGGTCTAAGGCTTCCAGAAAATGTAGAGACTTCAATCTTAGGTCTTTTCCTAATTTTAGACATAGCCTTCGGGATTCTATTTTCTTCTGGATCTCTAGCTTCTTGTACAACTTCTTCAAAATGATCTTCTTCCTCAAATTCATCATGACTATATTCTTTCAATGTAGTCTTCTTTCTCAATTCCTCTTGTAGACCTTGCACTTGTTTCTGCAAAGCTCTAAAATCATCAAGACTGAATTCTCCAATAGCTTCCTCCTCTGAGATCTCATGAGATCTCCTTGGAGGCATCTTCAATCCAAGGTCTTGGTGCAAACTGTCTTTCCTTCACTGAAAAGTCCACACATTCAAGATCAACTTACTCCATAAGATAAAACTTCGTTCCACAAGATCAAACTTCATTCCACAAGATCAACTCTTCTCTAATACCGCTTGATGCTGTCAAGGATGGAGGATCCAATTAAGGAATGTCAAAACTTGTAGCCAAACCACAACACAATAGAATTACACAACAACAACACTAGATCTGATAAAGAACTGGAATCTTTATTCATAAATTCACTGATTACATGCAATGTGTCAGGTTTTAAGGCCTTCCCAGTTACAGCCAAATAAAAAGCAAGAAACAGTTCTACAAGATCTCGCGGGATCTAATACACCTCTCAGCTAGTCCAGGTTTTTGACATGACAGGACACTGGTAGATACTCCAAGAAAGATCTAAACTTGTGCACGCAGGCCACCAAGTAATCTTCTTGTGCCTAAGCTCAAATGCTACTAACTCTGCTATACTTCTATCTTCCAAATCTTAACTCGAGATCTCTCATCCCCCTGCTAAACAACTACCCAAACATCCTCTTAAATACTAATTCCCAGCCACAAGTCAACTTTACAAATAATTAAATCCCAAAACCCAATCGACTTTCAAAGTATACAAATATTAAATGCAAAACATGGCCGGCTCTCAAATAGCCTTACAAACATTAAATTATCCATGTTGGCCTCTAGATCACCATAAGAGAATGCAACATGCTAGATCTAGGTCCCCACATGTCCAATGGTCAATCCATAACTCGAGGAATGTGACCCAAATTAAATGCACCAGTCAGGCAAGCCGATCCATCCAAACAACCAAGTCGGTTTGCAAGAACACCGAGCACCAAAGAAATAATCAAGCGCCAGCAAACCGACCCCACCAAGCATCACCAAGCAACACAATTATCATTGAGCGCCAGGAGAATCAACGCCTTTAGTTGCCGAGTGTTCCTTAGAGACCGAGCACCCCAGTAAACATGGAAACCGAGCAACCATACTCCAAGACTGAGAAAATACTTCACCAACTAAGATCAAAACTACCAATATACCTTTCAAAAAAACCATATTTTTGGGTGATATAGGATTGTCAAGAATCCTAGGATGCTCTTGCATCATTGAACTGGTTAATCAGACTTAAGCCAAAATCATACTTTAAGATTTAACGCATGTGGTTTAGAGATCCTCACTTTCTCCACTTGCTACAACAATGGTGGAATTAGTGTTTGGTGGTAGAGGGCTAAAAAATGTTTTAGTTAGAAAATCAACTCACATTCATGAAGGCTAAAATCAAGAAATGGAATCATCACAGTTTTGGGAACATCTTTGCAGAAAAAAATAGCATCCAAAGTCAATTGGAAGGTTGGATTGAACACATCCTTCATCATGGTTTATCTCAATAGGTTTATGATACTTAGAAATCTCTTCAAGATAAATTAGAAGAAATCCTATTAAGAGAAAAAACCTATTGGAGGCAGAGGTCCAGGGAACTATGGTTGTCTGAAGGGGAAAGAAATACAAGCTTCTTTCATGCCTCGGCTAAAATACATAGGCTGAAAAATGCCATTTTCCAAATCAAAGATGCAAATGGTACGACTCAAAATTTAGCATTGGATATTCAGGGGGAGCCAATCCATTTCTTTCAATGCCTCCTTAGTAGCATGTCACATATGGACCCTCCCTCCTAGCCAGACCTTCATTTCATTCCAAGTCTGGTCTCTGAGGAAGATAATAACTTCTTGTTCCATTCTTTCTCCTTAGATGGGGTCAAGTCTTTAGTTTTTTCCATGAAGGTCGATAAGGCTCTAGGCCCTTACGTACTTACTCCCCTTTTTTTCCAAAAATGTTGGGACTTCATGAAGATGGATATATCGAAGGCTGTGGAGGAATCCAGGAGACATTCCTGTATGTTTAAGCCCTTCAATAATACTTTTATCACCTTAATCCCTAAAGGTTTAAGCCTGGGCTCTTTCTCACACTACAGACCTATCTCTATATGCAATACAATCTACAAAATTATTACTAAGTCTATCTCAGTTCGCCTGGGCAAAATTATCCCTAAGATCATCTCTGACCAACAAGGTGGTTTTCTCCTAGGGAAGGACACGGTTGAAGGTGCCCTAATAGCACATGAGATTCTTCATTCTATCAAGATGCAAGGCCTCTAGGCCATGGTCCTTAAGCTGGACATGATGAAAGCATATGACAGGGTTAACTGGGGATTCCTAAAACAAGTTATGCACAAGATGGGATTTAGTAAAAAGTGGATTTCATGGATCATGGCTTGTGTTACAGGAGATAAGTTCTCAATTCTAATTAATGGTTCTCCTTGCGGCTTCTTCTCCTCCTCTCAAGGGATAAGACAAGGGGACTCATTGTCCCCTTTCCTCTTCATCATTATGGCTAAAGGGTTGATCAGACTTATCTCTTCCAAATAAAATCAGGGCTCGTTGGTGGGCATTTCGCTTCATTGTTCTCAACTTCCAATCACACACACTCTATTTGCTGATGACTCTCTTCTTTATGCCGAGGGCTCCATTTAGGAGGCTAAAGTTATTAGGGATACCCTTCAAGAATATTGTAATCTTTCAGGTCAAAAAATCAATATCACAAAGTCTAAGATTTTCTTTTTCAATATGCCTAAAAATATTCAGGGGGATATCACAGAGCTGCTTGGTTTTGAAGTGGCTATGACCCCAAATAATTAGTTGGGAATTCCTCTATTCCAAGGCCCCTGCAAGGCTTCCTTTTGGGATAACATTTTTTATTCCATTTTTTACCGGATAGCTTCTTGGAAATCTAGATGACTCTCTTTGGATGGGAGAATCCTCTTGGTCAAGTCACTTCTTTCTTCCATCCCAAACTAGATCATGTCTGTGTTATTGGTGCCCAGGAATGTCATAGAGAAGATTAGAAAATATCTAAAAAATTTCATATGGAAAGGTAACCTGGATGGGATATCTAAGGTGCCTCTGGTCTTGTTGGATAAGATCTCTCTCCCGAAGGAAAATGAGGGGGCTAGTCTCCATAGTATTTATGAGAGGAATATTAGTCTTGGTGCAAAAATCTCATGAAAATTATATGAAAACCCAACATCTCTGTGGGCCAGGATCATTCGACTTAAGTATTTGGATAGTGATGACCTTCCTCGCATTTTTACAATTAAGAATTCTCCTTCAGGCTCAGCAATGTGGAATTTTGTTTTGAAATGTAGAGGACTTATTCTCCCTCACCTATCATGGGTAATTAACTCATGGGACACAACATATTTTTGGGATGACTCATGGAATGGATTACCTCCCATCTTATCCTTCCCGAGCATCCTTCCATTAACCAAGACCTTCCTTCAATGACAGTGGGGTTTGAAAGTGAGAGATTATTTTGTGGTCAACCCGTCAGCTTCAGGGCCAAAGGCAGAATGGAAAACTATACCCCAAGATTACATCTATTAGGATTAGAAGGCGTTATTATTGGGTATCTTGGTACAAAGGCCCCTCTATATTAACTTGACCCGTGACAGAATGATATGGTACATTTCTCCGAATGGTAGATACTCAGTTAAGCTGGGTTACAAATCCATTTCCTTAGCTGCTCTTCACCCTAATGCTCATCTTCTGAAGTTTTGTTAGCATCCAACTATTCTTCCTAAAGCAGGCTCATTCTTGTGGCTAGCAATTCTTAAGAGAAATCTTACCAGTGATCATCTATGCAGGATTGGTATTGCAAATAGTTTTCACTGCATCCTTTGCAACCTTCATAGTGAAGAGGCAGACCACCTCTTTGTTTCTTGCCCCTTTTCCCAGGAGATATGGTACTGGATATTGGGAAGGCTCGGTTGGCAGGGCCCTCTCCTAGCATCTCTAATCCATCTTCTCGAATAGTGGCCTCTTCTTCATTAAGACACTTTTTTCTCTCATATTTGGAGAATTATACAAACAACTGTTACTTGGTCTATCTGGTGGGAACAAAATAAGAGGATATTTAGGAAGGAAATCTGCTCAATTGATAAGGTGTGTAGCTCAGTTGAAAAATCTTTTTATGAAATGGTCAATGCTTAGTACTCACATCGCTTCAAATCTCTTTCTTCTACGTTCTCCTCTCAAGACTCAAGAATCTTGAATTCATGGCCTTCCATTGCTATCTCATTTAAAGGGGTCCTAATTGGAAAGAAATCAAAGGGAGAGCGTCAGAAGGATGTTAAGTGGGAACCACCAAATGCCTCTTTTGCTAAACTTAATTTCGACGGGGCATCCAAGGACAACCCGGGGTGTCGGGGGCTGGCTTCGTCCAGCAAGATGCTTCCTCGTTCATCATCAAAGCAATTTGCAATAAGATTCTGGATGGATCCAACAACAATGGAGAAGCTCGGGCTCTATTCTTAGGTATAGCATTTGCTGTCAGTCAGGGTGTCAAATTCATCCACATAGAGGGGGATTCCTAGATCATCACCTCTGCCCTCTCGCTTCAAAGCTCTCCTCGTTGGGAAATTCAATATATCCTAAAGGACGCTAGGAAGCTGCTCTCTCAGTTCACAGAGTATAAAATTTCCCCTGCTTCCGAGAAGCAAATGCATTGGTTGACTAGCTAGCCAACAAGGGAGTTAAATTGGCAAGCGGCTCTATGTATTGGGACACTGATCCCCTAGTGAGATCTCTTATCTCAGAAATGGGGGTCGACTGGGTGACGAAAGAAACTGTTCTACGTCCTGTTCTGTAAAACACTATCTGAATGTTGGATGCCTGAGTTCTGTTCCACTCATGGGTTGGGTTGTCAGACACACACAAACATCCTTCTCGACTTCCTACTTTTCCACATCAGGAGTTGGCAGGCCTTCATAAATTAAGTGGTTAATCTTGGCTATAGTGGCGGCTTTAGTATTCCTTGGTGTCCTCTTTGTGCCTGCCATGTTTTTTTTCTCTACTCCATGCGCCGTGTATTCTACATGGTTGTCAGCCTTTGTTGGAGTATAGAGACTCTACTTTGCTCTTTTAACCATGTATGGGAGTGCCCAGCTGCGAAAGACCACATGCTTCATCATTTACGGGTGGTCTTCAATCTTCTTTTTAGTGTGGTGCCTCGAGCCAGACCTGCAAATGCCCTTGTCACTGTCATGGTTTGTTGTTTCAAGCCAAGGGGATGATCTTCTCGGCAAGTAGCACTAGGTTTCTTGGGGCTTTGTGGGCGGTTTCTTTGATAGTATATCTTTTTGGCTGCATGTATCCTCGTCTATATAGAATCTCAGTTGAATGTATATATGTATCTCGAGCCTATACAACGCGGTTTTTTCTGGGTTTTGGAAGGTTTTGTTGATCATGTTTCTTTTTTCTTTTGATTCTCGCATGTATCTTTTGAGACAGAGGAAATGGTCGCTAGGTCTATGATTATTTGGCTCTCTTTTGATGTATCTCTACAATGATAGGAAGTTTTGTTTCTACTTCTTTCCTTCTTGAGTCTCGCTGAAGTAGTTAATTTAAATATAATGACTTCCTTCTTGAGTCTCGCTGAAGTAGTTAATTTAAATATAATGACTTCGTCTATTTTTTTTTAAAAAAAAAAATTAAATTGTGAAATGAAATTTTTTTAAGTTTTTAATTTACTATGAACTATGTGAAGAGGGAAATATTTCTAAAAAAGGGCTCATATGAAATTATGAAAGGAGAAAATATTTCCAAAAAAAGATTCATATGGAACTATGGGAAGGGGTAAATATTTTAGAAAAAGGCTCATATCAGTTCAAGTTTTAGATTATGTTGATGCCTATAGTTGTATAGTCTTACAAGAACTAACAAGTGCCACATAATGGCCAAGTACTTGCCTTTAGTAATTAATTTTAATTTTAATTTTTAATATAAATTTAATCCAAATTTTAATAAATTTATTATAATATATAAAATATTTTAATTAATTATATAATTATATAATTATAATTTTTTATATAATGATAATTGTAGTAATAATTTTTTTTTTAAATTATAATTATATAAATAATTATTGATTGCAAATTATAATTAATTTAAACCTTAATTTTAATTTTATTTGTAAATATAACAATAGTGCTAATTTTATTTGATTGATATATATTTTTTATTAATTATTATATATATAATATTGTATTATTATATTATACAAAAATTATAATTATAATATAATATATTTAGAATGTATAATAATTAGAAATATAATACTATTATTTTAATTTATATTATAATCTATATTATAATAATAATATATAATAATTTATGTTAGAAGATTATATAATAGAAATATATATTATTTTTATTTAACATTTCCAATTAATTATAAAATAAAATATTTATTTACTATTTTTAATTTAAATTATAATATTTTGTAAGGGAAAATATATCACACATTTGTTTACCTAAATATTTATTAATGCATATATAATAAATTTTAAAATATTTTAAAAATATATATAAATGAGAATAAATATATATTATATTATATCATATATTTACAATATTTTTATTTACATTAGAAAAAGTGAGTTATATACTAAAATAAATTCGTGTAATATAATTGTGTACAATAAATAACAAATGTGGTAAATTTTAATTGGTTCACTCTGTAATAAGACTTCAAATGATTTCTATAAATTATAAAGTTAAAAATAATCATCTAACTTTACAAAATATGAAATTTATTACAAAATACAAAATCTAAAAAATTCTAATTGCTCTAAACAGTTTTATTTAATCACTAGTTAACACTAAAAACTCAAAAACGGATGCAATAATACTTGCTTAGCCTATCGGCAAGTACTAATAACTAGTAAAGATGTTTCAACTGAAAAAGTATACATTGTAAAAAAAAATCATTTTTATTTAGTCAAATGTTAACAATAACATTATTATTTAATTAGTCTAATAAAGGAACTTTTCTACAAGTTTGTCTTACAAATTTGAATATGAAAGATTTTTTGCTCATCTCATTAGGTCACAATAATATTTTTATTAGTTTGAATGAAACATTTTGCTATCAAAAACAATATTACTATTTCATTGGCTAAATCTATTGATGAAGTAGCAAATATCTTATATAAAATATTTGTAGTATTATATGATTTTTTATAGTAAAATTAAAATTATCAAGCTGCTAACCCACTACAAAATAGTACAATTTCTATCCTTCAATTTGCACTAAGAGATGACTTTGACAATAGCCATTTATTTAAACTCCTTTGTAGACTTGTTTATATTGTATATCATCAAGGCAAAATGCTTGGTAAAAGAAATAGAAGACCCACAATTTATTTCAATCATAATTAATTTTATAATTTCTATTTTTATTTAAATTTAGTTGAGAATATATAATGGTATTATTAAATGGTTGATATCGGCAAATAATTTAATATTTATATTTTTTTAATATTTTTAAATAGTATTCATATGATCAATAAAATTATAAAACAATTTTGAAGATATTTTATTTTATTAATACTTGTTATTAATTAGCGATATAAAATAATTGTTTTTCTCTATTTGACTAGACAAAATAGGCTAGATCCAAGTTAAAAGTTTAATTGTTGACTAAATAGGTGCAGATTTATGAAATAGTGTTTTATGAACTTTTAATATTTTAGGATATAATTAAATGATTGACAATAATAAAATTATTATATTGATTATTTTTAAATATGTGAAATAGCATTTTACAACTTTTAATATTTACGGATATTATTAAATGCTTGATAGCATTAAAGTATTTATATTTATACTTTTAATGTGTGAAATGATGTTTTATAAATTTTTTATGATTAAGGATATTATTAAATGATGCATAGTAGTAGTAAAGCATTTATATTTATGGTTTTAAATATTTTTTTAAGTAGTATTTATTTGTTCAATAAGATTATAAAGGGCCACTTTCAAGAAATTTAACTTTTCAAGTTAGTCATATTAGTATTATTTTATAGTTTTTTATTTTGATTAGTTCTTAAAAAAATGAATTCTTTCATGTTGATTCAATTTATTAGACAATTTTTATTACAATAAGTTCAACTCTAATTGGTTTAACTATTCAATTAAAAAACTCATTCCTAAAACACTTTGGGTGAGCCTTATATAGACCATCCAATTTTTTAGGCAAAATTTAAGAAAATATTTTCCATGTATTTACAATATTCTACACTTAAAATTAACAAAACCAACATTTGAAACTAAACATCAAGAAAAAATTAAAACCCATTAAATTTTTTAAATAAATAAAATTTTAAAAATCAACAATAATATATACTATAGTATATATTAAAATTTTTAAAAAATTGTAGAAATTAATATATTAAACCATTAAGAATTAAAATACAATATTATTATACTTCTAAATGATTTAGTATATAAGATTTCAAATTATTTATTTATTTTTATGAGCTTAAGACTAATGCTAGAGAGAATATAATAGCATATATATAATGTATATAAAAAATAGACAGAGATCTATAGAGGTGTTGATTTTTTTCTATTTAATATTTTATATTAAATTAAATGATTAAAATTTAAATACCTTGATACATCTCAAATTTTTTTGTATATTTATTATATATGCTAGTAATAGCCGCGATGTGAATAAGACATTATGATAATGGCTAAGGTTATACTTTAGGGTTATGGTTAGAATTATGATGAGTGTTAGCATTTACATAAAGTTTAGGGCCAGGGTTAGAATTTGGATTAGGGTTTGGGTTAAGATAAGGATCAGGGATAAAATTTTAGTTAGGACTATGGATAGGGTTTAGGGTTAGGATTGAGATTATGCTTATAGTTAGGGTTTACATAATGGTTAGGACTAGCATGAGAGTTAGGATTTAGGTTCAAGGTCACAATTTAGATCACGGTGAGGATTTGGGTGAGGATTGTGATTATGGTCATAATTAGGGTTTACAAGATGGTTAGTGCTAGGGTTTGGGGTATGGCTAGGGAACTGATGGTTAGGTTAGCATTTAGGGTCGAGGTCATAGTTTACATCATGGTTAGGATTTGTATTCATGATATAGTTAGGTACTTTAACGTCACTCTTAGGTTAGAGAAATAGTTAGGGTTAGGCTTAGTCTTAGGTTTAGAGTTAGGCATAGGATTAGTGGAAGGGTTTAGGTTATGGTTAAGGTTTGATTTAGCATTATGATTTTGTTTAGGGTTTACAGTTATACTTAGAATTATAGTCATTCGTAGGGTTTGTATTATAGTTAGGGTTAACATTGCAATTAAAATTAGGATTGTGCTTATGATTGGGATTATGGCTATAGTTAGCATTTACATAACGGTTAGGGTTAGGGTTAGGGTTAGGGTTTGGGCTATGACTATGACTATTTATGAGGGTTAAGTATAGGATTAGGGTTATAGTTATGGTTATGATTATAGTTAGGATTGAGATTATGGTTACAACTATGACTTACATAATGGTAAGGGCTTGTGTTTGGGGTATGGTTAGGGTGAGGTTTAGGATCAAGGTTAGTGTTTAGGGTCGATGTTACATCATGGTTAGGGTTTGGGCTATGTTTTGTGTTACTAATATAATTAGGTCTAGCATTACTCTTATATTAGATAAATCGTTAAGCTTAGGCTTAGGCTTAGTGTTAGGGTTAGGGTTAGAGTTACGACTATGGTTTGGGTTAGAATTTAGTGTTATGGTTAGAATTATGTCAATGTCAGGGTTTTTATAATTTTTAGGGTTAGTTTCAAGGTTATGATTGGATTAAAATTACAATTAGGATTATGGCTAGGTTTAGGGTTAGGATTGAGATTATGGTTATAATTAAAGTTTACATAATGGTTAGGGCTAGGGTTTGGGATATGGCTAGTTGGGAGGGTTAGGATTAGGCATAGTGTTAGGGTTATGTTAAAATTATATTGAGTGTTAGTATTTACATAATGTTTAGGCTTAGGGTTTGGGTTTGGTTTAGCATTTGGGTTAGGGTTAGTGTTACACTTATATGGTTATGGTTTAGGGTTTATAGAACTAGTATTATAATTATGGCTACAATTAGGATTTACATAATTGTTCTAAATAGGGATTAGTGTATAGCTAGGGTGAGTGTTAGGGTTTAGGTTTGAGGTTAAAATTTACATCATGGTCAAGGTTTGGGTTAGGTTTCATGTTAGTGATAGAGTTGGTTTTAGTGTCATTATTATGTTAGAGAAACAACTAGGGTCGGTGTTAGTGTTATGGTTAGAACTATGGCTAATATTAGGTTTTATATAATGCTTAGGATTGAGATTAGCACTTGGATTAGGGTTTCAGTTAAGGTGAAAGTTGGGATTATGGTTAATACTTAAGATGGGGATTTGGATTATGGTTATAGTAAGGTTTTACATAGTAGTTATGAGTAGGGTTTGAGTTGTGGGTAAGGTGAGGGTTAGGTTTAGGGTTAGGGTTATAGTTAGTGTTCACATCATGGTTAGCATTTAGACCATCGTTAGGATTAGGGATAGGGTTACAATTATAGTGAAGATTATGTTTAGGGTTTAGGATTAGGATAGAGATTATGGTTTTAGTTAGGGTTTACATAATGGTTAGGGATATGGTTTTGTGTATTACTAGTTGTGAGGATTAGGGTTAGGGTAAGGATAATAGCATAGGTTAAGATTTTTTATTTGTGGTTATAATTATGGTGAGTGTTAGTTTTTTTATAATTTTTAGGCCTAGGGTGAGGGTTTGGATGAAGTTTAAGGTTGGAGTTACTATTTTGGATAGGATTATGATTAATTTTTAGAGTTACAATTGATATTATAGTTATAGTTAGGGTTTATAAGCCATCATGGGTGAGAAATTTTCATCAATAGAGAAGATCACCTTGGAATGAACTTGAATGAATTGGAGGAACTTGATCTTCAATGGTTGCCTCAAAATCTTGAATCCAATTACTCAATTTATCATGATTACTTGATTTCTCTTAATAATTTGATTGCAAAATTGTAGATCATGAAAGTATATCAAAATGAGGAGAGATATGGTTTTTTCAATTAACACCCTAACATAGGGATTTGGGCCAAATCTAGGCCTAAATCCAAGGGTACACATCAACAAGGCTAACATATAGCTAAAAATTTGATAGTAGATTTGAACTTGGTGCTAAAATGGTAGAGAAGAAGTGAGAAAAGAAGAATTAGGTGGCTAAGATCAAGCATAAAAGACATCTAATCTCAAAATCACCAAAATAGGTCATAATAGAGCATCTAATTACATGTGGCAATTTTTTAGGATAGTACAATTGGTAATAGGTGGATCCATGTTGGCCAATTTTTTGTGTTTACTTCTAGGACATATTGATTCCTAACCCCTTGCTAGGATAACCCTTTTCTCATTATCATTTTGTTTGTTCTCTTAGAATTCTAACCTCTAGGCAATTTTGTTATAGATTCTAATAATGTTTTATTAACCTCTTTTGAAGTCTGAGATATCTCCTTAGTACTTAATTTTGTGAATCTCTTTTTCTTTTTCTAAACCATATTTTTTAGATTTTTTGTTTTCCTTTTGCAATTTGCATCTTGTGATTCCTAGTTTTGCATCTCAAATAGAAAATATTCTCTTCTTCAATTTCTATCTGTTGGGTCCAAATGGTCTCGTTGATCTTTAAAGATATTTTGTCTGGTTGAAATTTTACTACTACAAATTGAATTCTAGAATATAAGGATTCTCCTTCTATGATTGACATGTCTATGTCCATCAAGGTTCGAAGAGTTCTTCTATTTTTTTAAAGACATTCTCCAATGGTAGATTATACAATTGAATCCACACTAGCTTTTCATATGGTCCTAACTTTGTTGGATCTAATTTAGGGCCAATGTTGCATGTATAGTGGAGTTTTACTCATTAGCCATAATCCTACCTCTGTGATTTTTCATTTTTCTTGAACTATAAAAAAATATAACCTTAAACAATTCTTTAGGGATCAAAGTATTATGTTCCATATCCTCTACCTTCCCCATTTTCTTATTCTCCTTCATTGTTAATATCTGTTGTTCTGGTATTAGTTCTTCACCATACATAATTTTCATAATTCCATGCTTACGAATTTGTGCATAGGGTTACCTTTTATCTGGAAAATATTTTTAACACAACTCTACTATTATAGAGTTTTTAACATGAAATGATCAACGTATTCCACAACAAATTTGCAATAGAATGTGCTAGGATATTGGTCAAATGTATTACTATATTCTTACAACTTTCATGGAATAAATGGCATATTCGATCATATTTGATTTTATGTGTGCGTTAAAATAGCACAACATAATATTACATATGATATTATACTATATATTTAAATAATTATTAAATTAATTAAAAATTAATATATTAAATCATTAGGAATTAATATAAAATATTATTATTTTATAATTTATTCCAAAATATGTTTAAAATATATTAAATTATTTTTAAAATATTATATTAAACTATTTTTAAAATATCATATTAAATCATTAGCAAACTAAATAATAGCTTAAAATATTCTTAATGATTTAGTATATAAAGACTTATTTTATTTCTGATTTGTGTTGTGTTTAAAAAGGTGATTTGCATTTGTTTATGTTTTTTCAAAAGAAATTAAAACAAAAGATAAGAGACCACTTAAATAGTTATAGTTAAATATTAAATATATTATTATAACAAATTTATTTATTTATTTGGAAAATTGTTACCATGTAGTAGCACCCTTTCCATTAAAGTAAAAATATATACAATAAACTCATATATTACAAGAAATCCAACCAAAGTTGTAGCAACATTTAAAATGATTGACATATTATCATTGTTGATAGCATGGTTTGATAGGTATGCACTTTTGTTTGGCTCGGAATATATATGTTTTATTGTGTAAATCATTTCATCCAAAATTGCCTAAATTACATTTACCCACATGGTGGTAAAAATTTTCACCTTGCAAAATTGTGGGTTTTCAATAGTTGTTTATACCTTTTTAGGGTTTTTGAAAGTGTTTTTGTGGCCTTTAGGGTGGAGGGTTTAGGATTATGTGTTAAATTTTGTCTAAATATATTTTTTATATTAACCATAATATATTAATATGAAATGAGAGTTTGCAGTAGCTTAAATTTTGCAAAAAATACATCATCCCAAGTATACATAGGGAACCAAAATTAGGAATAGTCCTTTCAACAAAAAAAAACACCTTTAAAGTAATAGCTATTCAGAAGATTATAATCTAGCTCTATTTGGGAAACCAGGCCATCCATGGCCGCTGGTGATCTACCCATTTGAGGCACAGGTCATCATGGGTGATGATATTATAGGGGTTGGAAAAATAGGCCTCCCAAGGCGGTGGAGGGAGCTCTTACATAGGTGGCACATACAAGGAATCAACCCTGGATGGTTGACTAGTGTCACCTAAAATCATCTATTGAATACCTTGATTGGAGCCTATCGAGTCACTACTGGTGGTCTCCTGCTCAACTTCTATGGAGTCTCCCACTATGGTGACCCCCTGACCAATTCCTCCTCCTGCTTGATTAACTTGCACATCCTTCTCAACTCTATCTCTTGTATCAGTCTGTATATCTAATTCCTTCCTCTATTTTTTGATCTGATGTAGCATCTACCCAATGGTGATGTCAAAATAAAATTCAACATCTACTTTGGTGGTCATATTGTACTTGACCTGATCTCTTTCCAAAACTTCCCTAACCTCATGAATGACTCTCAAGGCTTGATGCTCTTTCACCTACATAACCAAGGTAACCTGTGTGGAAACATTAAGAATGATGAGCCTCCATAGAGACTCCGTGAGAGTTCTACTCCTACTATTGAAGATATTATCGATCCTAAACTTCCAAATATGCCCAAAGTATATGAAAAGAAAGTATTACTCAGTGGTTATGCTGGGTTGGTTTTTTCTTTTATGTTTTTGATAGAGGTAGATGCTATGTGTTCTTATCTGCTACTACCTCTTCTTTCTAAGTTGGATTAATATTATGTTAATTCTCTTAGCTAGCCTCTTTATGTTTGATGGACCAACACCATTTTGCTACTACTTTTTCAAAAACATACCAATTCCCAAATATAGCTAACTTTAACTTCAACTAGTATGTAAATTATGTTGTTCTATTAATGATGACCATGAGGAAAATTGATGGTGTTTGTTGGAAAAAAAAAATCCTTCTAAGGGAGGAACTTGTTTTCACTTATTGTGTAGCCTAGTAGTATTACGGGACACACAATAATAGAAGCTCGCAGATTATTTGTTGAAGCTGCTAACTTTTATTGGATTATTTGTTGACCACATTACTACATTACTAGAAAGGAACCTCAACCAACTAGCAGATAAAACGTGTTAAGTCAGCAAAATTATGGATGCAAACTACTACAATACCCCAAAAATGGGCTATAGGTTTCATTGACCTCCTAAATCATCAAATCGAACAAAATCGACATTAAAGTCCTAACTAAAAGCTCATCTACATATAAGTTTATCGAAACTCTAATTGATTATCTTAATTCTGCATCAGGGAATATTCCTTGAATATTCCTAATTATCTTAATTATCTTTAATTTAATGATTATTTGGCGATAAATGTCATTATTTATCCTAAGTTTGATTAATTGAATATGCTGAATATTTAATTAATTAAATTTAAACCCTGCCACTTGATCATTTAATTAGATTTAATTCTATTTATTCCTAATTAATATTGTTTTTATTTGACAAAAAATCAAATTTGCTAAAAATAATCAATTGAATATTTATTTAATTGATTTAAAATCAAAGTTGTCAAATTTAATGATTTAATTGAGAACAAAGTTGATTAAATAATTGATTAACCCACAAATCTGTTATTTTAAATTTAAAATCAGTTAAGTTGAGATAAATCACTTTATTTATTTAATTAATTCATGATTATCTATGCACATTCAAAGAATAGTTAAACTTTAAATAAAAAAATCAATTCAAGTTGTTATCTTTTGAAACTCAACATCTATTTTGAGTTAAAAGTTGATCTAAACTTCTGATTTGATTGAAAAAACTATTTTTTGCATGATTTTGCATGATTTTATGAGTTAATTGATTCTAATTTCTTGTTAACTCAAAAATCAACCTGAGTTTATCAAGAGTGATTTATAGCTTTTCTCAATGCACCTTCAAGCCCTGGATTTTTATAAAATCAAGGGTCATCTCTTCACAATAACATTTCTCAAATTTGCACAATTCCTCTAGCGAATTTACATCTGAAGAATCAAGCTTTTGTGAACAAGCAATTTTGTGAGATCATTTCATTGTTTTTCATAGCTTTGCATTCATTTTCATATCAATTCATAGCATTGTTAGATTAATTTCATATCATTTCAATTCCATTCGAGACTATTTTCATATAGTTTTTCATCTTATTGCATACGAAAATCCAAAAAAATAAATTAATCTACATTCATTATCTTTTGCATTCAAATATTTCATTTAGGTGTTGCATTGCCACTAATCATAATTTAAATCTGAGAATACCATACTTGCACCTACTAGAAGGCAATAAATCGCCTGGTTAGCTTAGTTTCATTTATATCACAGATTTTTTATTTTGCTAACCTCTAATGTTTTACTGAAGTGTTGTGTCCACAGCTAGGTACAATTTTCACACACACATTTTTTGCGCTCGCCGTGGAACCCTGAAATGGGTTTCCATTCATTTTCTAATAATTTCTATCATTTTCTGCCAAAACTATGATTTTTTATTTTTTGTCCGTACATTTTTCATACGAGTTTTGACAGAAAGTTGTGCCAGGACTCCCTGACTGTCGTACAATAATTGGTGTTTTCCAGACTCATGCCTATTGTTACACATTATCATTTGGAGGCTACTTTGTATGTGCGCATAGACCCATTGTTGTATCAAGATTGGATTGTCATACAAGAGGTAACCCATTGCCATACGAGTTTTGGCATCAAAATTTCAATTATCATTTCAAATTTTCAGGTAGTTTTCCAGATTTGATTTTTGGATTTGGACTGGCAGCTAACCCTAACAATTGAGATCTTATGTTTCTAACTCATACTTATTGATTATGATTGGAAAAGCACAACAAAAATTACAAAATAGGTAAAATATACTAGACGTGTTGCGACGAACTCAAGTATTCTATTGCATCTGATAACACTTCAATTTGGGACATAAAATGAACTCTCACATGTCAAGCTTGTGTGTCTTTCCCTCTTTCATAAAACACACTCAGTTTTGGGCTATAAAATGAACATAGATTTGATTTTTGCATATCTGTTACACATAGTAAATAGGCCTTATGAACACTATTTGTGTTCTTGATAGATTGGACTTCATTCGCTAGCTTTGCATGTGAAGTCCTTCTTGGCAATAGATCCCCTTGTAGGTAGGGAGGATACTGTGATTATCTCACGTTCTACTTGGTTTGGTCCTCAACTTTGATTGGTACATTCTCTCTTGGTCCCTCTTGGAGAGCTTGGTAGACATCGTTGTTGACATCACAAGCCTTGGTGTGGTAATTTCAATCTTAGCATGTCAAAGAATTTGTCTACTGTGATTGGGTAAAAGTGATAAGGCTAGAGGATTATGCTCTACTCCCTTTTTGGGTAGTATCAAAAACTCAAATCCTTGGAGCTGGACCAAGTCCTCATGTGGTATATCTTATGAGTGACCTTTAGAGAGGGTTAACCATAGTGGACATTTCTTTTATTGGGTCAACCACATGGATGGAACCTCAAGTGATAATAGCCATTTTCATCGTGGTAGCAATAGTTGCTATATAAATATCTTTATGGAAGAAATCTCCACAGGTGTAGTCTCTTTTTGGGCTGTCAGATCTCCTTAGTAGCTCATGATAGATTAAATTCTCAGGCTGTGTCAAAACCCTGGTGCACCTGGATTAGATTTTTCCCTCTTGAGATTACAAAAGTTGCAAAGTTAGACCATTACTAAAAACCCTAGTGTTGCCAAATTTTTATTTTCTAGGTCTCTGTGCATGATTGGAAATTTTTTTGAGAAAATACACAAGTAGCATTTCTAGGGTTAGATCAATAAGTCACTTGATTGTTTATGTGCAAGGTTTCTTTGTCCCTTACTCATTGTTTTCATACATACTTGAATTCCCTTTCTTGCTATTCTGCATGCTTGTTATTACTTGGTTAGTGAAAAGGAACTAATACGTGATGTACTATTACACAAATATTCAAAACTTGACAAAGAAAATCTTGCAAAAAATCTAAAGCTAAAAATAGAAAAATTGTAAATCTAAAGCAAAATTCCTTTCTAGAGTCCAAAGTCATCCCACAGTCTCAGAAAGTCATACATGTTTTGTCCATGTGTCATATCAGAACCCCCATATTGTCATATGAAAGCTTGTATATTGTTGTAGGAGTTTCAAGTTAGGAAAAGTCAAGAAAAAGAAAACCCTGGTGTCAAATGTCATACAAGTGTTGTCAATTGTCATGCCAGAGCTAACCCAGACTCATGCAAGCCTGGAGAAACTTGTATCATAATTTTGAAAAATTGCCAGAAACTTGCCAAATTTGTCAAGAATCCAATTTTTATAGCATACTTCTAGATTCTATCAAAAAATTCATTGTGTCAAGAACAGAGTGGAGAATCAGAAAAATCCAATCTATTAGCCCGAAGTGGTCTCTTGAGTCTGATCTAGCCCTCTGATTTATTGATTTTGATCTCAGTTTCATCTTGTGTCAAAACCTTGTCAAAATTATCTTCAATTCAATTCAATCCTCAAAATGGCTAAGTGTTGTGAGCTCATGTCCAAGTATGTCAGGAAGCATCATACACCAATGAGGATTAGGATCAAGGTTAGTCAGGAACAACCCCACATCAATCAATCCCTAGTAGTCCTCATAACAACACCATGTCTCAAGGAGGAGCAAACCAAGGATCCCAAGGACATCAATCTCAACATGGTGCAGATCAAGAACCCACACCTTCTGAAATTGCCCAATACCAAAATGATGACAACTTCAAGAGAATGATGAAGCATTTCTTGCGTAAAGAAAAAGAGGCATATTTCCTAAACCTAGCTTGAAAAGGAGCCAAACTTCCTCCAAAATTTAATGTTGAAGATATCATTACTCAAGAGGAAGAAACTCCCATCACAACCATGATGAAACAGATGCATGTTTTGCAAGTCAAGTTAACAAAATTAGAAAAAGAGAAGGAACCTAAAGAGTTTTCTATGGAGGCTCTATGTCCTTTTCTATTCAATAAAGACTTGTACATGCCACCATTCCCAAAAAGATTGGAGATGCCAAAATATGATAAGTATGATGGAAACTCTGATCCTCAAGATCATGTCAGAGAATTATGTACTCAATCGATGGAGTTTATGCATGAACCAACATACTTAATGCGACTCTTTCCTCAATCTCTGGGAGGGTCAGCCATTCATTGGTTCTCTAAAATGCCTCCCACTATCAAAACATTTGAGGATTTGATCAAATTGTTTTATCATTAGTACTCCTACAACATCCAACATACGGTCACCATGATCGATATCTGTAATCTGAAACAAAAATTAGGAGAACCCTTCCTGACTTTTCTCAAATGATGGAGGAAGAAGTTTTCACTCTATGCTTGACCCACTCCAGAAACTAAAAAATTGGAAATCTTCATCAATAACCTTTTTCCAGAAATCAATTACCATTTGCAAATGCAAAATCATACATCTTTTGATAAAATGGTAGATAATTCCATCAATATTGAGAAGGTGCTTCTTAAAAAAGGAGATATATCACTTCAGAAGGATAATGAGTACGAATCCAGTTCTAGTTCCAACAACAAAGACAAAGGTAAATTTTGGAACAAGAACAAGAATGTTGTAATAGATGGCATTGTTGATCACATCAGTGTCCCATCAAAGGCACTAGCATTCAATCTCACCATGGCTACTTGAGCCATAAAAGCTTCTAAACAAAAGGCATTTGAACAATCTCAAAATTTGAAAGACTATAAACCATGGGTTACAACACCAAAATGTGAGTTCACTCCTTTGAGTGAGTCCTTAGAATCTTCCATGAAAACTCTCTTGGCAAACAAAATCATCTCATTGCCTGAGATAAAATTATTTGATCTTGAACCTAAACCAAAATGGTGGAAAGAGACCAATTTTTGTGACTTCCATTGAAACAAGGGTCATAAAACCAATAACTGCATACAATTGAAGCATCTCATACAAGATAAAATTGATAATGGAGAAATTGTAATTGACAATCAAAAAACCAACAAGGAACACGACATTTACGAAACCATTTTTGAAACATGGTCAAGGAGATTCATCTTCTCAGCCTAACATGGGTGCTAAAGTCAATTATGCTTACTCTAGAAATAGTGTTGTCATAAATATGGTGGAACCATGCCTATCTAAACATTGCAATGTCATCACAATTGTAAGAAAAGATAGAGATAATCAATCAGCAAATATAGTTACTTGATCACAAGCTCAGGCTAATCTACAAGGATAAAACTTGGGTTCATCAAATGCCCCTAAGGTGCCTATCAATCTTTCATCTGCTTCTAAATAGAGGGCTACCTTGAAATCAAATCCTAAATAGACTAGACCTACATCATACAATATAGTCCAACAACTCTAGCACACCAATGCCAAAATATCCATGTTTGAGTTGCTCCGGATATCTCCCTCTCATAGAGCCATTCTGGACAAAGCTCTACTCGGATCCAATGTTCCTGAAAACCTTTATTTGGATAGATTCCAGACTATGGTTGGTCATCTAACGTCCCCCTAGTATATCTCCTTTTCAGAGGAAGATGACAACTCATTGATTCATTTGCATAACAATACCTTACACATTGAAGTCTTGATCCAAAACCATCGTGTCAAATACATGTTGATAGATGGAGGCACTGGTCTAAACATCTGTTCTTAAAAATTGATCACACAACTAGGATTATCAGAAGATACTATTGATCCTAAGAAGAAGATAACTATAAAAGCATATGATGAGCAAGAAAGATCTTCCAAAGGAATAATTGTCTTACCTATCAGAATGGGACCAGTTATTAAAGACATCACTTGTCAAGTTCTAGATCTTCCATTGGCTTACAATGTTCTTCTACGAAGGCATTGGATACATGAAATGAAAGCTATTCCATCAACATACCATCAATGTGTGAAGTTTCCTTATGATGGCATAGAGGTAACAATTCCAACTGACATATCTACATCTTGTAATGCCTTAAAAGAAAGTGTTGATAAGCTTGTCCCAAATAATATAGAATCTTCTACCAAGCAAAAAGACATTGCATCTACATCCAAGATAGAAGACATTGCTAAAGAATTCAAAATTAAGGACACGGGTATAGGAGAATACATGATGGAACCAGTCTTATCTCTCACATCTCTCCCGTTGTCCCCAAAATCTTATGGACAATCTTCAGACAAAGTGAAACCCACAGCTAAATAATCTCAGGTCATATTTAATGGAAGTGTTGTCACAAAGCAAGTATCCAAACAATAATTTGATGAAGAAGAAGCTATGCTTACATGGTTATACAAAGATGAGTCTCAGTCCCAATCAGTCTAGAAATGTGACTCCACCTTAAGTAAGATTCCTCAAAAGTCATAGGGACCAGGAAACAAATTGATCGCAAAAATGGGATACATTGGAAAAGGACCTCTAGGAATACAAGGCAAAGGTCTTATACATTAAATGATTTGTTACTTCATTTAAATATAAAACCTATTCTTTTCAAAAAGTCTGGGTTACACATTAAAATGAAAAATATTCACCACAATTATAAAATTAAAAGACACCATGTAATTATAAAATTAAAAAACAATGGCTTAAACCATTAACCCAGCAAGTAAATCTGCCATGCTATACATTGGGTGATACAATGGTATTTTAGTTTCCAATGCAACAAATAAGAATACAACAAGTCTAGGGTATCAGAAGAAGCCCTTTTATCTCAAAGGAAGTTCATCCCATGTGATAGAAAAAATAGAACCAGAGGCAAACAAAAATGAAGAAGAAAATGTCAATCCCAGTGACAGTGATTCAGATACCATAGATGCTTTCCCCTTTGAACCTGTTCCTCAAGACATCTTAAACATGCTTAAAGAGGAAGATGAACCTAGATGAATCAATGTAGTAGAAACAAAAGAACCTCTTACTAAAATCAAACAAGAGGAAACAGTTAGGCCATCACAATAGCAAAACAATTGGAACAACACAGTGATTCTGAGACAGACTCTCATGAGTATGAATTCCGCTCAGAATCTGAAGACAATCGCGCTTGGGGAATCCATCCTCATTTCACACATATTCTCAAATTTCCTAGAGGCATAGATGAGGAATCAAATGATGATGAGTGGGGAGTCATTCTAGAGGAAGATGAACTTATCACAAAAAAACATATTTATGTTATTCACCAATATTTACCTAAACCCAACGTAAGTTAGAGACAAATGATGAACTTAACGAGTTTGATCCACCTATGGCTTAAGTGGACTCCAATAATGACAATGAGCCTATTCATGAATTGAACATTTTAAGTTGTAATATCACCTTCTAAATAGAGAGTCAGGTTACGACTGATGATGACAGTGCCATATCCGTAAACGCAATTTCCCAATCCTTCCCCATATTGACTATTTGACATCCTAAGCTTCTTGACCAAACCTCTACTAATCTGAGCCAAGATATCTATACCTTTCCAAGTGACTATGCCCTTGCTTTCTACCTCAATGTAGTGGAACCTATGATGACTTCCATTAGTGAACCAAGTGTTAGCATGACAAAGTTGAATATCAAATATCTTAGTCAAAAGAATAAGAATAAAAATAAAAAGAAAAGGAGTTCTGAGGGTGAAAACCACTTTGTGGCAGTCTCAAAACCTACCAAAGTAAAAATAAAAGATGTATCTAAAGGTGAAAACCTCCCTGAGGCACCTAAGGATGAGATATTTGATGTCCTTTCGAGTCATTTATAGGACAAATCTCCAATATTGATAGAGCCCACTCAATCTATCAATTTGGGTACAACAAAGGAATCACAGTTGACTCATGTAGCACAATCCTTATTAGAAGAAGAAAAACAAACATTTACCAACTTCTTAACGGAGAAGAAGATTAAATTTTCATGGAAATATTCAGATATGCCAGGGTTAGATCCTAATTTCATAATGCATCATCTTTCCATAGCTCTGGGAGTCAAACCTGTCAAATAGAAGTTGAGAAAGATGCATCCACATGTCGCACTCATGGTCAAAGCTGAATTAGAGAAACTATTAAAAGCCAGATTCATCTGAGTTATTGATTATGCTAAATGGATCTCTAACATTGTTCCACTATCAAAACCAGAAAAATATATAAGAGTATGCACAGATTTTAGAGATATAAATAAGGCATGCCCTAAGGATGACTTTCCATTACCAAATATCGATATGATAGTGGATATGACTGCAAGCTTTGAGATGTACTCTTTAATGGATGGTTTCTCTGGATATAACCAAATAAAAATTGCTCCAGAGGATCAAGAGAAAACTACTTTCACATGTGTGTGGGGTACCTTCTATTGGAACGTTATGCCATTTGGTTTGAAGAATGCAGGTGCTACATATCAAAGAGCTATGACATCTATCTTTCATAACATGATGCATCAAACTATGGAAGATTATGTTGATGACACCTTGGCTAAATCTATGATAAGATCAGAGAATTTGAATGACTTGAGCAAAATACTAGATAGAATGGAGAAGTTTCATCTCAGACTGAACCCTAAAAAGTGTTCTTTTGGTGTCACTTCTAGAAAGCTCCTAGGCTACATCATTTCAAAGAAAGGCATTGAAGTAGATCCTGCTAAGGTCAAGGCTATCATGGAGATTCAACCTCCCAAGAATATCAATCAAATGAGAACATTGCAAGGAAGGGTACAATCTATTAGATGCTTCATATCTCAGCTAGCGGACATATCACAACCTTTCACAAAAACATTACATAAAGGTATGACTTTTGCATGGAACAAGGAATGTGAAAATAATTTTAACCATATCAAGAAATATTTGGCAAATCCTCCTATTTTGATGCCTCCTATTCAAGGGAAACTATTGATCCTATATGTCTCTACCACAGATACATCACTGGGGGCATTACTAGCACAACATGATGAGAATACGAAAGAAAGAGCTATTTACTACATTAGCAGAACATTGGTAGCATATGAGAAGAAGTATTCAATGATTGAAAAAGCTTGTCTATCTATGATATTTGCATCACAGAAACTGAGACACTACATGTTAGCTCATACAACAAAATTGGTAGCTATTATTGATCCACTAAAGTACCTACTAAGCAAAGTTTCGCTCATGGGTAGATTAGCTAAATGGGTGATGTTATTGAGCAAATTTGACATAGAATATGTTGAAAGAAAAGATATCAAGGGACAAGTAATTGTAGATAAGTTAGCTAAAGCACCAATGTTTGATGATACACCATTACAAATGGACTTTCCTGATTCATCCATCATACACATGTCTTCTAGGACTTGGCATCTTTTCTTTGATGGATCTTACACACAAAATAGATCTAGAGCAGGCATATTATTCATAAAACCACAAGGTTACTCAATACCTAAAGCATTCAGACCAAATTTTCCTTGCACAAATAATATTGTTGAATATGAAGCCTTACTTAGTGGTATAAAGATACCAATTGAGTGGTGAGTGACAGAATTACACATTTATGGAGACTCACAACTTGTAATACACCAAGTCAATGATGTGTATCAAACCAAAGATGAGAAGTTGGTTCCATACAAATGCATGGTAGATGACTTAAAGAAATACTTCATATATATCACATTTGAACAGATTCCCAAAACAAAGAACAAGGTTTTTGATGCTATGGAAATGCTATCATCTCTACTATAGCAGCCCGAACATGAGATATGCTATGAGATCCTGGTGGAAGCACTATCGTATCCTGCATATGATTCCCCTGAAACCCGCATGATCAGCACTATTGTTGGTCATGATTCATCCAGATACAAAAACCTTTTCTCCTACCTCCAAGACCAAATCATTTATGATTCCTTCAACCACCATGAAAAATGATACCTTATCCAAAATGCATCCCAGTATGTCATCATTGATAATGATCTATACAAATGAGGTCTAGATGGTACACTCCTTAGATGTTTAGAACAAGAGGAGTCTCAACATGCATTAGAGGAAGTCCATGATGGTATATGTGGATCACATTCCAATGGTTTAACACTAGCTCAAAAACTTATTAGGGCTGGGTACTATTGGCCTGAAATGGAAAAAGAGGCTATCAAGTATGCTAAGAATTGTCAGAAATGTCAAGTACATGGAAACTTGATTCATGCACCAGGGAGAGATCTTATCTCCTTCACTACACAATGGCTTTTTCAACAATGGCCATTTGACCTTATATGTGTTATATATCCACATTCTTCTAATGGACATACCCACATTATTATAGCTACAGACTATTTTACAAAATGGGTAGAAGAAGTCCCTTTGACTCAAGCAATCGGTAAGAAAATCTCTATGTTCATTCTGAACTACATCATATGTCAGTATGGAATCCCACACTCTATAGTCATGGATAATGGTGGCCAATTCAAGAATAAGGACTTGGATTCCTTGTGCTCTAAATTCAAGATAACACAATATTGGTCATCCATATACTATCCTCAAGGGAATGGACAAGTTGAGGCATCTAACAAGAACCTATTGAAAATATTACACCGTACAGTTAATAAAATAGGAAGAGACTAGCATCTCATGATCAATCTAGCTCTTTGGGCCTACCGAAAAAGTATCAGAATGCCCACTGGGGCTACACCATTTTCTTTAGTTTATGGGTCTAAAGTGGTATTACCTATTGAGGTTGAAATCCCATCACTAAGAAACATAATGCTTGGCCTTGTAACTGATGATGACTACAGAGTGTCTAGGTTGCAAGAACTTGAACTACTAGATGAACACAGATAAGCAACATATGATCATCTCATATTATATCATAAAATAATGTCAAGAGGCTACAACAAGAAAGTCAAGCATAGAGAATTTTAGGTTGGCGATCTAGTCTTGAGAGAGAATCCTAAAAATCAATCACATAGAGAACACAAGGGGAATTTTGAACCCAACTGGCTCAGTCCCTTTGTTATCATTGCTACTTTTGGCTCTAGAGCCTATCAACTCTCAATGAATGAAGGGGAATAGCTCCAAGAACCTATCAACATTCTCCATCTGAAGAAATTCTATGCCTAAGATATTCAATCTATGGTAAAATGTCTTGAAAAAATCATAAAAATTTGAAAAAGTCCTAAAAAAATGAGCATCTTGGTGAAAACCTAGCAATAGGTGCCTTGATGTATCACAAAAAAAAATCAAGAAATAAAAAAGTACAAAAAAATTGAAAAAATGAAAAATACAAAAAAATGAGAAAAAGAAAAAGTGCCTCGGTGAAAACCTAGAAATAGGCACCTTGGTAGAAAAAATAGAATCTCTGCCAAGATGGTGAAAACTTGGCAAATAGGTGCCACTTGTTCAAAATGCTCCATCTATCAGTGCAATCTTGGTCTTTCCCAGCTTTCAATCCTGCTTTAGTTTGTACATATGTCCTTGTTTGTTTTCGCATTCTTGTTTTCAATAAAGTCGATTTGTGCACCAATCAACTCAAATGTCTGTATCCCATCAATGTTTCAAACTTGGGGGCAATCAATGTCATATCCTACAGTCCTCAGTATACCTCAGATGAGTCATGTCCAGTCAAAGTCTTTTGAAGTTGCATCTGAGTCAGTCAGTCAGTCTCCTTACCAGAAAGGATTTTGCAATCAAACACAAACGAACTACAAAAAAAAAAAAACTAAAAACAATCTATGCTTCACATTCTTTTATCTCCTTGTATGCTTACTGATTCACATTGAGATTTCTGCATATTTTGTCCCTTCGAGCTCTTTGATGATGTCCTTTATCGGATTTAGAGAGTGATGAATGGGGGCAAAATATTTTCTTTGTCTTCTGCTTGTATGTGAAAATCTAATAACTTTAGAAATTATGGATTGAAATGGTATTCATCTGTAAGAGCCTCCATCTCGTAGTGGATGGCCATGAGTGCCTCGACCATTAATACCTAGGAAATTCAAGGGATTTTGATCTAACTATTGTATTTTTAAGTGATTTCTTAATCCTATTGTGAAATGTGATCTTACCTAAGGATGTGAAGGATAAAGGGTCACTACGGGTAATTCACAACAGATTTAGAATGATCTCTTGATTGCTTGATGTGTTTGTACTGCAAGGCATATTTAGGTCATCATGACATTTTTTGTTTTGATGCTTGTACAAATTTTTATATCAAAATGGACATGATATTCTAGTCATTCTAGCATTTATGCCTTGGTGCTTATATCTAATCCAAAATTTTGAAAACAAAATCAATATTCATATGTCCATGGTTGTCTAGCTAGTGGGCGTTATAATGACTTCAACACAAAAATCAATATTCATATGTCTATAATTTCCTAGCTAGTGGATGTTGTATTGATTTATCTGGTTACCTAATAAAAATTATATGATGAAAATGACCGACACATGATCACTGACTAGTTTGCAGGTCTTAGGTTTGCATTTCATTTTTGCATGTCACTTTGCATTTTGCATGATTGCATGATCTCACGATTGCTAATACAACTTACACACTTAAACTATTCTTCAGACATAACACAAGAGCTAAGTTTCACATAAAGGTCTTTTCATAGAACTACAAGCAGTCACCATCCTGGTTTAAACATCCTTTTTGACAAAAAGACTGAGTACTTGTCTTCATCAATACCTACAAAAGATATCATGTGTATCACTGCATTTACATATCATATTCATTCCATTACATTTTGATGTAGGGGCATCCTTGGTCCTCGGTAAATCTGCATGGAGGTGTGGTATTTTGGCCAGTGTTACTCAGTTTTAGCCTTAACCGATGGTCTTAGTTATTGAAGGAAGCTCAGTCACTGAAGGAACTCGGTAATCTCTAGTGCTTGGTGAAAGTGTTACTCGATGATGCCTGCAGTGCTCATTTGACACTGGTGTTTGGCGATGCTTGGCATGCTTGGTTATTTAACTGTTGCTCGATATTTCTAGTTTACCGACTGGAGTTCTTTGTGATTTGTTGGGCTGACTTGGTGCATTTATTGTTGGTAGCTATTGTTATAGGCTGACATGTTGTATTAAATGTTTGTAAGGAAATTTATGAGCCAACTTGTATTGCATTTAATAATTGTTAGGGGGAGTTAATGGTTTCATCCAGCCAACTTGTGGCTATTGATTAGTATTTAAGGGGTGTTTGGGTAGTTGTTTAGGACATCATCAGGATCAATAGAAGGAACATCAGTTTGGATGTGCTGAAGTTGGAGTTGGTGAAGTTGTGGAAAATATCTTGCAGATCAGATTGTTATCTGATAGTTTTTTGTTGCAGAGCTAGCGGTTTGCACACTTGGAGACAAGGAGATTTCTTGAAGGCTTGTGAGCTCAAGTTTAGATCTACCTTATGGTTTCCATTAGTTGTTGATAGTTTTCAGAATTGGACTAGCTAGATTTGTATTGGATCTTGTTTATCTTGTAGAATTATTTCTAATTGTAATTGTCCCTTACCTGGAAGGCCTTATAGTCGGGCATATTAATGGAAAATTACTTGAAACAACTATTGTGTTGCTGAGTATTCTACTGTGTTGATTGTTGGTTGAAGGTTTGGACTATCCTTAATTGGATCCACCATCCTTGATTGTGTCAAGTGGTATCAGAGTGAAGTTTGTTCCTGTTGGAGCAGAGGAGATCTTGTGGAAGTTGACCTAGCAAGGCTGATCTTGCGAAGTTGATCTTTTTGGTGAAGAGATCATATGATCTTAGTTGTAGATCATGGCACTAACTTGTGGAATCTTTCCCTAGTTGTTCATGCAAGATAGCAGATTGATCTGACTTGAATACAACTTGGAGATTTTCACAAGATGATTGGTGTAGGGTTTCTATGAAGAGTTTCTCTTATCTTTAAGGATGCCTCCAAGGAGATTAGACCCTAGAGTAATTGTAGATCTCTATGATACTGTGGAATCTAGGATTACAGAGAATGTGAAATCAGATTTCAGATCTGAGATGGAATTGATGAAGAATGACATAGTCACCGAGATCATGAGATTTGTTACTAGTGTACCCCAGAATGTTGGTACTAAAGATGGCTATGAAGAAGTTGCTGAAGACTTTGAACCTGTTGGATCTAGTGATGATGACTAGAGAGATAGATCTGGTGAAGACATAACTACTTGATTGCATAGATATGAAGCTCGATTAAGTAGTAGTTATTGAATGGAAGTCTCTAACTTCTCTGGAACTTTGAAACCTGAGAATTTGATTGACTGGATTGGTGAACTTGAAGATTTCTTTGAGTTAGAAGAAATTGAAGATCCTCTTTAGGTAAGATTGGCATAGAAAAAATTGAAAGGAAATTCTTCTCTTTGGTGGAAAGAACTATAAAGAGATAGAGAAGATGAAGGTGAAATGAAGATCAATCGGTGGAGGTTGATGGTGACTAATTTGAAAGCTAAGTTCATATTGATTGACTATGAGCTTGACTTGTTTAAGAAATTATAGAATCTGAAGCAGAAGGATTTTTTTGTTGAATATTATACCGAGGATTTCTACAAACTTACTATTCGGTCTAGACATAGAGAACTTGGTAAAGAAAAGGTAGCTCGATATGTGAATGGTCTAAGATTCAATATTTAGGATGAGCTTGATATGCTGAAGATTGATTCTATTGAAGATGCTTATCAGTATGCTCTGAAGGCAAAAGATAAGTTGAAGAGGAAACAACATAGTAACTCCCAAGGGAAGGAGAAGATTGATCACTCAGTGAAGGATAAACTGATTGATGCAGAAGATCAACTGAAACCTATAGAACTGAAGAAGAAGATAGGTAGAGTTATCTTTAAGGGTACTTTTTATAACTATGGAGAGGAAGGATGCCATTCTTTTGAGTGTACACAGAAGAAGGTTGACCGATGAACTGTTGTGGTGAATGAGAACATTTAGAATGAACCTGAATCTAAGAACTTGCTGCTTCAGTGAACATTGCTCGGTACAAAGGATGAACCTTGTCAAAGGAGTAATTTATTCAGGGCTTGATGAAAGTCTAGAGGTAAACTATGTGATGTTATTATTGATAGTGGTAGTACTGATAACCTTGTTGTTGAGGACATGGTTCAGAAACTTTGTTTGAATAGAATGAAACATCCACGTCCTTATAGGATTGGTTGGTTGCAAGATGATCATGCTTTGGAAGTAAGAGAACAATGCTTCATTGATGTTCAAATTGGCTAGTATAAGGATCTTGTGTTATGTGATATTGTGGATATGAATAGTTGTCATATATTGCTCGGTAGACCTTGGCAATTTGATTGCAGACCTATGCATGATTGTGTGAAGAATGTGTTTATTGTTGAGAAGGATGACATGAAGTTTTCCCTGATGTCTTTGATGGATACAACACTCAGTAAGAGAAGCCTAAGTATCATTAGCTGAGTTGAGTTGGTGGATCTTGAGAGAATGAATGATCAGGTTAGAGAAAAATCTTGTGTGTTGTCAAGAAAAGACTTGAAAACACAGAGAAAGTTGAAGTGGAAGAGTATGCAAACTGAAAAGGTGGAGGACTTGTATGTGAAGAACCAGTTCAGGATTTATGTACCGAATCCTTGAAGATGTTCTTCTCACATAAGAACATCTTTTCAAACTTGGGGTGTCTGATGCAAGGGCATTCTTGGTCCTTGGTGAATCTGCATGGAGGTGTGATATTTTGGCCAGTGTTACTCAGTTGCAGCCTTAATTGATGGTCTCAATTATTGAAGGAAGCTCAGTTGCTAAAGGAACTTGGTAATCTCTGGCACTTAGTGAAAGTGTTACTTGGAGATTCCTGCATTGCTCGGTCAACATTGGTTTTCAACGATACTTGGCATGCTCAGTTATTTCACTGTTGCTCGGTAGTTCTAGTTTATCAACTAGAGTTCTATGTGATTTGTTGGGTTGACTTGGTGCATTGATTGTTGGTATTTGTTGTTACATGCCGACATGTTGTATTAAATGTTTGTAAGGTGATTTATGAGCTGACTTGTATTGCATTTAATAATTGTTAGGGGGAGTTAATGGTTTCATCCAACCAACTTGTGGATGATGATTAGTATTTAAGTGGTGTTTAGGTAGTTGTTTAGGACATCATCGGGATCAGCAAAAGGAACATCGGTTCAAATGTGCTAAAGCTAGAGTTGGTGAAGTTGTGGAAAAGATCTTGCATGATCTTGTAGATCAAATTGCTATCTGATAGTTTGTTTTTGCAGAGCTAGTGGTTTGAGCACTTGGAGACAAGGATATTGCTTGGAGGCTTGCGAGCTCAATTTTAGATCTACCTTAGGGTTTCCATCAGTTGCTGATAGTTTTCAAAATTGGACTAGCTAGATTTGTATTGGATCTTATTGATCTTGTAGAATCATTTCTAATTGTAATTGACCCTAACCTAGAAGGCCTTATAGTTGGGCATATTAATGGAAAATTACTTGAAACAACTATTTTGTTGCTGAGTATTCTGCAATGTTGATTGTTGGCTGCAAGGTTTGGACTGTCCTTAATTGGATCCACCATCCTTAACTACATCACATTCATTGCATTACATACATGTACATCCATTGCATAATCCATACATTTGAAAGAAAACATACATTGCATAATCCATACATTTGCAAGAAAATATTGCATTGCATAATCCATACATTCTACAGTACTCAAATGTATTTCAAAGGATTTGAATCACATGATATATCATCATAAACAAAATGACAAGTAAAAATTAAGTCATAACCAAAATCAATCGATCTCATATATATCATAAACTCAAAATAGTCAAGGGTGCACTACTGGCACAAGGTACAAAAGAATGGGCTCCTAAGAGCTATCTGATCAGAACAATGTGTATGGGCAAAAAGGACAAAAATAGAATATAAGATAAATCATTTGTATTCCTAATCCTCTACATCAAGTGGTGGTGGGGAAAGTGCCTCTAGAACGGGTGAGCCCGTGGTACTCTAGCTCCCTCTAAGGCAATCATATACTGAGAGTATGTTGGAACTCTCTGTGCAGCAGGTACAACAACATAGTATGTAGACACATAATATGCAACTTGTACAATTTGATGTGTGACCTCTACCTAAAACCATCTACAATCTCCCTCTCATGTTACACACTACCTCTCAGACTCCTTGAGGTGTACCTCAAGAGTAGTAATCTTTACCCTCAAATCTTGAACCTGCAGTTTGAGTCTCCTAATCATATATTAAGGAGTTTGCCTCAATCCAGGATCCACATCTGCAACTGGCATATATGTGTCCTCACCTGGCTAATCAATAGCCTCTACCCTATGCACCTTGCAACATCTAACATCAACACCCAAATCAAAATCTACATCTGCCTATGTGGTATCAGTATCCCCACCTACATCCTGTTGTGCTCCAAGTACCTCATCAGCACTATCGATACTACCCAGTGTACCATCCTCTCTTCTAGTGGATCTCCCTTGTAGAAATGCAGGTCTACCTATTGTAGAACTAAAAGGGCAAGGTGGTCTCATCTGTCCAACTAGTCTCTGTATAGGGACAACTACTCTAGGTCTCTATGGTGTGGGCTGCATCACTAGAATCTGTGCATCTTGGCATCTCTAGCCTCCACCCATCAATGCACCTATAACATCTAATGCCTCCTCCATGGTGGGGATTAGCTCTATGGGATCTGAGAATCTCCTCATCAGGTGCTCCACCAACCAAGCAATGAAATCATCAGTAACCCTGGCATCAGCTACCTTTGGTTGGTAGTCCCACTCTCTTAACACATAACCACTATACTCCTGAGTACAAAAAGCATAAGATAATCAAGCACTCCATCCTACTCCCAGCTCTTGGACTAACCATGCATATGTGGCATGCTCCTCTGGTACATCCTGAATAAGGCCATACTGTCTCCACACTCATGTAATCAGAAAACACTCAAGAATAGTAGTGGATCGACCAATCAATACCTAACTCTGAGAAAAGAAATTGAACTGAGCAGGCACAGTCAGCCAAGCCTCAACCTATAAATACGGTCTCCAAATGCAATAAGTCATGTCATCTAGGACATGCCTCCAATACTTAGTAATACCCATGCGAACCTATATCACATATACAGAATATACATATATAATGGGCTCTTGCGACTGTCTCTAAGATTGACATACCTAACGACATATCAGGATGTACTCCCATGCCCAAATCTGTAACACTAACGCACCGAAAGAAAAAGAGTTTCTCTCCTGATACACTATCTTGTGCATCTTGGAGAACATGTGCACAAGCATACACTCTCCCCAATCCAACTCAAAAGGAGTAGCCATCAATCAAGCTACCATAGGGGCCCAGCCCATCAGAAGACCGTTCTGCTAATAGTCGGACATGATGATCCCATCGATTATCCCTGCTACTATAGACTCTAATCTATGGGTGTGCCCATATCTCTGCACTAAAGTCTCCCATGAGATAGACTGGGTCAACTGAATCTCATCATCGAACACTCTTCAGAAAGCTAGAAGACCAAAATTCTCTGCACTGACATAATTAGGATGAGAACCATGAAATGGGATGCACAAAATCCTATACACATCCTTAGGTGTGACATTAATCTCTCCAGTGGGCAGGTGGAAATTTTATGTCTCTGAATGAAACTTCTCTATCAAAGCATTTAGTAGACCATGGTTCACCTAAATCTCAAGTAAACGGATCAGGTACTCAAAACTGCATGAAGCAAGGTGCACTCTCATTAGATCAGGGAGTGACACACATAATCTCTGCATCGCTGGGTGTGAAATTCAGACATGAACATCATGGTAGATGACCTACATAGCACATAAATAGGGTATCCTATTAGTAATTTGGTTAAAAATCAGGCTATAAGTACAGAATTTGCAAAGTTGAACATTTTAGAAGGTACATTAAATGCTAAGGAATCAACCTATGAAATCAAAAAAATAAAAAAATTGACCTAATGTGGTGAAAAATGCTTGATGTTTTCCATACAAGTTTTCAGACTGGTATAAAAAATCATACTAGTTTATATAGGTTGTCATATGACATTCCATGCATACACGACAATATAAAGGTTTTCATATGACAATTAAGGGACCCAACAAAATGTCATACAACACATGGGTCCCTCTCTGATGTAGGAGCATCTCGGGTCCTTGGCAATCTTGTGTCACCAAAAAGATTTTGAGGTTTTTTTGTGTTGCTCAATTCCTTCTTTGACCGAGTTGGTTCGGTGTTGGTTAGTTTCCTCTGGTTACCAAGTTTGGTCAATTATCTCCTAGCGGTCAGTTGTTTCACTGGTGCTCGGTTGGCTTTTCTGACCGACAGGTTTCTTTGAGTTTCTGTTGAGGGTGACTTATGCATTTATTATGGGTTGCATATTTAATGTTGGTATCCATTATCAGGAAGTGTGTGGTCCTAGATTTGACCATTTCTTCTATTGATTATGGATCTGAAGGCCAACTCAGTTTGATATACTCTTGTATAAATGTAGTTGTTTGGTTAGAGTTTAGGAGGTCAGTTTTGATAGAGGATAGAAGATAGAATATTGGATATTATCTATAGATCCTCACATGTTTGAGGACTACTTTAATTCATTGTAATATCTAGCCATAACTGGGAAGGCCTTACAGCCTGGCATGTATGAATCAATTGAAGTTAATATATGAATGAGCCTACATTTTCTCTCTCCCATCGTGTTGTTTATTCCACATGTTGTTGAGAAAGGTGGATCTATTTAGGGTGTGCCATTTCATGGCCCCTACCTCCTCCTTTGCATTAGGTGGTATCAGAACGAGGTTGAGATCTGGATCTAGGTTTGCGAATCTAGATTTGAAGGTTCCTACTTGTGAAGCCCTAGCTGATTTGTTGTGGGGTGGCAGATTGTGATCTAACCTACAATTGTAGAGGGTTTTCAAGATGGTTTGTGGGAGGCAAGATGCGGATCCAGGATTGACAAACATGTTGAGATAAATTGCTGCTAGATTGGAAGCTGTTGAGACAACCTAGAGAAGAGGCAGACATCTTGAAGATGTTAGTGATGATGAAGTTGAGGAAGAATAAGGAAATGCAGAACCTGCACCTAGGATGGATCAAGGTGGAGAAATATTTTTGAAGGCTTTGACAAGTCTTAATTCTACACCACACTTCAACCCTCTTGAGTATGGTGGAAAGCTAGATTCTGATGAAATGGTAGATTGGATCACTGAGATGGAAAAGTATTTTGAATATGAGAATGTACCTGAAGACAATAAAGTAAATATTGCAAGCACTAAGTTGAAAATTCATGCATCCTTATGGTGGGAACATCTGCAGCTGGATAGAAAAAGGAAAGGCAAAGACAAAATCAAGGTATGGAATAAAATGATGAATAAATTGAAAGGAAAGTTCTTACCTTGTGATTATCAGATTAACCTAGTTAGGTGAATGCAAAGCTTGAAGTAGAAAGATAGCTCGGTAAAAGAATATACTAAGGAATTCTATAGATTAGATATCAAATCTAGACATGATGAAGATGATGTGGAAAGAATTTCTAGATACCTGAATGGTTGAGAGTTTCCATCCAAGAAGAAATTAGCTTGGTTAAGTTGGAAAGCATTGAAGAGGCTTATCAATTTTCTTTGAAAGATGAGGAGAAATTGAACAAGTGACATGAACAAAGACAAAGAGGTAGAGGTGGTAGATTCCCTAGAGGAAGAGGTAGATCCTATGGTGAAAATAGTAGATCTGAACTAGAAAAGACAAATTTGGATAAAGGCAAGATCGAGTGGAAAGGTGAAAGTTCATCTAGAGGCAGAAGTAGTAACTACCAAGGTGGTTATAGCAGAGGAAGTTTCTGAGGAACTTGTTATAATTGTGGAGAAGAAGGACATAGATCATTTGAATGTACACAAGAAAGTAAGAAGGTTGGTAATAGTTGAAATGCTTTGGTGCAAGAAGAGTCACCGAATGAACCTGAGAAGGAAAGTAACTTGATGGTAAGAAGGGCACTATGGAATGAAAGTAAAAAGGAAGATCTAGTAAGGAAAAGTTTGTTCAAGACCAGATATAGAGTTTCTAACAAAGTTTGGAAGGTAATCATTGACAGTGGTATCTCAAAGAATCTGGCATCTAAGGAGATGGTCACAAAGTTGTAGTTGAAAAGGTTGGAACATCCAAAGCCCTATCAGATTTCACAGATCAAAGATGAGCATACACTCTTGGTAATTGAACAATGTTATGTGAATTTTAAAATTGGAAAGTACTATGATAAGGTGTTGTGTGATATCATGCCTATGGATTATTGTCATATTTTTTTGGGTAGACCTTGGCAATATGATAGACTTACTATATATGATGGAAGATTGCATAAGTATACTATTGTGGCTGATGGAAGAAAACAAATCTGGTTACCTTTGATGGAAGAACCTATTAGTAATATTTGCACATCTATGAAATTTTGTTTGATGGAAGGAAGAAAGTTTGTTAAGGATTTGAAAAAGAATGATGTATGTTTTGTTGTGATTCCTAACAAGCCAAGTAAGAAAACATAGGATAATGTTCTTGAGGAGATTGATAAGTTACTCACCGAGTACAAAGACATCATTTTTGATAATGTACCTGATGGTTTTCCACCGAAGAGAAGCATTGATCATTGTATGGATCTTATCCCTGGAGCTAGTTTACCAAATAAGGCACCTCATTGGTCGACACCTACCGAGAATCAGGAATTGAACCGATAGATTCAAGAATTGTTTGAGAAAGGTTTGATCAGAGAAAGTCTGAGTCCTTGTGTAGTACCTATTGTATTGGCACCTAAGAAGAATGGAGAATGGAGAATGTGTACTGATTCCAAAGAAATCAACAAGATAACAGTGAAGTATAGGTTTCCTATACCGAGAATGGATGACATAATGGACAGTTTGATTGGAGAAAAGTATTTTACCAAAATGGATTTGAAAAGTGGCTTTAATATTTTATTAATAGAAAATGCACTATTCATCAAAAAAAAAAAGTGGGTATCATCAGATCATAATTAGAGAAGGTGATGAATGTAAGACTGCTTTCAAGACAAAATAAGGTTTGTATGAGTGGTTGGTTATGCCTTTTGGTTTAACTAATGCACCGAGTACTTTTATGAGATTGATGAATGAAGTTCTAAAGAAATTCTTGGGTAAGTTTGTGATTGTATATCTTGATGACATTCTAATATTCAGTAAGACCAGAGAAGAACATTTGTTGCATGTTAGACAAGTTTTGCAGAGACTGAAAGAGGAAAAGTTACTGATAAATCTAAAAAAGTGTTCATTTATGAAAGAGGAGATTGTGTATTTAGGATTTGTTATTTTAGTTGATGATTTGAAGATGGATCTTGACAAGGTTGAAGCTATTTTGAATTGGCCTAGACCTGAAAATGCTAGTGAGGTAAGATCATTTCATGGATTGGCAAGTTTTTACTGAAATTTCATTAGAAATTTTAGTGCAATTTGTAATGCTATGACTGAAACTATGAGAGGAGACAAAAGAGAATTCAAATGGACACATGGAGCTGATAAAATTTTTGAGACTCTGAAGCAGAAGGTTGTCGAATTGCCTATTTTGGCATTACCTAATTTCAATAAGGTATTTCAAGTAGAATATGATGCAAGTGGTAGTGCAACTGGAGTTGTGTTGAGTCAAGAAGGTAAACCTGTTGCTTTCTTTAGTGAAAATTTGAATGATGCAAGAAGAAAATATTCAATGTATGATCAAGAATTCTATGCTATTATTCAAGCCCTAAAGAAATGGAGACATTATTTGATACCGAGTGAATTTGTGTTGTATACTGATCATAAGGCTTTACAGTATTTGGGTAGTCAGAATAAGTTGAATCATAGACATATGAAAAGAGTTGAGTACTTGTAGAGTTATACATTTGTGATACAACATAAGAGTGGAGTCACTAATCGAGTTGCTGATGCATTGAGTAGAAGGAGATCTTTGATGATCAAGATGAAAATTCAAGTTCTTGGTTTTGATGAGATGAGAGATTCTTATGAAGTTGATCCTAATTTTTCTGAGCCATGGAGAAAGTGCAGAGCACCTAATCAAGATCAACTGAGTACTAAATGGGAAGAATATTTTATTTAGGAAGGTATGTTGTTTAAAGGTATTCAATTGTGTATACCAAGAGGACCAATGAGAAATAATTTGATAAAGGAGAAACATAGTAGTGGTTTGGCTGGACATTTTGGAATTGATAAGACATTGAATTTTCTTAAGGAGAAATACTTTTGTCCTCAGTTGTATAAAGATGTTCATAAATTTGTGAAACATTGTGGAGTTTGTCAAGTTGCAAAAGGAGTAAGTCAGAATACTAGATTGTATATACCGATTGTTGTTCCTGAGAAACCTTGGATTGACATCAGTATGGATTTTGTTCTTGGCTTACCAAAGACGGTGAGAGGTAATGATTCTATATTTTTTGTTGTAGATAGATTTTCTAAAATGGCACATTTTATACCTTGTAGAAAGACATCAGATGCAGTACATATAGTAGATCTTTTCTTTAAGGAAATTATTAGATTGCATGGATTACCGAGGAGTATTATCTCTGAGCGAGACAGTAAATTTGTTGGATACTTTTGGAAGACTCTTTGGAGAAATTTTGGCACTGAGTTGAAATATAGTTCTACATTTCACCCACAAACTGATGGACAGACAGAGGTTGTGAACAGAAGTTTGGGTAATCTTTTGAGATGTTTAGTTGGAGACACACCAAGTAATTGGGATTTTGTGTTAGTATAAGAAGAGTTTGCATACAATAATTTAGTGAATATGAGTACTGGGAAAACACCTTTTGAGATTGTAAATGGCTTACAAGCAAGAGGTATATCTAATTTGAGAGACATTGATGATGAAAGTAAGAGAAGTGCTGAAGGAGTGAAATTTGCTAAATATATGAAGACATTGCATGAAGATGTGAAATACAAACTGGAAAAGAGTAATCAGAAATACAAAGATGGAGTTGATAAATCAAGGAAACATAAGACTTTTGATGTTGGTGATGAAGTGATGGTTTTTTTGAAGAAAGGTCGATTTCCTATTGGAACATATGGAAAGTTGAAGATGAAGAAGTTTGGACCTTGCAAAATTTTGAAGAAATTTGACAGTGGAAATGCATATGAGATTGAATTACCTGATCACATGGATATATCACCTATATTCAACATTGATGATTTGTATTAGTATCATGAACCTGATGAAGAAATGATAGTACTGATAGAGTATCCTAAGAAGCAAAATGAAGAAGTTGAGCAGATTTTGGAGCAAAGAGTTGGCAAAAGCAAAAGAGGAAAATAGTATATGGAATATCTAGTAAAGTGGAAGAACAAACTGATTGAAGACAGTTCATGGATTTCACAATCTGAGTTGGATGAAACTCAGATCATATCTACTAAATGATTTAGAGAATCATTTCAAAATAACCCCAGGTGTCTGATGCAGGAACATCTCGGGTCCTTGGCAATCCTATGTCACCAAAAACATTTTGGAGTTTGTTTGTGTTGCTCAATTCTAACTTTGACCGAGTTGGTTCGGTGTTGGTCAATTTCCTTTGGTTACTGAGTTTGGTCGGTTATCTCCTGGGCGATCGGTTGTTTCACTGGCACTCGGTGATGCTTATCTGGCACTCGGTTGACTTTGCTTATCGACGGGTATCTTTGAGTTTCTGTTGAGGCTGACTTGTGCATTTATTATGGGTCACAGATTTAATGTTGGTATCCATCATTGGGAATCATGTAGTCCCAGATCTAACCATTCCTTCCATTGATTGTGGATTTGAAGGCCGACTCAGTTCGGTAGACTCTTGTATAAATGTAGTTGTTTGGTTAGAGTTTAGGAGGTCAATTTTGATAGAGGATAGAAGATAGAATATTGGAGATTATCTACAAATCCTTGCATGTTTGAGGACTTCTGTAATTCATTGTAATATCTGGCCATAACCGAGAAGGCCTTATAGCCTGGCATGTATGAATCAATTGAAGTTAATATATGAATGAGCCTACATTTTCTCTCTCCCACTGTGTTGTTGAGCAAGGTGGATCTGGTTAGGGTGTGCCATTCCTTGGCCCCTACCTCCTCCTTTGTGTCACTCTCATATGAGTTTCAGGTAGTTCTGGGATGACAATCAAAATGAAATTGAAAACTCGTACAAGCCCCAGTGGACTATCGTATGACTTTTCATGGTAGCAAAATTCAAAAAATTAAAAATGTACAAAAAAATCCTAAAATGCTACAAACATGGAAACATTGAATTCACATAGAGGCACAAAGGTCCACTTACTGGGTTCCCGTACTGGGGAGGTCACTAGTAATGTCGACTGTGCTTGAATCAGTGAGAGGAGATAGGCACTATGTCCATTTTCTTAGAGAGCTCCACAAAGCTCACAAAAGACAAAGTCAATAATGAAATGAAAAAGACCCTTTTGGCCCTGATATAGGTTTTGACCTAATTTTTCAAATTGCTATGTTTTCCATGAAAATTGCACCCCTAGCTAATTTCAACGTTATAAATCCATTTTCGGGATCAAAATCAAAATTTGAGATCGTTTACATTGTAAAAAACATGATTTAAAATTTTCGGACCCAGGACGACCAACTGCTTGCATAATCAACCTTCAATCACCATAGAAATCCAATTTTTAACTTAACTGATTATCTAACATCAAACTATTCAAATTTCAACTTGGTCAACTATGGTCAACTCATGGTCAAACCTAGTCAAATTTGGTCTCCTAGACCTCTAAAGATGCAAAATGCGTTCTCGAACATGTACAACCAATTCTCAAATCAATTAACATGCTTCTAAACCATTTAACATAGACTTTTCTTGTCAAATTTTGATTTTCATCCCAAAGGGGGCATGGTATTACATATCAATCAAATCTGTAAATCAATCTTTCTTTCAGTAATCAAGACAACCATGTCTAGTTGTTGATTAATCAAAAGTCCTCGTCACTTGGGTACATCCCTTGGGGCATATCAGATTCATCAAGATCCATATAAATCTGGTATTCTCTTTATCTTGTGAACTGTATTAGCTCTTCGTAACCATTGGTTCAGTTGTGTTATTTCCTTGGTTCTTCGTAACTAAAGGGTTCATTGTTGATATAGTTAGCATCATCTCAATTCCTTGTCAATCAGGACTTGAATCAGAATCGTCAAATCTTTCAATCGGTTTCTGTCTTGGAATTGGTTAATCTCTCAAATTAGTTTCAACATTAAAAATAGATTAATCTTTGAACCACTGCACTTCACACAGTAATTCAAAGAGGGGCAAAATGTAATACCCCCAAAATGGGCTATAGGTTTCATTGACCTCCTACATCATCAAATCAAACGAAATTGACATTAAATTCCTAACTAAAGGCACATTTGCGTATCAGTTTATCAAAACCCTAATTGATTATCTTAATTCTGCATCAGGGAACATTCCTTGAATATTCCTAATTATCTTAATTATCTTTAATTTAATGATTATTTGGCGATGAATGTCATTATTTATCCTAAGTTTGATTTATTGAATATGCTGAATATTTAATTAATTAAATTTAAATTCTACCACTTGATCATTTAATTAGATTTAATTCTATTTATTCCTAATTAATATTGTTTTTATTTGACAAAAATCAAATTTGCTAAAAAATATCAATTGAATATTTATGTAATTGATTTAAAATCAAAGTTGTCAAATTTAATGATTTAATTGAGAACAAAGTTTGATTAAATAATTGATTAACCCATAAATCAGTTATTTTAAATTTAAAATTAGTTAAGTTGAGATAAACCACTTTATTTATTTAATTAATTCATGATTATCTATGCACATTCAAAGAGCAGTTAAACTTTAAATTAGAAAATCAATTCAAGTTGTTATCTTTTGAAACTCAACATCTATTTTGAGTTAAAAGCTAATCTAAACTTCTGATTTGAGTCAAAAAGCTATTTTTGTATGATTTTGCATGATTTTATGAGTTAATTGATTCTAATTTCTTGCTAACTCAAAAATCAACCTGAGTTTATCAAGAGTGATTTATAGATTTTCTCAGTGCACCCTCAAGCCCTAGATGTCTATAAAATCAAGGCTCAGCTCTTCACAATAACATCTCTAGAATTTTCACAATTTACATCTGAAGAATCAAGCTTTTGCGAACAGACAATTTTGTGAGAGCATTTCATTGTTTCTCATAGCTTTGTATTCATTTTCATATCAATTCATAGCATTGTTAGATTAATTGCATATCATTTCAATTCCATTCTAGACTAGTTTCATATAGTTTTTCATCTTATTGCATACGAAAATCCAAAAAAAATAGATTAATCTGCATTCATTATCTTTTGCATTCAAATCCTTCATTTAGGTGTTGCATTGTCACTGATCTTGGTCTGAATCTGAGAATACCATACTTGCACCTACTAGAAGGCAGTAAATCATCTGATTAGCTTAGTTTTATTTATATCATATATTTCTGATTTTGCTAACCTCTAATGTTTTACTAAAGTGTTGTGTCGACCACTAGGTACAATTTTCACACACACAACTACAAAAATGGCAAGCAAAAAAATAAGGTCCACTTTGATCATGTTGATAAGGTCATAGGGATCCTACACCTAAGAATATATTTTCATTGTTAACCTCAAGTAGAAATCTATTGTTCATGTTCTTACCACAAACATTTGTCTCAATAGAATCTCACATAGGGCAAATAATCGAACTTACTTCAACATAATACTTTTATCTTTAGCATGTCAATTTTAATTCTTACCACATTATCCATAATCAAAAGCTTGATAATTAACTTAAAAATAGTTTATTGTTGATTCAAAAAAATATTTTAATCCTTAGCATTTGGATTTCAACCCTTGCAATGGGGATACTCACAACAAGCTTGATTGATAATTAATAGAATGAAAAATAGTTAAGAAGAGTAATGGTTGTGAAAGCCATAATTTCGAACAGGCATTTAAGCATACATTGTGTCTGGGTGAAATGACATCTAGTTAGATCTTTTAAATTCTTATAAGTAAACATTTCTCAAACCCCAATTGTGACATAATTGTAACTGCGGTTGGCCTTAACTCCTAAGAAGAGAGAAACTTCATCTTGCTCTATTTGATGAGTGTCAACAACTTGGATAAAAATAATAATTATTGTCATTAATGTATCATTGTAGGCCATTCAAATAGGGTTCTACAAAGAACAATGCTTTTTACCAATAAAATGCAAACACAACATTAATCGTAGAATGGACATAATTAATAATTTTAAAATAAGCTTTTAAATAAAAACACAAGAAAAAATATAACAGATAAATGGATAATAGCAGTATAATAGAATGTCTGTCATTAAATATATTTTGAATTGAAAGATTTTAATGACGTTCACAAGACTAAATAATCTAAAGAACCACTTAATAGTTTAACATAATATTTTTAAATAATATAATATATAAATATATATTTTTTTGTAATAAACTATAATATAATGATATTATCTTTTAATTTCTAATTGTTTAATATAATAAATTTTAAATAATTTTAAATTTTAAATTTTAAATTTTACATATATAGTATAATATATATTTTTATTGTTAAGGGGCTGAAGCTGAAGGATTTCTATTAATAATATTATATTTTAACAAATAACAAGTTCAAGGTAGAAGAATATGCAAATAAAGTATCAGGGGTACCCCAAAAGAATGAGAAAAATTGCTCAGTACCTCCACAAACACCCAAAAAACAACATTTGAAATCCAACTGAAACTCTACTAAAACTATTTGCTATGAAGCACAAAAGAAGGTAGATAAAGGAATGTTGCACCATTGCTAATCCGAGGTAGAGGTTGAGTCCTGCTCTGAGCTATTGGAGGAGGAGTCATGCATGTCCTCTTCCTCATTTTGGGAATCCAGAGATGTTCCCCTAGTCCATGAATTCTTCCTCTAAAGACTTTTGTTTATTATCATCCTCCTCCTCTTCGTTAACACCACCATCCTCTTCATCAGTCGCATCCTCTTCTTCCTCATCTAAATCTGCTTCTTCATTCTCTGCCTCACCTAACTCATCCTCCTCATCCTCAGCAGCATCTGAGGAATCAACACTCTTGAGCCTATCCATTTTCTCATCATATCTATACTGGTATACCTAATCCAGATCATCATCCAATTCAACCCCGTATGGAGAGTCCAAACCTTCTTCTATTCCCAACAATTTGATAAGAAATTTTAGCCCCTTCTTCATCATTGAAAGCGTAAGTGGTTGATATTCCCATTCCCATTCCCAAAGGATGAAGAAGCTCCTGGGTGGACCTCCATAAAAATTGTGTTTAGTGTTAACACCCAGCCCAGGGAAGGGGAAGCTAATAATCATTACTATTGGGAGATCCCATGGAAAAGAAGTGTTCAAATCTTCATCAATACCCACAATAGCATTGTGAAGGCCTAGGAGATACTTGCCATCAAAGAGGTGCACACAGATTTCTTCAGCTAATTTTTTGTGAGCACCAACTACCAGGATGCTTGCCAAGAAACCAGAACATATATCTATATTAACTCTGAATCTATGATTAGTGTGAAGAAAATTAGTGCCCAGGATTTCCTTAACTGCATGTAAGATCACTCTTTGGTGATATCTGCAGACATCCTTAAATTTATCAACATAAATAGGAGAATCAAAAGCTATCTGCTCCACACTCACATTCAAGTTGATGGGAGAATCCATTTTAGCAGAGAAAGAAGGCTTGCGAAGTGAGATTCCAGTCTGGTTGCAAATAAATGAATCCCACATCACCCAATATTCACTCTTTTATCAAAAAAAGACAACCAAATTTTTTGTACATACGACAATGAGTAGCTCCAGCTTGCCGTCAAACACTTCTTAGAGTTTATCACCTAACTCATTTAGTGATAAGACCATTAGAGGTCTCCACTAATATAGCTATTAAAGATAGCATCTTACCAAAACACTGAAAGGATGAAAACCATCCAAAACACAGATAGGATGAAAACTGTATTTTGAAATATATGATAAACTAAGAGGCCAAGTGTTAGAGATTTGATACCGACTACAGTCGTCTGAACCAAGCAACCGTCCCATCCTTATGAGAAAGAGTGAAGGATTCATCTTTCTCAAATCCTATGAAAAAGAATGCTCCATTGGCTTCCAAAAAAAGTATTTGCCACCTCATATCCGCTGAAGTATACTGAATGCTCTCAGTTAGATTTCAAATTGGATTTCCACATATACAAGGAAAGAAGAAAAAATGTCATCTCTAGAGAGAACCTTCAAAGTAAAATAAGGAAATATGAAAAGATGACAAGATGACCTAATAAGACATTACCCAAGCTCGAAGTAGCTTGCTGAGAAACAATGGGATTTAAAACACATTTTGAAAACTGAAGACTGTTGCAGGGAAATGGTGGGATTTAAGACATATTTTGAAAGTTGAAGTTATAGAAGATTTGGTTGTACCTCCCCTAGAATGGTCTTCAAAAATACTCCACTGGCTGCAATATTAGCTAACTCATCTACCTTGGTGTTTCCTTCACAAAAAATATGATTGACCATTATGGATTCAAATTTTCTTATCAACTTCAAAATGAATTCAAAGGAAGCTTTTAAGTGCCAATTTGGTGTCACCCCAATTTTCATAGTATTTATAGTTATCATGGAGTCTCCTTCAATCTCCAATTTTCCCAAGCCTAGATCATGTGCAAGAGAAAGACTAGATACAATAAAGCTTTGAATTTTGCCATGTTATTGGTATCTATTTTCGGTGGTTTAGCCAATTTCACTATTACCCTACCATCTAAAGAGTGTATGATGTAGCCTACCCCTGATAGACCTGGATTTCCTTTAGAAGCTCCATCAAAACTGAGTTTAAACTTACCCAGAGATGGAGACACCCACACACAAGAAGCTCTAAGAATATAATTAGCTTTGCAGCCTCTACCTAGAGTGATTGGGGTTTTAAGGCCATACCACCTTTTAATCATTTTCTCATCCCAGCTGGTGTAAAACTTATGTTGATTCGATTGAGCTTGGATGAAAAAATTCATGACCTCTATTATCACTACTTCAATTTTGTTGAGAATAGAAGTAATTTCCATAGATTTATCTTGAAAATTTCTTCTATTTCTTTATTTCCATATTTCCCAAATCAGAATGGATGGAGAGATAATCCATAAATTTCCACATAAACTATCTTCATAAAGCTTAGGCTAAGATAACAGAAGAGAAAGGATCTCCTCTGGAAAGGCTAAAAACAATCCTAATTTTGTACACAACCAATTTCAACATTCATTAGTGAAAGGACATGATAACAATAGGTGATTGGTATTATCTTCACTTTTTTGACATAAAGAGCATCTAGATGGTCCATGATAACCCATCTTTAGAAACCGATATGCAATTAAAATTCTGCCCTAAGAAGTTGTCCATGTAATAAACTTGTCTTGGGAAGACATACTTTATTCCAACATAGTTGTGTTGGAATTGAATTTGTCTTTGTTTGAATAGGCCTTGACAAAATCCTATAACCATCCTTAACATTGTAGATTCCTAATTTAGCTTCATTCCAAATGATTTCATCCCGCCCCTGATTAAGTAAGAAAAATCTATCTTTAAGAAGTATTTTAAATCTAAATAACTCCAGTGGATCAAGACCAAGATCTGAAAAATCTTTCCACTACCAGGAACCATTTGTTGCAGACAAAGGAGCAAGAATAATGTAGTCTCAAACAAAGGGTCCCCAAGTAGCTAAGAAAATCTGACTAGTTTGATTCGACCCCAACATATGATTGCTACTTGGACACCCACCCCATGAATCCTCCCAAAACTGAGTTGTATTGCCTTCTTTGATATTCTATGTGATGTTGTTATCCACAATGTTTCTAGACTTGGAAATGAAATTCCAAATTATGGATCCTCTAGGGAGATCCCTTAATTGAAAGACCTTTAATTCAATGTTGTTTCCAAGATACTTTCCCCTTAAATTCTGACCCATTTGAGGTTTTGATCCTTCATAATTTTCCAATAGAGTTTAGCTCCCAGAGCTGGATTCTACCACAAATAGTTTTTGATGGAAGTGCCCCCTGCATTTACTAGTTTGCAAATCTTGTCCCAAGATATGAGAGCAAATTTTATGTTTGTGTATGTTCCCTACCTTTTTAATGTCTAATTTGATGATCATGCTAGGTTTTTTTATTACATTGGATGGAATGAATAGCTTCTTGAGCAATGATTATGCCATCTAGGATTGATCTCCCTGACACAAATCACATATGATTTCCCCAATAATATTACCAAGAACAATTTTTAATCTATTTTCTAAGGACTTTGATAATACCTTGTAAATGGTATTACATAAATAAATAGGTGTAAATTCATCCATACAATTAGCTTGTTATTTTTTAGGAATTAGAGAAATGAAAGTATTATTAATTTCAGATAAGAATCTACTTGACGATTTGGCGGCCTCCAGAGCTGCAGTGAGATCTTTCCCCAAAACACTCCAGCAATGCAAGAAGAAACTAGGAGGGAAACCATCAGGACCAGGGGCTTTATCTGGAGCCATTTGTAATAGTGTTTACAAAATTTCACTTTCTGAGAACTCCTTTGATAACATTTGGTTGTCAGCATAATATATGATCTTAGGGATGTTAGTCAATAAATCCTGTTGGGCCTTGAGAGGTGAATTGTTTGAATTGTTCAATAGTTTTGTGTAAAATCTAACTATTTCCTTCTATATATCTTTATGATCTTGAAAAAGAATACCCTCTCAATTGACAATTTGAAGAATCTGGTTCACACTCCTATGTTGCTTAGTAATGGAATGAAAGAACTTAGTGATTTTGTCTTCTACGGCCAGCCAATTTTCTCTTTATTTTTGTTTCCATAAGATTTCCTCTTTAGTTAAAATATCTTCTAAGTCCCTTAACAAGGCTTTCTCAGCTCAAAAAGGTCTTGATTCATCCATGATTGCATTATGGTTTTGTTCAATGACTTAGTCTTTTTCTCTATATCCCCTTTTGAAGAGAAAATGTTCTTGAAGTATGTTCTATTCCAGATGAGTAAATTATGTTTGATGTATTTTAGTTTGGATACAAAGCAGAATAATTTTGATCCCTTCACTTTGGCATCCGACCACCAATCAGCTACCATGTTAAAAAAATTCTCATCTTTGAGCCACATGTTTTCAAATTTGAATGGGCAACATGGGGATTTATCTTCCTCCAATATATTTAGCTAAATGGGAAAGTCGTCAAAACTTGAGGTAGGAGATATGGATGCTTTTAAATCAAAAGGGAAATTTGTGAGATCTCCTCTAAAAATAAATCTATCCAACTTTTCTGAGATATTACTGAGCCCAAGTCTTCTATTTGACCAAGTAAAGGAACCATTTTCAAGCTCAATTTCCATTAAAGTTTCCATTTGTAACCAATCTTTAAAATCTATTTGAGAATGGGAAACTCTAAGAGAACCTCCCAATTTATAAAATGTGTGAATTATGGCATTAAAATCCCCTCCCAATATGAATTTGTCATTTAGCCAGACTGAAAGGCACCTTTTGATCTCCTCCCAAATCTCCATTTTCTTTCTTCTCAAAATAGGGTCATAGACGTTCACAATGTCTAAATTAAGGTTGGATCGAGTACTAACAATTTTACCTCCTATCCAGTTCATGCTACTCTATAAATGAATATAGGAAGAGAGTCTTGTCTTTCATAAGATAGCCATCCCACCCGAAGATCCTATCGCCTCAACTCCTATAGCTTTCCAATATTTGAGTGACATTGTGAAGTTAGATAATTGGACCTTGCTCATTTTTATTTCTTGGAGATCAAAACAACCTCAGCTTTGGTTGTTATAATGTAGCATTTCACCATCTGATGCTTGTTAGGGGCATTGAGACCCCTAACGTTCCATGATATGATTCTCATTGTAACTTGGGAAGGAACTTCCCCTTGCCTACATTTAAGTATGTTGTGATTTTAGTTTGATCATGATCTTCCCCATCTACCACTCTGAGGTTAGCTAAATATTTCCTTCCTCTCCCTTTTTTCTTAATCACCCCACAATCCAGTGAGATCTTGTGTGCAAAATTTTGGATACCTAAATTATTGGTGATCTTGTTTAGTGTGGCGCTAAAAGAGCCATCTGATTGGCCATTTTCCAAAGAGAGAACCAGAGGTAACTCCTCTCTGAGATCAATGAAATCTGTTGGATCTTCAATATCGATCAATCTCTCATTCTCTTCCACATAATCTTCTTCTAAAAGTCTTTCCACAAAGGAGGCTGAATGATTTTTATCCATGGGATAATCATTAGATGCACAACCAAAAAGATCATACACTGCATGTAATCTAGGAGAAATCGGGGACTCTAATTGAGAAATCTTTGATGATTCTTTACAGAAACTCTCCAAGCTCCTAACCTAAGATTTGTACTTTAAAGGTTTGAGTGAAATGGTGCCACCTTTTATTTTGTTTTTTTTAGTGATTCCCTTGATCAAGTGGAGAATACTTCTTCAAGTATTTGTTTTCTTTGTTTCTTAGCCTGGAAGACTTCCTATAGCCTAAGTTTGTATTAGAAGAATAAACCTCAAGAGTTTGTGAATTCTGAGAAGAATGTGAAGTAGTTACTGGGCAAGAAGAGACTTTAGCCTTTACTGAATCTCTCAAGTCACATAGCATTATTTTGAGAATGTCATCCTCTATTTTCGGTGTTAAGGTGGAATTTGGAATAACATTGTTTGAATAAGACAAAGATGACCCATCATTATCTGTACTAGTTGTTGCATCTTCCCAAAGTACTTGATCTACAACTTTTTCTTTCATGTCCATTTGGACTTCCATAAACTAGTGAGCTATTATTTGTTCCATTATCTTGTAGTTGAATCTTGTAACATATTGAATGAGAGCATTCTCTAAAGGGAAAGGATTAGAGCTATTTTCTAGCCATCTTTTCTCTAATACCATTTTTAAAGATCTTGTGTTTATTTGAAAGCCTTTAGTTAAGGAGATTGGACTCTACAAAAATCCTTCCTTGGGTGGTTTCCAAGGGGAGACTAATGTCAAGATTGGTTCATTAGCTAGGGGGTCCTCTATCCTTGTAGAGCTTGATGGTAAAAGATATGTGTAGGATGCATGTTCAGGGCTCATGGACCTTTTGACATTCCAGTATAAAAGCAAAAGGAAAAGTTTTAGGCTTTCTAAAAACATGCCCAGGACCAGTACTCTCTTATGATTGACCCTTGTAGCCCGCACTCCTACTTCTGGAAATAGATCTGAAAGTCACGGTTGTTTGTTAAGATTTTGTACTAGGGACCCTTGTAGGTATGTATCCAGGACTGCCAAATCTATAGAACCACAAGTACCCTGCTCTGAGGGAGGATACCTGCAGGAATCGTATGAAATGATATAAACCCAAGATCTAAATTTTGATATGATTTTGATAGATATGGGAAGCTCTTTCTCAAGCTTCATGAGTAAGCAAATCATAGTTGAAGCTGAGGCCCTTTCAGAGTGGTGACTTAGATAGATTCCAAGTTTGTTGGCCAAAATTTTTATAGTATCATTGTCTCTATATTCTATTGGTATATTTTATAGAGTAATCCACATAGGAATAAAATTAATCACATTTTTTACACAATCAAAGTTTGGAGTCCAATGTTGTATGTTGAGACCTAAATTTTTATAGAACCATCCTTTACATTTAAAAATCCCATCTCTGTTGAATTTATCTTGGAATGTGACTAGAAAATACCCTGATTCGTTATCTAGAGAATCAATCTGTGTGATGTTTTGCCATTTTTAAAAATCCCAAGTATTGAACTCGATGAAAAACAAGTTAGCATTCCAAAATTTGCAAATCACCGCATGTTGCAAGAGAAAAAAATTCCTCTATTTTAGAGTTTCTTTAGGGAAAGTGATAGAGGTACCTGTATCGGTTTCCAATTTTTCAAACATGCTCTAGGTACATAATTGACTTTCTTAGGATATCATGAAATCCTATTTTTTCTAATGAGTTCAGTCTTTTTCTGTGGATTACCCAGTGAATTCCTATCCAAGCTTTTTTGGGAAGAGGAGGCTTGAACAGTCTTCCCAGTGGAGTAGAGTAGTTGGAAAGATTGGAATAAGATTTGGATTTATGGGTAAAATCCTTTGACTCCTCTCATGAACCCAAACTTTGGAAGTTTTGGATATGACCATTTATTTTGAATTTGATAAAAGTTTGAATTTTTTTGGGCATCCCCTAATTCTTTGTTCTGATGAAACTGGCCCTGCCAGAATTTGTCTCTCAGAGGCTATCTCCAAGATCGTGTCTTGAGAAGACCCTCATGGTTTTTCTAATGATTATGTCTATTCTATTACCTTCTTGTAGAATGCTCACCATTCCTATCATTTTTGAATTCTTGAAACCCATTGCCTCGAAGTCTAGCGTCATCCCTAGCTTGCCTTTGTCTACTGAGACGGAAGTTTCACAGAAGCCATGGATTTCATGGAATTTCTCCCATTTTTTTTTGAGATTAGTTGTTCTTATTACCTATTTTCTAACATTTATTCATTTTAAAAATTTAATCTATTTTTAAGTATTTTTTATATTTAAGTTCAAGTGTTGTTTTTGTTATTTTAAATATAAAATATTGTGAATATATGAAAAAACCTTCCTTAAATTTTTCCAAAAAATTGAATGATATGTATAATGGAAGACCCAAAATGTTTTAGCAATCAAATTGTCAAAACTTTTTGTATTATAGCCTATTTTGGTTGTTCAAAAAGCTAAAAATATTTTTTTAAATACTAATTAAAACTAAAAACTACAAGATGATTGTAATATTAGTAGCCTAATCACACAAATAATAAAGTTAATTGTTTTTCAAAATTAACCATTTATTAATACCCTTAAATATTAAGAATTCATAAGACACTATTTCACTAATTTGTCATTCTTTTGCAAAATGAAAGGTAGAAATTTGAAAAGTAATTCTCCTCAGAAAACAAGTAATTGTTGGCCTTATATATCTCTTTCAAGTTCATATATAAGAGTCAATTTTTCTTAATTAAATAGATAAAATATTTTTTAATTAATAATAAAGCTTAAAAAATAAAATTTATTTTAATTAAATTAGTCTAAAAATAATATTAATAAAATAAAATATTTTCTAAATTTCCATTCTATAATCTTATTGAACAAATCAAGATGGGTTTTTTTAGTATATGGTGGAGACGATCATCCTAGAGTATGACATCACGAATACAATTCATGATGCTGATACTTATATAGATCACAAAAGTACAAAGATCATATAGTGGATACTAATGATCTATCCTAGGAGAAGATTAATATGTTGCCTTTTTGTTAGTGTTAGTTAGTTTTTATTTTGTTTCAAAAAGACTTAAATGAAAGGAAACCTCTAATGGGTCTCTTTCATATACATATAGATTGGAAATGTAATAAAATATAATGATAGAATAGGAGAAATACTTTATCAATTGTAAAAGACATTTTTTAGAATTAATATATAGGTAGTACTTTTCTTTCCTACAAGTTGATCAGGTCCTTTGTGTTTTTCATTTCAAGTAAATAGAAGCCATCTTGTGTCTTTGTGTAGAGAGATTATTTGCATCAAATTAAAATCTAACTATCAAAATTTGTATACAAATGTTGTCCATACTCATTTTGTCTTATTGGTCTTTTCAATAAAAATTGTAGCTCGATAGGACTGAATGGGATGTTATATAATAATTGAATACATTGAAAGTCAGACAAGTTGACATGATCATCCAAGTGGCGGTCATAAAAAATGTCTCGTAGGGGTTATGCATGAAGGTCAAGGAGGCGATTGACTATGCAGCCCAATTGGAAGAAAACATTGATGTATCAATATAATCATATATCAAAATCTTAGTAAACAAAAACATTAATAATAAAAGTTAATCATATGTCGACATAAGTCGAAAGTAGAGTATAGAAGATCATTAGTATATCGAGAAGTAGTAGTAAAATAATTAATACCAATAAGATAAGCTGTAAGAAAAAAATAAATATTTTGTACATCTCAAAACTTCATGTGATTTTGAGATTGCTCATATAGAATCATAAAAAGAAGAATCAATCTTCTATAAAAATCTTAAACCAAAGGAGATAGATGGAGAATAGGTGTACCCACATAGGTTTTGTAGAGCCTAAAGTGCAGGAGAGTGAACCACATATTGGTGATTCTCGTTAGTTAACCAAGTTAGTTGGAGAATTTGATCATAGGGATTGGCATGCTCTTAGAATTTTCCAATCTATGGATTTGGGAACCAACACTTCCAAGTAATTATTCCTCCACCATTTCCTTGCATTTCTATTTGAGGCATTCAATATCTCTTTCTTTTCTTTGAAAAATTCCCAATACTGAGGGGTCCAAAACTTTCCTCGTGAGACTAGAATGGCAGGAGTTCCCATCACCATTGTTGGAAATGTGGGTATATTATTAAAAAATGTGTCAAGATTCCATCGAGTGTGTCCCTTGATAGTGTGATAAACATTATCTCTATTATGGATCCCAATTTTTTGAGAATTTCTAGAGATGTCAAATCCCCAAAAGTAGTGTGGGAAAGCAAAGGGCCAGAGGAGTTTCTTTGTATAGCTCTTTTCCATCCAAATGTACTCTTTCTAGCACCATATTTGCCCTCTCAATCAATTATTAGACCATATTTTTTAGGACCTCTATGACTACCAATCTTTTGATGACCTGAAAATGGATGAAAAGGATATAAAAGGATCATTTTCTCTGGTTGTAAACTCCAAATGATTCATTGTATTTCCTATTCCCTTGCTACCATATGAAGGGCAATCTTCATGGCCTTAGCCATGGTTCTCTCATCTCTCACTCAGGTTCTCTCCATGTATAATAAATAAATTTATAATTATTTAGGTGGTCTCTTTTCTTATGTTTAGATTTTTTTTTAAAGATCATAAATAAATGTTAAAAGTAACAAAAAATAATAGATATAATAAAATCCTATATAATAAATCATTAAGAATTAAGACATAATGTTATTATATTTGAGTATTTCTCAATTGATTAATAGTTTAACATAATATTTTCAAAAATAATATAATATATAAATACATAATTTTTTGTAATAAATTATAATATAATGATATTATATTTTAATTTTTAATTCTTTAATATATTAATTTTTAAATTTTTAATTTTAAATAAATAGTATAATATTAATTATTACCTATTTTCTAAATTTTATTCATTTTAAAAGTTTAATCTATTTTTAAATATTTTTTATATTTCATTTCAAGTGTTGTCTTTATTATTTTAAATATAAAATATTGTGTATATATGAAAAATATTTCCTTAAATTTTTTTAAAAAATTGAATGATATGTTTAATGGAAGACCCAAAATACTTTAGCAATCAAATAGATAAAACTCTTTGTATTATAGTATATTTTGGTTGTTCAAAAAATTAAAAATATTTTTTTAAATACTATTAAAACTAAAACCTGCAAAGATTGCAATATTAGTAGTCTAATTAAAAAACAATAAACTTAATTATTTTTCCAAATTAACCATTTATTAATACTTTTAAATATTAAGAATTCATAAGACACTATTTCACATATTTGATATTCTTTTGAAAAATGAAAAGTAAAAATTTGAAAAGTAATTCTCCTTAGAAAACAAGTAATTGTTGATCTTATATATATCTTTCAAGTTCATATATAAGAGCTGATTTTTCTTAATTAAATAAATAAAATATTTTTTAATTAATAATAAAACTTAATAAATAAAATTTATTTTAATTAAATTAGTCTAATAATAAATATTAATAAAATAAAATAGTTAATTCTATAATCTTATTGAACAAATGGATGCTACTTGAAAATATTAAAAAAATCATAAATAGTAAATAGTTTACTATCCACCGTTTAATATTCCCTCTACATTATAAATTAAATTCAAATAAAACTAGAGATTAGAAGTCGGCCTTAAGCACTTTTTTCCCATGACATACTATATAACTAAATGTAAAAATCTGTCATTTCCACTGTTTACAAGCTTGGGTCTGATATTGACAGGGGTCGCACTTTTCATCCTTGTCTTCATATCACCTGCTTTGTGGATCACACTTGTTGTTGGAGGACTCCTCATCGTTCAAGGTGTCGTATTCATAATACTCAATGGTCCATTCATTATTAGGGCCATCCGAAGAATGGTCTTCCACCATTGATTAGCTTGGGTTTCTTATTGACAGGAGCCACACTTTTTATTCTTGTCTTCTTATCACCTGCATTGTGAGTTGCACTTCTCTTTGGAGGACTCTTCATCTCTATTGATGTTGTGCTTATAATAATTATAATAATCAATTGATTCAGGGAAAGGATTATTAATATGAGGGGTCATGAATAATACTCAATGGTTAATATTAATAGATTCTGAAGGAATATTAATATGAGGGATCAACCTTATCTTTTATGTGAGTTTTTTTTTAAAGAATGCTCTGACAATAGACTTATATGTCAAAATAGATTTTTTATAAAGTTTTTAATATAATTATTAATTTTAGGACATTTTTTTAATGATATGGTTCTAAATAGATCTATAAAAGAGTTAGGTTTTAAATTGGATTATGGTTTATTATATTAAAGATGTTTTATTCTTTATTTTAAAAAATATTTTATTTAAGTAAACATTTGGTTAAATATTTAGTCTTTGCTGGTTGATTGCTGACAGGCTTCGTGCTGGGCTGCCTCGCAGTCTGAACCCTCCATCAAAAATATTTAATTTCTGTAATTCTTACATTTAGAATTTTTTTAGTTTGTTTTATGAATGTATAAAAATTTAAATATAGAATAGATTTCTAAAACAAAATATATGTGTGTATGTGTGTATATGTGTATTTGTAGATCCATGTAGATTAAACTTAATCATTTATACAAAATAATTTAATTAAATCTTATCTTATGTTTATGATGATGATTAAAAAATTAAGCATTAGTATGTTGTAATAAATGTGTTTGTGAAAATAGAGTAGTATGTAAATATTCAATATATTAGCTATTATTTTAAAAGAATATTTAATTTATTTCTATAATTATATTTGTTTAAAATTTATGAAATTATTTTATAATTTTTATAATATTTTTTAGATTATGTAGTAAAAATAATTTAATTAAAATAAATAGAAACAACACATCATAAACTTAATATGACCTTATTTTAATTTATACTATTAATTTTATAATATATATTTTTAGTTATAAATATTGATTTATCTAAAATATCTATAAATTAAATGTTTTAAATGACTGCTTCTTTTTCACAGGCACCAGGGTAGAAGGGGTCTATCTGCTCCTGATATTTTTTATGCTTGTAAAGCTGTTAACACTTGTAGACATATATTCTTTGAATGAAACTTAGCTAAAGAAATTTGGACCATGGCCAATATTCTTATTTCTAGTCATGCCACCATGTTTATCTATGAGCTCAAATATTGGTACAACTGGAGAAAGAACATGAATAGTTTTGTTGCCTTTGATGAAGTCCTGGCCAAACTCATTTAGGTAGGACCCAGACTGCTTGGGCTGATTCTTATGATGATATTCTACACTAAGTTGATGATGTTCTTTTTGTTCTTACTTTATATTCTGGATGAAATGTAGCTTTCTTTTTGTATTTTGTAGCTTGGTGGACAGTTTTAGGTTCTTCTGATTGAGGCTGGCCTCTGTTTTTTTTTTTACTTTCGGTAGTCTTTTTGGTTGTCTCTCTATTATTAGTATATAAAAATATCTATAATTTATAGTTAACTTTAATTATATTTAATTCTTTTATAAAAAATATTTAATATTTATTAAATACATTTTTATTGAAATTATAATATTTTGTTAAAAATCAAATAACAATTATAAAAAAATAAGTTAATGTGATATTTTGATATTTGTTAATATATAATTAAAATACAATAAAATTTTGAATAAAAAACTTAAAAATATAAATGAGAAATGTATAAATTATATATTTAATATATAATTTTATATTTTTATTTAAATTATAATATTAAGAAAAAAGTGATATTTATAAACTACTTATACATTAAAATTAATCATATAATATAAATTTTACTTTAAATATTTTTAATATTAAAAACTTCAATCAAAACTTCATTGCTTGCAATTCTAAATAGAATTATACAATATGTATAATCTTAATTGGTCTGCCTTGAATGTGGATTCAATTTGAATAAATGAGATTTAGTTTCCGTCATTTATGTAAAGTAGTTTTTAAGGGAACATGGTTTTAACTCTGATTTCTCATGCATGCCTGAATTTTGCCAATAACAATGCAACATGGAAGAAGTAATTCAATAATTCAGCCAATCAAATTATTAATAAATATTTTTTACATATTATAAGCTTAAAAATATTGTATTTATATTAATATAAAATGTATAACAGAATAATAAATGCAATGACTTGTAATTGTATTTTGTCTAATAGCTCTTAGAAGCTCTGAAAGTGTAATGATAGGATAGTAGCAATGGCGATGAGAAGGCTAGAACATCCAGTTCAATGGGTTGTAAGTACATTATGGAGAGTTAGACAAGAAATCAGATAACCTGTGTTTCTGCTCTTGTCAGAGTTTTATAAAATAATTTTAACGAAAATAGTCCAATATATAATATTATGAACACTAGAAATCTGAAGCAGTCATATATATATATATAATATTATGAACTCTGCAAATCTGAAGAAATCATATTAAGAACTCGGAAAATTTATTGTTTTAATAGGACTGTTGGTTGAATTCCTAATCTCTTTGATGTCTTATTGATCCAATTACTTTAAGTGGGGATTTATTTTATGTTTCTAACCTAAACAATTATCTATAAGATAATGCTAATATTATAACACAAACCCTAAAATAAAAATACACAATATCAAGTCAGCAAATGCTGAAACCATGGCAAGTAACTCTCTGAATAAATTGTAACAGCGAATGTTCTTTTCAGTCTTTATTTAACAATTTTTTTAAAATGAGGTAATGCAATTCTAAATTCACATATCTAAGCCACAAAATTTCATGTTTCACTAAGCACAGAATCATTGGTGCTGTACAAAAAGGAAATAGATTGATAAAAAAATTTAACATAAAATTTTTTAAAATGTTTTGTTTTCCTGGGAGGTTTATATAATATTAAAACACAATTAAGTCATAAATAAATATTTAATATATTTATATTTCTTCATTTACGTATATATGAATTGGTTCTATTTAAAACTAGCATACACATTTCAGGTATAATCTATATAGAGACGTGAAGTGTAGAAATTATTCACCAGTTGATTATTTTTAATAATTAAGGGGCTGAAGCAGAGAATATCCTATTCATATTAATTAAGAGTAAAGAATAAAGATGTTTGAAACTAGTTCAAATGGGATGGTCAGACAAAGAACATAAATGGCTACAACCATGAAAATTTACACTCATTTTCATAACACTCATTCTTAGCTTCTTAAATCCAACTTGTTAGAAAGCTCTGTCATGTCATCATCATCCCTAGTTTAGCGGATACTTTATTTTTCCAACCAAATCTATTGTACCGGATTTACTCTGGGATAGATGGGCGTAGTCTTCTATGAAATTTTGGTATTTTTCAAAAATTTCTTTAATAAATATTTCCTTCAAATGCAGTGTCCGTATTAGTTTTTGAAAAAAATAACCGTTGCCTCTATTAACTTGTCATCACTGGTTAAAACTAAACGTATATGCCCACCAGATTAAAATAGCTAATTCAAAATCTTGGAAAAGTGTTTAGGGCCCGTTTGGTTGGGGAATTGAAAAATAATGCAAATCATGGTTATCTATATCTTGGTTATACAAACCCCGGTTATGCTTTTTTGGGACTGTTTGGTTGCTCTGGAAGATGGATTTGTAAATCCACATTCTCCATTTGGTTGTCAAATTGAAAATAGGAATTCGAATTTATGAAATTCTCATTCTCTGTTTGGTTGAACATTTTCGAATTGGGATTAGAATGCAGGTCTCCATATTCTCTGTTTGGTTCTGCACTTTGAATTAGAATTTGAGTTTGGGTCTCCATCTTCTTCGTTTGGTTGTTCATTTCAAATTAGAATTGGAATATGACACCGATTTTTTATTTTTTATTTTTTTAAATTAATTTATGATTAGTCAGTTTTGATATATTTATTATATTTTATTGACTTATGTTAATTATATTTATTATATTTATTTATAAATAATTATATTTATTATTTATTATTATATTTAATTATATTTATTATATTTTGTTAATTTATTATATTTATTTCAATTTTAAATTTTAAAGTTAATTGATCTTGAATTTGTGTATTTAATCCATCATAAGATATCAATACAATGAAAGTAACAAGATTGCATTGCTCGGTAATATAAAAAATTCTATCAGTTGGCTAAATCAATTGGAGAGTTATAAAATAAAGCTTGGCATACTTTTAGTGCTTTCCAATCTATTGATTTGAGAACCAATACAATGTCCAACGTCAACCGATGCTCTTGGTAGTCTTCACAAGTGGGGTTGGTGTACTTTGTAATGTTCAAACATTATAATATTACTAAGGAAGACATATAATAGGATAAATGTATCGAGAAAATAAACTTTGAAACCCACAAGGTATTTTTGGGATTTACAATTTTTGGGTATATCATCTTTAATTATCATACTAAACATATTTATTTTTTATTCACATTTATTTCATTTCAAAGATTCCAAACTACTAACACATTGCTCATATCACATCAAAATATAAATAAGTTATCTAGTCCACATATATATCTATCTCCAAAAAATTATTAAACTAAGTAGTAATATGATCAAACTAAATAGAATGATTGTTGCACAAAGAAGACGTCGTAAAAACAAGATTTCGGCTTTGGATGTAGCCTCCGCTTTTGCCATAGTTTTCTCTAGTCTTTTACAATTCTTGCACTCGTCATCTACAACAGGTCTGTGTGTACAATGTACTGATGATGTAGACAATGACGGGGTGTCATTGACCCATCGAAAGTAACCGCATCCAGCTCCATCCTACAATACAAATAAGTTAGTCTCGCTATAATGACTAATATTTATTATTTGTAAATATTTAAATATTGTGCATTTAACAACCTTATAGAAGTTTTTACATCCCCAAAATTTACGGCCTGGATTCTCCTCTGTCTGTGACTTCCTCAACACACAACGCAATCCATCACTGCAGTCACACATAGGAGCATTCCTCGTAGCCATCAGCACTGTTTCAAGCAAAAATTTGTTCATTCATATTAATTTTGTTCGCTATAACAACATGAATATATTATATGGGTACAAATTAATAAAGTTATGCAAAAAATATAATGACACAACTATAGCATCAGATATAACAATATCCATGAACTGGGTGGTGGTGTGAAAACACACCGTTAAATAAAAAAGCACAAGTAGATCCACCATCTGCGCCCTTATGCCCCACATTCGATGATCAATCCTGCATCTCCAAAGTAAACATGATACAAAAACTAAAACCTGTTCATTTTTAAATGGAATACACCAATGAGTACCATCAGAAATTTTGACTGTTTACAAACATGTACAGTAAACAATCATCAGATAGCTCATTTTTTTTATCAACATATGTGGATATTTTTTGCATCAATATTTGAAATAACTTCTTCGTTCGATTGTGTAGATAGTTTTGGATCACACTCTGTGATTCATCATCGGGATTGCAAGAGATAGTTTGAGACCAAAATGATTGCAATAGATCAAAATGGACTTTTCTTTCAGTTATTTTTATCTCTTCCATCCCCACGAAGGATCACAGAGTGTGACCGTAAAATATCTACAAAATCAAATCCAGAAGCTATTTCAAACATATTTAATGTCAGCATATGTGTAGTCTCACTTTATCATGTGTAGTCTCAAAACTATCCATTTCTATTTTTGTACCTATCACATGGTTTTTTAAAATGAATAAAAAATGAAAAAAAATTGAAGATGATATAGAGCATTAAACAAAGTAGAATAATTTAACTTAATTTCGTAATGCGACAATAATAACAAGATGGTTAATACATACAAAATCATGAACAATACAATCGTCTACCAAAACACATCTATAAAATCATGTCTGAAGAACTAGAAATGGATAGTTAAGAGACTACATCTTAACAATATATTAAATGAAGCATTCATCATGCGGTACTCCTTTGTGTATTCCACTTAAAAACAAATGCAAGCTAATATGTCTAAAAGCACTCAAAATTCAAAAGACGAGAGAAACAAGGTTTCCTAAAACTGGAGAGAAGAATAAAAAAATGGAGAGAAAGACAAACACTGTATAAAATTAAGTATAAATTGACAAGCACACTCTATGAAAGCCAACATAATCACTACCAACACAAAATAATGGAGAGGAAAATGAGCACTATATAAAATGAAGTATAAAATGACAAACACACTCTGTGAAAGCCAACATAACCACTAGCAACACACAATAAGCTTGGCATGGATCCAAAGAATTAACACAATAAAAATACCGACAGGTACTTACTAGTGGCTCTAACATAAATATCCAATGCTTCCATTTCTCATAAAACTATATTTTGTAAGGTCATAATCGGGTTATCATCTTCATATTCCTGTCATCTTAATAATGGAGTTGAACAGCAATATCATATTTAGTATCATATTCAACTTATGATACTTAATATGATACTGCTTGTGATACTGAATATGATACTGCTTATGATAAGCGGATTATGCCGCCCATAACCCGGTTATGGGGTGCAATTCCCTGTTTGAGAACGCTTTTACAAAATGAGAATGTGAATTTGCATGACCCCATTTCGCCGAAAACGTGGATTTCAGAATTCCACCTCAAGTGGAATGACTTTCGAATCCACGGTTTTGTTGACAACTAAACAAGATTTAATCTTTCCGTCAGGTCCGGGCAACTCCACATTTTTGGACTTCAAATCATTTTTAATCTTTCCGTCGGGTCCGCAAATAACCATGTTTTGATGCAGCCATTTCCACGGTTTGGAAACAGCGATTGTCGCGCATTCGTGTTCGTCTGTGTGTTCGGCTTTGTCATCTTAATAATGGAGTTGAACAGCAATATCATATTCAGTATCATATTCAACTTATGATACTTAATATGATACTAAATATGATACTGCTTGTGATACTGAATATGATACTGCTTATGATACTGAATATTCAGTATCATAAGCAGTATCATATTCAGCTTATGATACTGAATATGATACTACTTATGATATTGAATATGATACTGAATATTCAGTAGCATATTCAACAATCATATTCATGAACAGTAGTATCATATTCGGTATCATATTCAGCAATCATATTCATGAACAGCAGTAACATATTCATGAACAGCAATAACATACGCATGAACAACAGTAACATATTCTTAAGATGAAAGTGTCAGCCACAGTTATTAAGAGGAGTCTTATTGAAAGAGAGTAGGGTTATCTTAAGGCTTAAGAAGATCCTCTTAAGGTCTAGTGTGAGCCAAGAAATCATTTGATTAGGAGTGCAATATACAGCCATGCAAGATCTAAAATTTGAGCACTAGACCTTAAGAGGATCTTCTTAAGCCTTAAGATAACCCTACTCTCTTTCAATAAGACTCCTCTTAATAACTGTGGCTGACACTTTCATCTTAAGAATATGTTACTGCTGTTCATGTGTATGTTACTGCTGTTGATGAATATGTTACTGCTATTCATGAATATGATTGCTGAATATCTGAGCACTAGACCTTAAGAGGATCTTCTTAAGCCTTAAGATAACCCTACTCTCTTTCAATAAGACTCCTCTTAATAACTATGGCTGACACTTTCATCTTAAGAATATGTTACTGTTGTTCATGAATATCATATTCAGCAATCATATTCATGAACAGCAGTAACATATTCATGAACAGCAGTAACATACGCATGATATTTAGCAATCATATTCATGAACAGCAATAACATATTCATGAACAACAGTAACATACGCATGAACAGCAGTAACATATTCTTAAGATGAAAGTGTCAGCCACAGTTATTAAGAGGAGTCTTATTGAAAGAGAGTAGGGTTATCTTAAGGCTTAAGAAGATCCTCTTAAGGTCTAGTGCTCAGATTTTAGATCTTGCATGGCTGTATATTGCACTCCTAATCAAATGATTTCCTTGCTCACATTCAAGAAAATTAGTTTGTTGACTATCAACCCAAACAAGGAAGATTTCATGATGCTTTAAGAGCAAAGTTAAAATATTGGCACCTGATTGGATCGAGAAACTGTAAGCAAAGGCTGAGAAGATCTAAATGTTTTATCATCAACCACCACAGTCACAAGGCATATAGATCATTTTCAGAATTGGAGCTAAGTGAAATATTGTAATTCTATATATTTCAATTTCCTTTTTATTATTTAAAATTTTATTTTTTATCATTTGTTACTTAAGTCATAATTTGTTAATGCATTCTAATTCTTCTTTGAAGTTTATTTATAATAAGGTGGGGTTGGGGATGGGGATGGCGATGGCAGTGGGCATGAACATTGTAATTTATTTTTGAAAAGATTGTGGAGACCATTTTTGACTTGAGCTCAATCATCTTGAAATGACTTGTGAAGGTCAAAGAGGCACTTCTATCATTGTCATTGGACAAACTTGATCCATATGGAGGCAAAGCAACAGTAAGAGGACAACAAATATTAAGAAAATGATCCTAGATGATTCTTGGTAGAATCATGAGGAGTATCTCCTTAGTTTCACATAAATGAGAGAGTGAGACCCTGGCAAAGAATTCTTCAAACAAGTGCAAAAAAATAATAAAGAAAGACGAAGCATAGTGACCACCACTGGTGCAGAGCACCTAAAACCAATCAGCAAGTCCATGAAATGATCTCAGATTTATTAACTGCAGTCCATTGGCTTGAAGGAGCATATAGAGTTTGTTGGATCAGTGCATGGATCATCTAGTTTAGGATGTTTTTATGTTGTAATAAGGTTATGGGATTGATTGTTTAAATCTCCCTATAACCCGTCCAAGTGTGGGACACAAGACCCCTTAGTGCTTTATAAACTAAGGGCATCATTTGGTCCTAGGATGAAATTGTCATATTTTAGGTAGGTTAGGTGTCTTTAAGTGTCTTTAGGTGTGTTTGAATGTTTTGAACATTAAATAATGTTTTTGAGTTGATAATAGCAACTTTTGTCCCTACTCGGCAAAAGTTGTAAAAGTTGCAATGCAACTTTTAAAAGTTGCTAAGCAACTTTTTAGTTTTGATTAGTCAAGAGGCTATAACCAGAAATTGGTTATGCCAACCAGATGGAGAGCCTATTTAGGCCTCATTAATGATAGAGGGTAACCACGAGTCCCTCAATGTAAAGTTTTTTCTTACAATCAATAAAAACATTGTTGTTTCAGTGCATCTTCACTGTAAAAACCAGTAGACCGTACGGTGTACGGAAGACAAAGAGGGCTAAATCTTTGTGGGAGATTGGGGCATGTTTCCTCTAACTATTGGGACCGGTTTGGAGGTCTGAATCCATCCCAAGTGTGAGATAACTGCCCTGGTCTGCTGTCGGCCCGAGAAACCCTCAATTCCAGGGTTTCAACATAAAAATGGTCCTAACTTTGCATTAGACCATAGGAAATTCTTGTTCCTCTGGGAAATGCAAGTTAGGACAATGTCCTTTCAGATTTCAAAAGCCTTGAAGTAGAGAATTAAGGCAACAAGGATTGTGAGCGAGCCCTAGGTCAAGGTTTCTTGTGTTCCTTAACCAGGATTGTGAATATTCTCTTTTAGGCCTGTTGCAGCAGTGAATATTCTGATGGTGTTAGAACTCAACCAGTGCAAGAGAAAGTTTGTGTTGATGAATTTGAGAAGGGTTACAACCTTGGAATAGGTTGTCAAACCTTGGAAAGGTATAAACCTTCAACTGGTCTGAAACCAGTATCTTTGTTCTTGCAGCAACGTGTAGAAGAAGAAGTTGCTTTGATCAGCAAATTGGTATATTGGAAAATCATAGATTGTGGATTGAATCTTAGCACTGATGCAAATAGTGAGATTTGGAACCCTCAAGATCCTCTCTGGTTCAAGTTTTGAAGATCAGTCCATTAGACCTTTGTGCATTGTCTTGTAATTTCATTTCCAAAACAGTGACTAGTCTTTTGGTGTTGCATTAAACTTAAGCATCTTTTGGCCTTTGAATTGTCTTGGTCTAGTCTAGAAGTCAAAAGACCTAGTCTGATATAGGAAAAAGAAGTGTGACTTGACATATTTGGTGTCAAAGAGGATTGTGTTTATCATTTGTTACAAGAATAGAAACTTCTTAAGTTCAACCTTTGCAGGATTTCAGAACTATTCCATTTGGATCAGAATTTATTTGATAAGTGGTGTTAGTTGTGTAAGAGTTGTGTCATTGTACAACTTAGAGGAGAATAGGTTGGTGAACCTTTGTGTTGACTTTGTGGGATTGGGCATAAGTCATTGTGTTTCTGCTGTCCATCTCTGCATCAACCACACTACACTTTCTTGCTCTTGTATTGAGTCAAAAATATGAATCTTTTGAGATTCTTACAACACCAACAAAGACTGCTCCATATAGAGATGATGAAGTCACTGAAGGCTACGAGGAAACATTTCATAGACTCTTACTTGATCTTGGTTAACAAGATGTACTCACAAGTGAGTTCATTGATTTTGTACTCTATTGATCCAAGTATTAAAACTCTTCATGATAAGTTCAAGAAGAATGCTCAAAAATTGATGGTCTCCATGGCCAACAATACCAACACCTAAAACCCCTCACAATTTTAATAATGTACTTAAAATCTTAAAATTTTCATTTATCTTTTTAATCTTTTCTACTTTATAATGTATCTATTCACTCTACTTCAAAGGTTGCTAGTTCATCTACATGTAAAAACAATTGGAGCACAAATTATTTCATCTACTCAATAGAGAGCAACACATTGCACTCAAAGGGGAAACAATGTTAGGATTAACAAGGCTTTAATAACAATTATGTGCAAATATAACTAATATCAGAAAATAATAAACCACACAGAATAGAACACAAGACACACAGATTTAACGTGGTTCACCCAATCCCTGGGCTACATCCACCAATAGTGAGTCCAATATTATTATTATCCAGTGATTACAACCTGATTACAATCTGTAATCCCTTACAGCCCAATTCTACCGCAAGTACTAAAATCATACCTCATGAAAATCCCTAACCCTAAGCCATATTATACAATATTTTTCCGCTTTAGGGTTAGAATGAGTTATAAGTAGTCGGCCCAAATAACCGAAAAGTAGTCGGCCTCAAAAAAAATTTCCTCGGGGGCTGCGCCCCCGAACCCCTGCTCTTGGGGGCTGCCACCCCCAAACCCCTGCTCGGGGCCCAGCCCGGCCCCGAACCCCGACGAGGTCGGGAGGAAAAGTGTACAGTACTTTCCTGATTAGTCACCACAAGCTAACAATCTCCCACTTGGTGACTGATCAGTATCCACACTATACTAAAAAACCTCCCACTTGGAGACTGATCCTGTAGCAATACCGCTACCCACATGAGGCTCCCACTGAATTGAACCACCTTGGACTCAGCTGTTCCTTTATTTTGTTCAGTCTAGAAGACCAACTGAAGCTGAACATGAGTTCAACTTCTCCCTTGTTACTACCTTTGTAAACATATCTGCTGGATTATCATCAGTATGAATCTTTTCCAGCCTTAACTATCCATCATCCAAAACTGATCGAATGAAATGGTACCACAACTGTATGTGTTTTGTCTTTGAGTGCAAAGCAGAATTCTTTGCAAGATGAATGGCACTTTGGCTATCTGTATGTAGAAAATTATCCTTTTGTGGATGTCCCAATTCTTCCATGAAGAATTGAAGCCATATCATCTCCTTGGCTGCCTCTGTAGCAGCAACATACTCTGCCTCTGTAGTGGATAAAGCAACCACCTTTTGTAGTCAAGAAATCCAACTCACTGTTATCCCACCAACAGTAAATATATAACCTATAGTACTCCGCCTGCTATCTATATCTCCTACCAAATCTGAGTCAACATAGCCTTGTACAGTAGTAGTAGAACCCCCAAAGTGTAAACACTTACTGGATGTGCCTCTCAAATATCTGAGAATCCATTTGACTGCATTCCAATGCTCAATACCAAGGTTACTCATATAACGGCTAACGACTCCCACTGTGTGTGCAATATCTGGCCTAGTACATACCATAGCATACATTAAGCTCCCTACAGCTGAAGCATAAGGTACCTTAGACATTTTAGTCTCTTCTTCTGGTGTCTTGGGACACATATCCTTAATCAATTTCAAATAACCAGGCAAAGGTGTGCTGACAGCTTTGGCATTTTCCATAGAGAAACGTTGCAACACCTTCTCAATATAATCAGCCTGAGATAGAGACAATTTCTTATTTTTCCTATCTCTACAAATTTTCATACCAAGGATTTGTTTTGCTGCCCCCAAATCCTTCATAGCAAAAGATTTTGCTAACTGTTGTTTCAACCCCTTAATGTGATCCATGTTAGACCCAGCTACAAGCATATCATCAACATATAAACATAAAATAATGTAGCTGTCATCATCCAACCTCTTAAAATAAACACAATGGTCAGAATGACACCAACTATATCCATGCCCATTCATAATAGTGTCAAATTTAATATACCATTGCCGAGGTGCTTGCTTCAAGCCATATAAACTTTTCTGCAATCTGCACACCAAATTCTCCTTACCCTTGACCTCAAATCCTTGTGGCTGAACCATATATATTTCTTCATCCAAATCACCATGAAGAAAGGCTATTTTAACATCAAGCTACTCTAAATGCAAATCTTCAGTAGCCACAATACTTAAAACAGTACGAATAGAAGTCATTTTAACAACTGGAGAAAATATCTCATCAAAATCAATACCATGTTTCTGTGCAAATCCTTTTACGACTAATCTGGCTTTAAATCTTTTCGTACCTCCATCCTCTTCTTTGATCCTGTAAACCCATTTATTCTGTAAAGCCCTTTTACCTGCAGGTAACTTACATAAATCTCATGTCTGATTTTTCAGCAAAGAGTCCATTTCATCTGTCATTGCAGACTCCCACTGAAGCTTTGTATCCACCTGCACAGCTTCATTATAACATTCAGGTTCACCAGCATCTGTTAACAGAATAAAATACAAAGATGGAGAAAATCTTTCTGGAGGTCTACTTAGCCTTGTTGACCGTCTAACACTCACTGGGGTGTGTGGTATTTGTTGTTGCTATTGTTGCGGAGCATAAGGAACTACTAGAACATGAACTTGTGGAGTATCATCCAGTACTACATAGTCATTTTCTTTCTTCTCATGCTGCGGCAACATATCTTTGTACAATACTTTCTCATTGAATATGACATCCCTGCTTCTTACAATTTTATGATTTTCAAAATCCCAAAGCCTATAACCAAATTCATCAATGCCATACCCAAAAAATACACATTTCTTTGACTTAGCTTCCAGCTTGGTTCTATTTTCAGAGTCTATAAGTGCAAAAGCTTCACAACCAAAGGTTTTGAGAAAAGAATAACTCACCTTCGTACCACTCCATGTTTCCTCTGGAATACCACAGTCCAAAGGAGTAGAGGGGCCTCTATTGATTAAATAAACAGCGGTGTTCACTGCCTCTGCCCACATATTTTTGGGCAGCCTAGCATGCAACCTCATACTCCTTGCACGCTCCATTATTGTCCTATTCATGCGTTCAGCCACTCCATTTTCTTGTGGAGTCCTTGGTATAGTTTTCTGCCTACGAATACCATTAGAGGAACAATATTCTTCAAATTCTGTGCTGCCATACTCACCACCATTATCAGATCTGAGATATTTTAACTTTTTACCAGCCTCATTCTCAACCAAGCATTTCCATTTCTTAAAAGTTTGAAATACATCAGATTTCTGTCTAAGGAAATAAATCCATACTTTTCTTGTTGCATCATCTATAAATGTAACATAATACAGAGAGCCACCAAGGGAAGATACTTGAGCTGGTCCCCATACATCTGTATGCACAAGCTCTAATCTCTCATTTTTCTTTTCCTTCCCACTCTTCACAAAACTAACTCTCTTTTGTTTTCCATAAACACAACTTTCACAGAAATCCATATTGACACATTTCAGACCAGGTAAAACTTTCTTTGAATGAAGTAATTTCATACCTTTTTCACTCATGTGCCCGAGTCTGTTGTGCCACAGTGCTGTGTCAGAATCTACAGCAACAGTTTGATGTTCTTCCTGCTCAACTGCAACCACTATTCCTGAACATTCATTATCTTCTGAAACAATTAAAGTAGAAGGAACAGTATGACCTGTACAAAGATATAAGGTGCCTACTTTCACACCTTTTGCTACTACTAAGGAACCTTTTGAAACCTTCCAATTTTTATCATTAAAAGTAACTGTGCAACCCTCATCACCCAGTTGCCTTGCTGAAATTAAATTCCTACTCAGCCTTGGAACATGTCTTACCTCTTGTAGTAGCCAATGATTCCCATTCTGCAACTTAATCTTAATTTTTCCCTTTCCAACAATCTGACAGGGTTCATTATCTCCCAAATAAACTAGCCCAAAATCCCCTTGGACATAATCAACAAAATAACTTCTATGGGGTGTAGCATGAAATGAAGCCCCGGAATCTAAAACCCATGAATCATCAATACTTTCTAAGGACAAGAGCAAAGCATCCTCCTCAGATTTGTTACTTACCACATTTGCCTCCTTGTTTCCATCATTTTTGTCTCCTTGATCTTTCTTCTGAGACCAACAATCTTTCTTCTTATGACCTGGTTTTCCACAGTACCAGCAATCATTTGGCCCTTTAGATTCGGACCTCTTTCCCTTTGATTTTCCTCTTGATTTCCCACGATTTCCAGAGTTGTTTCCTCTATCTCTTGTTCTGCCTCTGCTTTCTGTGTTCAATACACTACCCGATGTGGATGCCCCTGAGCTTTTCCTACGAATTTCCTCACTCAATATAACACCAATAACATCATCATACTTTAGGGTATTAGAACCAGAAACAGAATTACTAACAGCCATTACCAAGCCATTCCAGCTTTCTGGCAAAGAACACAAAATCAAGAGAGCCCTAACCTCTTCATCAAAAGTAATTTTAACTGAGGTTAATTGACTTGTAACTGTATTAAACTCATTCAAATGATCAGTAACTGATCCACCTTCTACCATTTTCATATTAAATAAACGCTTCATAAGAAATACCTTGTTTGAAGCTGAAGGCTTTTCATACAACTTCGCTAGGGTTTCCATCAGATCTTTAGCTGTCTTTGCTTCAGTAATATTGAATGCTACCGATTGTGCCAGGCATAGATGAATACTCCCCAGTGCCTTCCTATCCAAAATATCCAAATCCTCCTGAGAAATTGATTGCTCTTTCTTGGCTACTCCCTCTAATGGCCGCCATAGATCCTTCTGATAGAGATAATCCTCCATTTGCATCTTCCATAACTGGAAGTTCTGCCCATTAAACTTATCAACCTTCAGCCTACCCTCATCTGCCATTTCTCCCACTTAACCGAGAGACTCTCCCACTAACTCGTGAGACCTGCTTCAGAGAATAGATGAAAGAACGAACGAAATAACCAATGCTCTGATACCACTTGTTAGGATTAACAAGGCAGAAATAACAATTATGTGCAAATATAACTAATATCAGAAAATAATAAACCACACAGAATAGAACACAAGACACACAGATTTAACGTGGTTCACCCAATCCCTGGGCTACGTCCACCAACAGCGAGTCCAATATTATTATTATCCAGTGATTACAACCTGATTACAATCTGTAATCCCTTATAGCCCAATTCTACCGCAAGTACTAAAATCATACCTCATGAAAATCCCTAACCCTAAGCCATATTATACAATATTTTTCCGCTTTAGGGTTAGAATGAGTTATAAGTAGTCGGCCCAAATAGCTCTTGGGGGCTGCCGCCCCCAAACCCCCGCTCGGGGCCCAGCCTGGCTCCGAACCCCAGCGAGGTCGGGAGGAAAAGTGTACAGTACTTTCCTGATTAGTCAGCACAAGCTAACAAACAAACTATACGTATGTGCAGTTCAAATTGTATCTCTTTTCACACATACAGCTGTTAGATAATTGTCATTGATGTCAAAGCTTGATATATGAAAAAGATATAAGAAACTGCTGTTAAAAAAACAAACCATGTTACAAAGACTTCGCCTAGTGTTTGATACTGCTGGATACAGAAGAAAACCTGCCTGTGTTAAGAATGGAAGGATATTTATGAAAATCAAATCAGATAAGTTTCATGTTGGGTGCCAAGGTGGAGAAGATTTAGATAAAATTCAACCAGTTCTTACAGCTGCCAAGAAAGGAAAGCAAATCACATAAAGTTAGCCCTAACTTTTTAAAAGAGTGTTGCATTGATAATTGGAAACATAAAATGCATACATATATTGAATAATATTGAATAATATTGACCCTTGATTGAAGAGACTGGATCAATTCAAAGTCCACATAATTTTACAGTCAAATAGGTATTAATCAGTTTGGAGTGACAATGACAAAATATTTTTGTATTGTGTATTGTGTATTGTTCAGTCTTCAAACAGAGATTGGTATTTTGTTGTTCAGTCTTCAAATATTTGTCTTCAAATGAAAGTATTGACAAGTAGGAATTGATGACATCACATCTTTGACCATTCCTCATGCATCTGCGGATTGACAAATTCTATCTATCAACATCAACCGGTCCTCATCGGTTTCCATGGACAGAAACCCATTGAGGATGGCTGGCTTCTCCATCAAGATCCAATAGAATGTGATCGCATCACTGCTGCTCACCTGAGGCATGGCTTTCAAAGTTTTCCATGCTCCACCTAACACGGCCAGTTCCTGAGAATGGTCGACTTTGACAACCTGAGGCACTTTAAGGCTCTCTGTTAAGGTCTGCATTGTCTCACAAATCATATCCAAGGAAGATGCCAAACTTGCCTTCCTCTTCCTTACCCTCCTCTGCGATGATCCCGTGCTCGGACATGATCGGGGAGTTGCAGTCTCATCATCCAGATCACGCTGAGTCTCAAAAGATGTGCCACACTTGGGCCCATCAACATCAACACTAGCATCATCATCATCATCATCATCATCATCTAACTGTGCAGGGTGGTTACAGTGCCCTTCCTCGGCCTCGCCAGCAGTTGTTGTGCCAGTCCCATCAGTGATGTCATTGCCAACAATTATGGCAAGGTCATTGTAGTATGGGAAAGATGTTCTTTTGAACATCCTAGCTGATCTGTACTCTCGAGACTACACAAACACCAAAAAATGTGCATTGGAGTATCAGAACATGCACAACAAAAACCAGATTTGCATAGTTAAGAGAGCGGATATAAAAGTCATGAAAAGACAAATTTACCTCGAAAAGTTTATCCTAGACCGAATCTGCTACCTCCACAGTCTGCGTTACTTCGTTCCAACCGAAGCCACTTTTGCTCCTCAAATCTCTCACAAGCTTGAATCCTTGCTTCCAAGTTTTCAGCTTGTTCTTGAATTGGTCTTTGCTTAGGTTCATAGTCAACTCCGCATTGAATTGCCTTTCAATGGCAGCCCACGCTTCTTTTTTGAAGCCACCTTCACATTTTCTGCCAAGGTGGACTTGGTCAATGAGGAAATCGAGGAAAACCCTTTCTATACATTTGGTCCAGATCATTTTCTTACTGGACGAAGGCTCTTCCAACATAATCGGGTCTTGAGCACTGCCATCAATGCTCATGAGTAGCTCGGTCATTGCCATGTAGTAGTCTGCACATGGCTATCAATGTCAGGAGATAAATACATACAAGGTATCATGTATACAAGGCATAGCATAAGGAAACCAAACAACATGCATCAAAAGGAAACCATACAACCATACATCCAAAGGAAAATCAAAATCATGTATACAAGGCATAGTATAAGGAAACCATACAACCATACATCAAAAGGAAAACATACAACCATACATCGAAAGGAAAATCAGAATCATGTATACAAGGCATTGTCAGAATCAAGTATCCATCAAAAGGAAAACATACAACCATACATCAATATCTCTGCATATGTAAACCAAACAACATGCATCAAAAGGAAACCATACAACCATACATCCAAAGGAAAATCAGAATCATGTATACAAGGCATAGTATAAGGAAACCATACAACCATACATCAAAAGGAAAACATACAACCATACATCGAAAGGAAAATCAGAATCATGTATACAAGGCATTGTCAGAATCAAGTATCCATCAAAAGGAAAACATACAACCATACATCAATATCTCTGCATATGTCATCAAAAGGAAACCATACAACCATACATCAAATATCAAAGGAAACCACTATACTGCACAATCATTAACCAACAAGAAAGTACAGCTATTCTCCATGCCTATAGTCTTCCCACATCCTACTCACCAGGTCATCCCGAAACTGTGACCGCTCATGTCTATCCTGCTGAGAGAAGCCATATGTCTATAACATTGGCACATCGACCCCACCACAATGATGATCATCCTCCTCTTCCACTTCCACCTCAAGTATGCCATCCACTTCCGTGATGTAATTGTGAAGTATGCAACATGCCAAAACAATATAGGATTGTGTCATGATATCATAAGTCGTTGCATGTCTCAGGATTGGAAAATGCCGCTTCACAATACCGAAGGTGCGTTCTACTGCATTTCTGAGAGAGGCATGTCAGTTTTTGAACAACTCCCTGGCATTTTGTATTGGGTTTTCTCTTGAAAATTCCTTCAAGTGGTACCGTGTAGATCTGTAAGGAGCGAGAAATCCAAGGGCATTCGGATATCCCGCATCCACTAGATAATATTTTCCTACAGAGCGTTAGCAGAGTGTTAGGACTAAATACATAGTGTGCCCTTTAGTACATTAAACTATGATTTGGCTTACCGGGGGGGACCTCAAGTGGTTCTACTCTAGTCAGAGCTGAACCTAGAACACGACTATCGGCAGCAGACCCTTCCCAGCCGGCAAGAACGTACTGGAACATGCAGTTAAAGGAAACTACAGCGAGCACATTTTGCGACAGGTTCCCTTTTCTATCACGATATTTACTCTGCTTCTCAATCTCGACAGTGACTGGGATGTGTGTTCCATCTATAGCTCCAACACAGTCCTATCAAATATGGTGTATGGGAAAATGCAAAATCAGCCTCTGATATGGTGGGGAACACTGTACCAAACAACATAATCAAAAGACCAAACAATGCACCTTGAAGTACAGAACCATACGGGGGTTCCCAGTAATTTCAGGAGGAGTTCCCGGTCCAGGCGGTTTGAAGTAATCTCCATGAAGTGCTAAGATGCTCATCAATACCTTGTGAAAGTACCTACTGACTGTCTCTCCGGAGTGCCCAAAGTTATGGGCAATCTTGCGGTTCTGAAGATTGTGCCCAAGAGTGTGGAGGAACATCACTAGTTGTTCATCTATTGTCAAGTGTCTGCTATCCTTCAATGTTCCTCTCTGCCTTAATATCATAGCTAGTTTAGAGAAGGCAACCTGACTCATCCGAATCTGATCATGACAATCAACTTCAGTAGAGTGAACAATCTCTCTATAAAATGAATTGCCTTTTCGGATTCTTTTCCCTCTGTTGCTACCTTCTTCAGCTTGCAGTAGTTTGAGCACAACAACCAAGGCACAGAGAGAAGAGATAATCCAGGTGTATGTGGTATTCCTAAGTATTTGTGCATACGCTTGTATACTATCGTCAGGATCCATCGGTGGCCTGAAATGTGGACAACATAAACGTTGTCAGACATGATTGTATATCAAGAAACGAAGTATGGGAGCAAGCAATAGTAAATGGAATACAGCAAGGACTACCAACTGGTTAGGATCATAAGCCCATAAAGAACAATGCAAGAGTACATACCTATATAGATACAATGAGGACTAGCTATGTAGATGCAAGCACTGTGCATGATCATCTAATCTAAATTGCTATCATACATATATACATACAAGCATACATATATACATACATGTATACATACAGGCATACATACATACATACATGTATACATACGTACCGATGTCCTAGATGTGGTGGATAAAGATTGTAGCATTGAGAGTTTATTAAGGAAAATCATCTTATATGTAAGACTTCATGATTTTCCTATCAAGCAAAACATAGAATAGCATAAAGTAGTTTGATATATCCTAATCAAGGAAATAAGGCTTTAAGAGCATATTGAAGTTATAGATGAGGTTCTCCTATGCAATGATTTGTACTTTGTTATATAGAGAAATTGGGGAATACACTTTGGGACCAATCATAAGAAGGTTATCATAAATGAACTGAATATACATTTATTATTGTTGCTTAATCTTGCATAATAATATCTGAGTATAGTATCCATATCAGGGTTAAACATAGCACAATTCACATAGCTAGATCAGGGACAGCAACAGACATTCCATCATATCAAATCAGTAAAATCATATGTTGCAAAATTGAATATAAAAGATATTCATTCATTACTTCAATACAGTTGAATGTCAATTGTCTAATAGAAGACTATAGTATTTTAAAAATATAACAATTCATAAGTTGAAAGATTATCATCCTACAATAAGTGGTATCATCAATATAAGTCTAGCAGAGTATCAAAATGTTGAAGTACTTAATTAGAATGAGCCTTTTTGAAATTGAATTATTATTGAATAACTCTATAATCTCAAGAGTTTACTTAAGGGGGCATTACAAAACACCTAATTTCTCCCTAAGTGATAAATTTTGAAAATTGTGTGTGACATGAAGTTCTGTGGTTTCCAAGGCCTCGACCCTACCTTATTCCAACAAGAAATGCCCAAGGGCATTCCTCCTCAACCCCACTTGGGCCATGGCCCCCAAACCCCACAGGGAGCACTACCCCTTGGTCTCATTGGTGCCACAACCCCTCAAACCCATCGGGGTCTCCACTCCTAAACTCCCACTAGTTAATAGGATCTCTTGTCATATAAGAGATATGAATAAAACTAGAGGGTTTGGGGCTGTCAAAATTGACAACTTAGACAATTATCTCTATCACTATCATAATATCATTGGTCAATAATTAAGCATCATACTATTAATATCAAAGATTCAAAATGCCAATATTATTATAAAATACAATACAACCTTCAACTTTGCACAAGAAAGGTAGAGAACAATGTAACATGGTTGTTGGGCATCACAAACAGTGTTGAACACTTCTGAGATCAGATTGAACCATTTTGAATAATCAATTTATAATACTATACATACATACATACATACATACATACATACATACATACATACATACATACATACATACATACATACATACATACATACATACATACATACATACATACATACATACATACATACATACATACATACATACATACATACATACATATATATATATATATATATATATATATATATATATATATATATATATATATATATATATATATATATATATATATATATATATATATATATATACATACATCTCTCTGTGCAATAATCAGATATTTTAATATACGACTGATGCTACATATTCAACAACTGCTACTTTGGCTTTGAAGTTTTTTAGTGCCTTGCTGACCGCTGGGATCCCGATGTGCTGAGGAATGGTCACATTTTTGGTTCTCAGATTCCATAGGATCTTCACAAACAATGTTGAACAATTCTGAGATCAGATCGAACCATTTTGAATAATCAACTTATAATACTATAAATATATATAGATATATAAGTATATATATATACATCTCTCTGTGCAATAATCAGATATTTTAAAATTTGACTGATGCTACATATTCAACAACTGCTACTTTGGCTTTGAAGTTTTTTAGTGCCTTGTTGACAGCTGGGATCCTGGTGTGCTGAGCAATGGTCACATTTTTGGTTCTCAGATTCCATAGGACCTTATTGTTGCAGATGCAATCTATTTTGGCAATAAATTTCACTGGGTGGTTCTCATACCAAGATAAGGCTGCATCAAATCTTTACCAATTTCTTTAGATTTTCCTTGCAAAAGGTTTGTGCACTCGAAAACTCTTCTATATTTTTTTTGAATTCCTCCTTTAACTCATCCACCATTGCATCACTAGCATAACCTTTTTCTTTAATTTACACCCAATGTCTGAAAGCTCCTTGTGGATATCAGCATTGATATGGTTGCATTCTTTTAGCAATTTACTTTGTTCCTTGATTTTTTCTTTTTCCAAAATGACTCATTCTTCTCTATGTTGCTCCTCCACATGGTACACTGAGGATCATCTGCACTTTTAACAATTTGTTCTGCTGCTGCCTTTTCTAAACCCATATCCAGAATTTCCTTGAGTTAAATATCAACTTGCAGCCAAAGGGATTCCTCGTGTATTGTATTGGTTATTTCTATGCTTATAGCATTTGTCAACAAAACCAAATCATCATATATCTTACTAATTTGCTCAATGAATCTAAACCCTCTAGCTTTCATGTCTTTTCCCATTCTTGGGTAACTCTACAATAGGAGCTATCTATATGCACCTTGCTTACCAATTCTTTCCTAGCTATTAAGTTAGGAACACAAGAAGCACTTGTCTAACTAATTGGTTGAAGAGTGAGATCCGCTAAAGACTTTATGCAACTAGTAAGAAGTTCCACAACCTTGTTTACCTCATCTTTTCCTTTCTTGTCTTTAACTATCCTTTCTACTAATCTGGAAGCAGTTACCTGGAAATTATGGACATCTTCATCTCTACTTACAGGTCCCAAGTCAATTTTGGTCATATTATAGTCACTTGTTATGGCCTGATTGAGCTCCTTCTAGGCTGAAGGGTGTGCTATTTCTACAAACAAGTGCTCAGTATCACTATCATCCATTAGCCTTCATGTCGTTCTCAACTTTTTAGGGTCGGAAGTCCTTTGTAGCAACTGCCCTGCTATGTTCTCATCAGCAAGCTTGCTTACACTGTTTTTCTTTTCTTCAAGAGGGTGTCCTCTAACCATGAGGTGGAGGAAGAAGTGCCTACAGCTCTACTATCTGATTGGGAACTAGGATGTGTAAATTGCAGGGCTCTCCTTTACAGAGATGTTTTGGTAACATATTGCAAATTAAATTATGGGCATTCAACTTCTCCCTCAACCTATGAAGTAACACCACCATGTTTGAGAATTAGAGGTCATTGATTTGGATGACACTAATACTTACAAGGCAAGATGAGGAGACCCCATTATTTATTGCTAATGATATTGTTGAATTTGAGAGGCAAGCAATGTTGAATGTGGCTAAAGCAAAAGGAGCTATTACATTGTTACTTAGTGATATTGATGAGGCAAAGGAGTCATTGCCATCTAGCAACAAGATGTAGGTTGATTCAAAGCCACAAACACAACCTTACAACTACAGGGGGGAAAACTGACGTACCAAGTCTCCATAGTAGAAATACTGTCACCATGTTCAACTGTCATCGGGAACTCAGACAAGAGACACTTCTTACTGCTAATAAACTGAACGCTGTGGATCAAGTATAAAATTGGGCATTACTGGGCATATTAATGGACAACAACAAATGCACTAAGAAATCGTATATCTACAATTTAAATTTCCTTTAATTACCAAACCATGGAGGGCTACATAGATCGTTGCCATGGAGTTATCAAAGAAGAAGCTACGCAAAAGATAGATAACAATATGAGGCTATACTGAGGAGAACAAACCAAGCCCATCTGCAAGCGGAAGTAACAAATTTTTGTTTCTTTTCTTTTTTTTTTTGTGTTTCGAAACTTAAGTAATCACCCTGTTACATGTGGGGTATTTTTTTTCAAATGAACTACGCATATGCGGATATTACAAATGAATGGTTCAAGGAAGTGGATGTCGACAAGGAAATGCAGAGAACAAAGCTCTCGTGAATAAAAATTTATCAATGACATTGATGCAATGTTTACACTTCTAAAGATGCACATGAAAAACTTACATCGCCGTTAAACTTTCTGACGTGAATTTACCGGCGTTAGTTGAAGAGCTAACAAAAATGTTCGCAAACCCTAGCATCAATTTTCTGCAAGAACGGAGATGGATATTTTCATACCTGGTGCTGAAACACTGCAAACCCTAGCGTCGAACACTGCAGCAAACACTGCAAACCCTAGCGTCGAACACTGTAGCAAACACTGCAAAGCCGAACACACAGACGAATGCGCGGCAATCGCTGTTTCCAAACCGTGGAAATGGCTGCATCAAAACATGGTTATTTGCGGACCCAATGGAAAGATTAAAAATGATTTGAAGTCCAAAACCGTGGAGTTGCCCAGACCCGACGGAAAGATTAAATCTTGTTTAGTTGTCAACAAAACTGTGGATTCGAAAGTCATTCCACCTCTTGAGGTGGAATTTTGAAATCCACGTTTTCGGCGAAATGGGGTCACGCAAATTCACATTCTCATTTTGTAAAAGTGTTCTCAAATAGGGAATTGCACCCCATAACCGGGTTATGGGCGGCATAATCCGGTTATGGGGTGCAACCAAACGGGCCCTTACTTCTTGTCTTATTACATCATTGAAAATTCAATATCATTTGCCTTAAATTATAAATAAAGACCCGTTTGACATCTCTTCTCGTCCATTTGCTCCTACATTAGCTAATTCATCTGGTAATGCGTTTCCTTCTTTGTAAATATGGTTCACTGCTCCACTCTCTAATTTTTCCTTTAGTTCCAAAGCTTTATCCAATTATTACTCTAATCTCCAATTCTGAATCATTGTTTTGATGGCATTTATAGTTATAGTTGAATTCCTTTCCATCTAAATCCTTTTCAAATCCAATTCTAAACATAGAAATAATCCTTCCACTTGGGCTTTAAATTTTGATAACTTATTAGTGTCAATCTTCAACAATTTTGCCATTTGTGCAATGATTTTACCCTCACATGAATAAATAAGACAACCTGCATTTGAAATCCTCGGGTTACCTCTTCAAGCCCATCAAAGTTAAGTTCAAGAGCCATCCTAATTTTGGAGGACATCATATGTAGTTTACTCCATTTTTTATGTTAGACCAGCCACCATTACCAATAAATTTGGGAATTCTAAGTACAAACCAACTTTTATACATTCTGTCATCCTATAAGTATAGTACTAACCTGATTTATTCCTTTCAAATTACATTCTTGAATTCATCATTTTGACAATAATTTCTTCTATTTTGTTTGTAAGCATTTCCCATTCAAAACTTTTCCCTAGAAATATTCTTCAATTTCCTTCTTTCCATATCTCCCATTCTCCCATACTACTATTTAAGGTAAAATAATCTAAATAAGTTGTTATTATTTATTCTTGGCCAAGATTGAAAGAGTGACCTAGAAACCAATCTATTGTTAGAATCTTACCCTATAGAGTTGCCCATGTAAAGATTCATGCCTTCGGTATGCATATTTTATTCCAACACAAATGTGTTGGTAATTCTAAATTGTCTGTCTTGTTGCTGAGGAATTATCTTATATCCATATTTGGCATTATATATCCTTGTCTTAGAGTGTCTATAGGTGGAAAATTTAGTTCTTCAAAAAAATTCAACTTTCAATTATGAAAATGGATGGGGTCAGAAATTATAACATAATCTCTTACATGATATCCCCACTTGTGTTCACAAATATGTTTGATTTTATCCAAATTTATTAGGTTGCTTATAATTAGGTACCCTCCCTAAGAATCCTATAAAAATAATGCCTTCTCTCCATCCTCTATATCCCACAAGACTTGGTTTAGTATAATATTGTTGCATTTGGACATAAAATTCCAAATACGAGATCCCTTGAGAAATAGTTAACCCAAATATTTCTTCATCATTTGAGTCCATGCTTTAATAATCCTTACCCATTTGAGATTCAATTCCTTGTGAAATTTCCAAAATAATTTTGTGTTGAGTGCTTTATTTTTCCATAATTGATTCTTTATACTAGCTCCTCCATATTTAATGGGTCTTCATTTATTATCCCATGAGATTTGAGCATAATTTTTCTTCAGATTTGTACCTCGCAAAAAAAAATCTCATCTTCTTCACTAAATTGGCATAAGCCCTGCTTGACAATGATATACATGATAACCACTTGGATTTTCATGATTCAATTTTCCTATCCATCTTTCTCCTACTAATTTCCAAGCTACCATTGTTCTTAAGTTTTTTTTCCAAAGACAATCCTAGGTATGAACAATGTAGCTTGCCTTTAGTAAACCCCAATAGGTCTAAGACTTCTCTCTATGTTCTGACATTAACAAAGAAAAAGAATATGTTTGATTTTTTGTAATTACTTGTCCTCGGGCTTTAGAATATAATATTATAACCAATACCTTAATTTTGTGAGATAATGTTGGTTTAGAGTCATAAACTTTTACCTCTCTTTGATGTGAATATACTAGAAAATTATATTTAGTTTCAAACTGTTGCTTTCCTTATTTTTAACTATACAATATTGTGTATATATTGTTAAGGAATATTAGATCATAAGATTAATTATTTACCATTGCTATTGTGGAATGCAATTGCTTATTGTGATTGATTGATTCCACAATAACCTTTTAATATAACTATTAATGTGTAGAGTCATGACCATACATGGAGGTTGCCATGTAGGTTCATGACCCTACATTTATATTAACTAACCATAAATTAATAACATAATGTGTTTTGCATTTTACACCAAATGACTTAGGTCGTTTCATTGCAAAGTATAACACATGATAATTATTGTGTGTTGTAATAATATTACAGATGCACGATAGTCATTGTGGTTGTAATTGTGTGTGTAAAAATTGTACCTGATCTGTAGACACAACACTTCAGTAAAACATTAGAGGTTAGCTATAATCAAAATCATGCAAAATTAAAATCTAATCTAACCAAGCGATTTACTGCCTTCTAGTAGGTGCGAGATTAATGTTCTCAGATTGTTATCGAGATCAGTGACCTAGACGACACCTAAACGAAGGATTTGAATGCAATTGATCTAGATATGAAATATGAATGCAATTAATCTATTTTTTTGGATTTTCTATGCAATAAGAATGATAAAAACTGATATGAATCTATGCTAATATGAAAATTGATATGAAACTATCTAAGAATGGTATGCAAAAAAAAAGATTGATCTCACAAAGATGTTGATTCGCAAGAGCTTTGATTCTCCCAATTCCAATTCTCTAGCGTGATTGTGCAAATTTGTGGATGAATTATGAAGAGCTGAGCCTTGTTTTTATAGAAATCCAGGGCTTTGGAGGTTGCATGGAAAAAGCCATAAATCACTCAAATAACTTAGGTTGATTTTTGAGTTATTTTTAAGTAACAGATAATTAAGTCACAAAAATCATGCAAAAGCACAGTTCAACTCGAATTAGAAGTTTAGATCCACTTTAAAACTCAAAAAGATGTTGAGTTTCAAAAAGCTAACAACTTGCATTGATTTTCCAATTTTGAGTTTAACTGGTCCTTGAATGTGCACATGGATAATTATGATTTAATAAATAAATAAAGTGATTTATTCTCAACTTAACTACTTTTTGAAATAAAATAATTAATTTATGGGTTAATTAACTATTTTACCAAACTTTTATTAAAAATTATATTATTAAATAATGACAACATGCTTTAATTAATTAAATAAGAATTTAATCAATTATTCATAGGAATTTTGATTTATTGTCAAAATTAAATAATACAATTAATAATAGATATAATTAAATTTAATTAAATAATTAAGTGGCAAATATTAAATCTAATTAATTAAATATGTAAAATATTTAATTAATCAAATTTTAGGATAAATGTGATTTATTGCCAAATAATTATAAAATTAAAGATAATTATGATGATTAGGAATATTACTAGGAATATTCCCTGTTGTAGAATTTAAGATAATCAATTATGATTCGATGATGTTTAGATGTGCCTTAGATTAGGACTTTGATGTCGATTTCGTTCGAATTGAAGATGTAGGAGATTAATGAACTTATAGCCCATTTTTGGGGTATTACATTTTGCCCCTCTTTGAATTACTGTGCGAAGCACAGTGGTTCAAAGAAAGTCTGTGTTTGATAGAGATATGAAACTGATGCGAAATTGATAATTGATATGAGACAGAAGCTGATTGATATTGATTTAATATGAAGATAATAGGTCCTGAATGACCAAAGATAATGTTCACTATAGCAGCGATGAACTGCGGATTGCGAAAAAGTGTCAAAACACCCGATTCCAAACCTTAGGATTGCAAAGAAGTGAGTGACTCGTTCTAGACTCGATTGTCTTAGCAAAACTAGCAGGTATCACATCCGAATCCTTCAGTTGCCAAAGAACCAAGGGAAGAACACTGATGAACCGATGGGTGCAAAAACTGATATAGTTTACAAGATTAGGAGAATACCAGATTGATATGGATCTTGATGAATCTGATATGCCCCAAGTGATGGTAGATTTGCCCTGAGCGATGAGGTCTTTTTGATGAATCAGTAACTAGACGTGATTATTGTCTTGATTACTGATGAAAGATATTGATTTCCAATTTGATTATAGACTTTGAATGATATGCAATACCATGCCCCCTTTGGTTTGATACACATCATTGACTTGGTGGATAACCAATTGTGGGTCTCCATGGATGTGCATCTCTATAACTCTCCACTGTATTGCCATTTTCATACCATTGAGAAGTGCCTCATATTCAGCAATATTGTTTGTGCAAGGAAACTTTAATCTGAATGCTTTGGGTATCGAGTATCCTTGAGGAGTGATGAACAATATGCCTACTCCAGATCCATTCTGTGTGTAGGAGCCATCAAAGAATAACCGCCATGCTCTAGAAGAGAGGTGCATGATAGAGGAATCAGGAAATTCCATTTGCATGGGTGTATCATCAAATAGTGGTGCTTGAGCTAATTGATCAGCAATGACCTATCCTTTGATAGCTTTTCTTTCAACATATTCAATGTCAAATTCGCTCAAGAGCATGACCCATTTAGCTAGTCTACCTGTGAGGGCAGCTTTGCTTAGGAGATATTTCAATGGATCAATTTTAGCTACCAAATGAGTAGTATGAGCTAACATGTAGTGTCTCAGTTTCTATGATGCAAAGATCACAGTGAGACAAGCTTTCTCAATCATAGAATAGTTCTTTTCATACGCCACCAATCTTCTGCTTATATAGTAGATGGCTCTTTCCTTTTTGTCTTCATCATGTTGCGCTAGCAATGCCCCCAGTGATGTGGCTGTTGCAGAGACATACAAGAGCAATGGCTTCCCATGAATAGGAGGCATCAAGATAGGTGGATTTGATAGATACTTCTTGATATGGTTAAAGTTGTTCTCGCATTCTTCATTCCATGCAAAGGTCACACCTTTATGTAATGTTTTTGTAAAAGGCTGTGATATGTCCGCTAGCTGTGATATGAATCTTCTGATAGATTGAACTCTGCCTTGCAACATCCTCATTTGACTGATATTTGTGGGAGGTTGCATCTCTATTATAGCCTTGACTTTAGCCAGATCAACTTCAATGCCTTTCTTTGAAACTATGTATCCTAAGAGCTTTCCAGAAGTGACACCAAAAGCACACTTCTTAGGATTTAGTCGGAGACTAAATTTTTCCATTCTGTCAAGGATCATGCTCAAGTTAGTTAGATGTTCAGTTCTGATCATTGATTTTGCTAAGGTATCATCAACATAATCCTCCATTGTTCTATGCATCATATCATGAAAAATAGATGTCATTGCTCTTTGGTATGTAGCTCCCACATTTTTGAGTCCGAATGGCATAACATTTCAACAGAAGGTTTCCCACGCACATGTGAAAGCTGTTTTCTCTTGATCTTCTGGAGCAATTTTGATTTGGTTGTACCCAGAAAAGCCATCCATTAAGGAATACATTTCATAGCCCGCAGTCATGTCCACTATCATATCAATGTTAGGCAGTGGAAAATCATCCTTAGGGCATGCTCTATTCACATCTCTAAAGTCCATGCACACTCTGATTGAACCATCTGGTTTTGAAACAAGTAAAATGTTAGAGATCCACTCAGCATAGTCTATGACACGGATGAATCCAGCTTTTAGGAGTTTTTCTAGTTCTGCTTTGACTAAGAGTGCAACATGAGGATGCATCTTTCTCAAATTTTGCTTGATTGGTTTTACTCCAGGAGCAATGGATAGATGGTGCATAATGAGATTGGGATCCAACCCTGGCATATCTGAATATTTCCATGCAAAGTTGATCTTTTTTTCTGATAAGAATGTAGTGAATTTTTGTTTCTCTTCTTTTGATAGAGATTGTGCTACATGTACCAATTGTGGTTCCTCTGTTGTACCCAAATTGATGGATTGAGTGGGCTCAATTAGAACTAGAGATCTATCATGTAAATGACTCGGAAAGACATCAAATATCTCATCCTTAGGTGCCTCAGAGAGGTTTTCACCTTTAGATACGTCTTTTCTTTTTACTTTTGTAGGATCTGAGACTGCCACAAAGTGGTTTTCACCCTCAGAACTCTTTTTCTTTTTATTTTTATTTTTTTGACTAAGATATTTGATGTCCGACTTAGTCATGCTGACGCTCGGTTCGCTGATGGAATTCCTCATAGGCTTTACTACATTGAGGTAACAAGCAAGGGAATAGTCACTGGAAAAGGTGTAAACACCATGGCTTGGGTTTGTGGAAGTTTGGTCAATAAGATCAGGGCATTGGATAGTTAAAGCGGGAAAGGCTTAGGATATGGTGTTCACGGATGGGGATATGTCATCATTGGTCCTAACCCGACGCTCAAGTTCAAAGGTGATATTACAGCTCAAAATGTTCAATTCATGAATAGGCTCAACATCATCATGGGAGTCCTCTTCAGCCATAGGTGGATCAGACACGTTAAGTTCATTGTTTCGCTCTAGACCTACGTTGGGTTGAGATACATATTGGTGAATAACATCAATATATTTCTCTATGATAAGCTCATCTTCTTCTAGAATGGCACCCCATTCATAGTCATTTGACTCAGCTTCTGATTCAGGATCTCTAGGAATTCTTAGAAAATGTGTGAAATTAGGATGAATACCCCAAGAAGGATTACCCTCAGTCTCTGACTTGAATTCATATTCATGGGAATCAGTGTCAAAATAACTACCCCCTTCTTCTTGATCAGTTTGATTGCCTTCGAGATTGGCTGGTTCTTGTGGTGCAACCATCTCTTGCGCTACAGTAGGTTCTTGTGTGTCTACTACATTAATTCTTTTGATAGGATCATCTTTATCATCAAGAAGATCTTTGATCTCTTTAGGCAATTTTTCATAGGGGATGAGTTCTGAACTATCTGAATCATCATCTGAGGGTTTTGTCTCTTCTTTCTTGAGAAGGGGTTCTCCTGGTGCAATTTGTTCTATGACATGAGAACAACCACCTTTGAGATGATAGGGTTTCGTCTTAAAGCCTAAGCCACCAGTATCTTTGTTGGCTCTACCAATATGTGGAATGGGTGTCACAAGACCCTTTCCTCTGATTCCTAGAGGTCCTTGACCGGAATATCCCATCTTGGCTATCAATCTGTTCCCTGGACCATATGAATTAGAAGGGATTGTAGGTGCTATAGATTCACTAGGTTGAACAATTTTGGATTCAGAATCATCTTTGTATAGCCATGCAAACACAGCTTCATCCTCTTCAAATTCTTGTTTGGATACTTGCTCCACCACAAAATTTCTTTTGTATGCTTCCATAGGTTCCTTAGGTTCTGATTTAGACTGCTTCAAGGATTGTCCATATGACTTAGGTGAGATTGGGAGAGATGTCAGAGACAAGACTGGCTCTATAGTGTATTCTCTCATCCCATTTTCTTTGATATTGATCTCTTTAGCAATGTCTTCCATCTTGGATGTGGAAACAACATTTAGCTGCTTGATGGAAGATTCTCTGTTATTAGGTACAAGCTTATCGACACTTTCCTTCAATGCATTGCAAGTTGTACTTAGATCTGCTGGGATAGTAACTTCTACCCCTTCATAGGGAAATTTCAAGCATTGACGGTACGTAGAAGGAATAGCTTGCATTTCATGTATCCAGGGTCTCCCTAGAAGGATATTGTAAGCCAATGGCAGATCAAGCACCTGACATGTGGTATCTTTGATGATCGGACCCACTAGAATGGGTACGACAATGGTGCCTTTAGAAGATCTTTCTTGTTCATCATAGGCCTTTATGGTGATCTTCTTTCGAGGATCAATAGCCATCTCTGAGAATCCCAACTGTGTGATTAAGTTGTAAGAACAAATGTTGAGGCCTGCGTCCCCATCTATCAACACACATTTGACTCGATGGTTCTGGATCAAGACTTCTATGTGTAAGGGCTGATTATATGGGTGACTCAAAGAGTTGTCATCTTCCTCTGAAAAGGAGATATATTGCGAAGACGTTAGATGACCAACCATAGTCTAGAACCTGTCTAGATCTAGATCATTAGGAACATTAGAGCCGAGCAAAGCTTTGTCTAGGATATCTCTGTGAGCTGGGGATATTCAAAGTAACTCAAACATAGAGATTTTGGCATTGGTATGCTGGAGTTGTTGGATGATGTTGTAAGATGTAGGTCTTGTATCCTTTGGATTGGAAGATTTCAAGGCAGCCTTCTGTTTAGAAGCAGATGTGAGATTGAAAGGTATCTTAGGGATATTAGATGAACTTGGTGTTTGTCCTTTCAGATGAGCCTGAGCTTGTGATCTGGTAACTGCATTAGCTGAGGAATGATTTTTGTCTCTTCATACAATTGTGATGACATTGCAGCTCTCAGAGAGACATGGTTCAACCATATTGATGACAGCATTGTTTCCAGGGTAGGCATAGTTGACTTTTGCCCCCATGTTAGGCTGAGAAGTGGAAACTCCCTTGCCATGTTGTGGAAACGGTTCTGTGAATGCTGTGTGATCATTATTGCTGGTAGGATTATCGATTGTGATGTCCCCTTGATCTAGCAAGTCTTGAATGGTATGCTTCAAGTGGAAGCATCCATTAGTTTTGTGGCCTTTAGTCCGATGGAAAGCACAGAATTCATTATCTTTCCACCAATATGGTTTTGGATCCGGATCAGGGTTTCGGATTGGTGGTAAAGAGATCATGTTATTAGCTATCAGGGTTCTCAAGGCAGATTCCAAAGATTCTCCCAGGGGAGTAAACTTTCATTTATTATCCCATCGTTTGAATGGCTTCTTTGGAGATGGTTCAGCAGATTTTTGCTCTGAAGCTTCAATGGCTTTGGTGGCAAGGGTGAGATTGTAGGCCAGTGCCTTTGATGGGGTGTGGATAGTGTCAACAACACCATCAAAGATGATACCTTTGTTTCTATTCTAGCTCTTGTTTTTATCTTTTGAGCTAGATCCAGATTCAGACTTGTCCTTTTGAAGTGTGATTTCTCCTTTCTTGACAAGTACTTTCTCAATCTTGATTGCATTATCCACCATTTTATCAAAAGATACATGATCTTGCATTTGTAATGGATAGTTGAGCTCTGGAACAAGGTTATTGATAAAGATTTCAAGTTTCTCCATTTCGGGAATTGGTCTAGCATATAGAGAAAACTTCTTTCGCCACCTCTTGAGAAAAGTTAGGAATGATTCCCCTGGATATTGCTTGAGGTTACAGATATCGATCATGGTAATCGGATGTTGAATATTGTAGGAATATTGTTGATAAAACAATTTAATCAATTCCTCAAAAGTTTTGATCGTAGAAGGTAATCTCGAAAACCATTGAATGGATGCTCCTCCCAAGGATCTAGGAAAAAGATGCATCAGATAGGTCAGTTCATGCATGAATTCCATGGAGTGCATACAGAACTCTCTGACATGATCTTGAGGATCAGAGTGTCCATCATATTTGTCGTACTTTGGCATCTCCACTCTTTTTGGGAATGGAGGCATATACAAGTCTTTGTCAAAAGGGAAAGGACAAAGGGCCTCCATGGAGAATTCCTTGGGTTCCTTCTCTTTCTTAATTTTATTCATTTTGACCTGCATAGCGTGCAGCTGGTTCATTATGGCCATCATCAGAGTTTCTTCCTCATGCATGATGATATCTTTGACATTGAAGTGAGGAGGAAGTTTAGCTCCTTCCTGGGCTAATTGCAAAAAGTATGCCTCTCTATCCACTTTCAAGAAATGCCTCATCATTCTCTTGAATTCATCATCATTCTAACATCGATGGATTTCAGAGGGTGTAGGTTCTTGGTCGGCATTATGTTGAGAATGGTGTCCTTGGGATCCTCCTCCTAGAGAACCGTGGTTTGTCCCTGCTTGAGACATGGTAGGAGTTTTTGGGCTCCCTGGAACAGATTGAGGAGGAGTTTGCTGATTACCTCTGTGAGTTGATAGAGGAGGTATGTAACCAGTTTTCAATCGAAATTTACCGAGATCGTCGTCTTCGTAGATACCTAACTTGATGAGTTGTTCAAGAGTTGGACCTGGGGTATTGGTCAAAAGTAAGTTCTGAGATGTTTCTTCTGATTTCTTGTGTGAAGAAGCTCTGGTCTCCACCATTAACTTTGAATGAAACAGAAGAAAAGGATGAAGACAACTGAAGAACAATTTGATTCGAGAAAATTAGATGACGCAACCTTGTCAAGATTATGATAGTTTTGAAGATCTGATGAGACATGGGTGAAGGATACTGTGCCCTGGATGTATGGGATAGATCGCCCAAAAGATAGCGGACATGAGTTCTCAACACTTAGTCTATTTTTTAAGATTGATTGAAGATTGATAGTTATGACAAGGTTTTGACATGAGATAAAAAGGACTCAAATTGATCAAACAGAAGGCTAGATCGAATTCAAAAGATTAATCTCAGAAAATGGTAGAATGTTCAATAGCTACTACTCTGTTTCTGACACAATGATATTTTTGACAGATTCTGGAACTAGGCTGGAAACATTGGATATCTTGCAATTTGACAATTTCTGACAACTCTCTCAAATTTTTCCAAATGACACTCTATAGACTCGTACGACACTGGGTAGTCTATGAAACGACAGTTGCTAAACTCATACGATAGTTGGGTAGCAATGAAATGACAGTTGACAAAACTCGTATGACTTTCTGACCTCCTGAGATGACTTTTGACTCCAGAAAAGAATTTTACTTCAGATTTTGCAAATTTTGAGTTTTCAAATTTGAATTGTTTGCAAATTTCAATTTCTAGATTTTGAAGGTTATACCAGATTTGATCATTTTTAATAGCCAAGTAGATAAAAAAGTATGCAAAATAGCTAGCAAGTGATTCCAAGCACGTCTGAAAAAAATGAACAAGGGCAAAAGCAACCTTGCGCATGAACAATCAAGTGACCAAATTGTGCTAATCCCTGAGAGTACTAATTGTGTATGTTCTGAAAAGTTTTGCAATAACACACATATACCTGAGAATGAAAAATTGGCCTCTCTAGGGTTTTTAGTAATGGTTTGACTCTGCAACTTTTATGATTCAAAGGGATGAACTCCAATCCTGACGCACCAGGGTTTTGACATAGTCTGAGAACTTAATCTTCAAGAGCTTCTAGGGAGATCTGACAACCCAACAATGAACCATACCCGTGGAGATTTCTTCCACAAGGACATTTATATAGCGGTTGTCACTACCATGGTGAAAATGGCTATTACCGCTTGAGGTTCCATCAACACAGTTTTCCCTGTGAAGGGATTTTCCGCTATGGTTAACCCTCTCTAAAGATGACTCACAATAGTATACCACAAGGGTACTTGGCTCCAGATCCAAGGTTTTTGACACCTTTTCACTTTTAACCCAAACAAAGCAAGCAGATTAATCTGACACGCTAAGACAAAGTTTTGCTTCACCAAGGTCTATGATGCCAACTCCACGTGATCTATCAACCTCTCTAGGGAGAGAATGTATCAATCAATAAGAGAAGACACACTAACCAATTTTGATTCAGCAAAGCTCGTGATGTCAACCCCACGTGATCTATCAACCTCTCCTGGGAGAGAATGTATCGATCAATAAGAGAAGACACACTAACCAAGTTGAATGTGAAACGCACTAAGTATCCTCCCTACCTACAAGGATTCTATCATCAAGAAGGATTTCGCTAGGAATCCAATCTCTCAAGAATCACGAATAGTGTTCATAGGGCCTAATTACTATGTGAGCACAGATGTATGTTTCCAAAAGCAAATCTACCAAAAGTACCCAAAAAGCAGAAAGAGGAACACTTAATGCTTAAAGAGAATATGAGATGAGTCCACAAGGTGGAACACTTAACACCTCACACAAGCTGAAAATGAGTCCCCAACTTAGAAAACAAGTGAGTTCCTAAAAGCACAAAAGGGTTGCCAAGTGGAACACTTAACGCTTATGTCCTGTTGACCCCTCCCCTTTATGGCACTAAGATTGCAACCACGGGGTGGAAATGAGGGGCCGGTGGATTAGAGAGTCCAATAACCCAAGATAGCAATCAAGATCAATCACAAGTATTCTAAGACTACTTAATGAATCTTTAAGGGGTCACAACCTAGTATCAATTATGCAAGTGTGTAGAAATAGATAAAAGCATGAAAGGATGCACACAAGCTAGACACATAAGAGATTTATTTTAAGTCCAAATTGAAATGTTAATAGATGAAGGAGAATACCTTGGATCCTTGCAACACGCTTAGTAGATTTTACTTGATTTTTAGCAATTTTTGTTGAACTTTACTATGCAAGCAAGCTACAAACTCTCCAACAAGCCAACAAGCAAACAAGATATGCAAGGTATATTCAACTTATGAAAACCCTAGGGTTAGATCTAAAAATCAATTGTTAGGAGCAATAATAATTAGAAATTAATCCAAATGACAACTCATATCATGCATTGAATCATATGAAAAATAAGTGCATACCCATCACAAATTTTTAATTTTTTTGCACTGCATTTGACCTAGTCAACAAGATCTAATTTTTTTGATATGATTTTGGCCACAAAAATAGAAATTCAGAATAGAGACCCCTTCTAAAAAATAGAGAGCTTTCAAAAAATGCAAAAATTTTAGAAAAATCTCTTCATTTGTGCCTTAGAGACCCATTTTATCAAAATAGACCAGTTTTTGTAAATTGACTATTTGAGCTATGATATCATGTCCAAATTTAAAACACAAAGAATGGACCCCCTGTAAAATTTAAAGATCTTTCTGAAAATATAAAAATTTCTAAAAAATATGATGATTTGCATCAGATATTAATTTTTTTAGGAATTTCAAGAAAAAATTATTAAAAATTCAAAACATTTAATAAAATTCAAAATTTTTTACTGTAGCTTCCCTGACATGTCACCAACCTGCAAAAACAATTTCTGACCAAAACTCCAAGCCGTTTGAGAGATAAAATTAAATCTTTAAAACTTTAGGGTTTTAGCTCCCAATAAAATCAAAACCAGCATGCAAAGGTGGGTTGCCCCATGGTGGGCACTAGAAATGTGTGTAAAAATTGTACCTAATCTGTAGACACAACACTTTAGTAAAACATTAGAGGTTAGCTATAATCAAAATCGTGCAAAATTAAAATCTAATTTAACCAAGCGATTTACTGCCTTCTAGTAGGTGCGAGATTAATGTTCTCAGATTGTTATCGAGATCAGTGACCTAGATGACACCTAAACAAAGGATTTGAATGCAATTGATCTAGATATGAAATATGAATGCAATTAATCTATTTTTTTGGATTTTCTATGCAATAAGAATGATAAAAACTGATATGAATCTATGCTAATATGAAAATTGATATGAAACTATCTAAGAATGGTATGCAAAAAAAAAAGATTGATCTCACAAAGATGTTGATTCGCAAGAGCTTTGATTCTCCCAATTCCAATTCTCTAGCGTGATTGTGCAAATTTGTGGATGAATTATGAAGAGCTGAGCCTTGTTTTTATAGAAATCCAGGGCTTTGGAGGTTGCATGGAAAAAGCCATAAATCACTCAAATAACTCAGGTTGATTTTTGAGTTATTTTTAAGTAACAGATAATTAAGTCACAAAAATCATGCAAAAGCACAGTTCAACTCGAATTAGAAGTTTAGATCCACTTTAAAACTTAAAAAGATGTTGAGTTTCAAAAAGCTAACAACTTGCATTGATTTTCCAATTTTGAGTTTAACTGGTCCTTGAATGTGCACATGGATAATTATGATTTAATAAATAAATAAAGTGGTTTATTCTCAACTTAACTGCTTTTTGAAATAAAATAATTAATTTATGGGTTAATTAACTATTTTACCAAACTTTTATTAAAAAATTATATGAATTAAATAATGACAACATGCTTTAATTAATTAAATAAGAATTTAATCAATTATTCATAGGAATTTTGATTTATTGTCAAAATTAAATAATACAATTAATAATAGATATAATTAAATTTAATTAAATAATTAAGTGGCAAATATTAAATCTAATTAATTAAATATGTAAAATATTTAATTAATCAAATTTTAGGATAAATGTGATTTATTGCCAAATAATTATAAAATTAAAGATAATTATGATGATTAGGAATATTACTAAGAATATTCCCTAATGTAGAATTTAAGATAATCAATTATGATTCGATGATGTTTAGATGTGCCTTAGATTAGGACTTTGATGTCGATTTCATTCGAATTGAAGATGTAGGAGATTAATGAACTTATAGCCCATTTTTGGGGTATTACAGTAATATGGTATCGTGTGTTGTAATATGATTACAGTTACATGATAACTATCATATGACTATAGTCATACTGTAGCACATGATAGTATTGTGTCTGGAAAAATAGTGTATAAAGATTTACTGTAGTATGTCGATTTAACATTAACATATATATATATATATATATTTATATATATATATATTTATATATATATATATATTTATATATATATATATATTTATATATATATATATTTATATATATATATATATTTATATATATATATATATTTATATATATATATATATATATTTATATTTAGTTAATATATATCGGGCATACTTTAAACACTATCGAATCTATATTTCAACACACCCTCTTAGTGAGAGAGAGTTTAAGATGCATAGTAGAAAGTCCTAGTGAGTCATGATTACTAACACAATTTGAAACAACATAAAGAAGTCTTTGTCGTGACATATACTTAGACATTTCAATATCATGATATCCGGTCCAATCCAGGACTACCTATTACGGTGTCAATCATGGTATATAAGTTATTACACAGTCCAGTAATAACATCTCAACATCAATATATCTGGCATAGTCCAGGACAACCTATTAGGGTGTCGATCTTGAAGTTTGGTTAAAACTATTGTCAAGATCATCACCTTGTAATAGTAACCCCAGTAGAAGATCATCATCTTCTTGAACACAATGAAATATTTCAAAAATAACTTTATTTATTTATTCATGAATACAAAGTACAAGAGTAGGAATTTCATCCCAACAAGTTTATAGCCTTGTCATACCAATTCTTCTCCTGAAATACTCTATCTTCAATTTTGCAAGAGGCTTGGTAAAGATGTCAGCATTTTGTTCCTTAGTGTTGATATACACTAGTTTGATGATGTTCCTGTTGACCATATCTCTTATGTAATGGTAAGGAATCTCTGTGTTTTGATAGATTATGGAAAATTGGATCTACTATGAGCTTTATACAGCTTTGATTATCACAATGGATAATGGTAGGTACTAGAGGTTTTCCAAATAGATCAAATAATAGTTTTCTTAACTAGATTGCTTCTCTAGCTCTCATAGAGGTAGCCATGTATTCTACTTCAGTCGAACTCTGAGTAACGGCTGATTGTTTTCTGCTAAACCAAGATATCATTGTGGATCCTATACTGAAACAACATCCTGTGGTGCTCTTGTGATTTGTGGAACTACCTACCCAATCTAAATTAGAATATCCCTGAAGTTGAATCTCAACCTTTTCATATTTCAAACCAAGTCCAATGGTGCATTGTAGATATCTCAGAATGTGCTTAGTATCCATTAAATGTATTTTCTTAGATTCACACATAAAGTGACTTAGTACATTTGTGGCATAATAGATATCAGGACGTGTGTTTACTAGATACATGAGGGATCCAATAATTTATCTATACGATGATGGATCTATAGGTTCAGAATCTTCAGCTTCACTTTTTAGTTTGTGTAGATTTGTTTCCATTGGGGTAGCCAATGGTTTACAATCCATCATACCAAATCTGGTAAGGATGTCAATAGTATACTTTTCCTAATTTAAAAAAATGTGATCTTCCTTTTGCCAAATTTCTAGACCTAGAAAGTAGTGTAGTCCCATATCCTTCATATCAAACTTAGCTACTAGGTCTTGTTTACATTTTACAATCAGGCAATCTTCTCCTGTTATAAGCAAGTCATCAATATACAAAACTAGAATTATCATATCACCATTTACTACCTTAAAGTAGATGTTAGGGTCTGCTATGTTCTTGGAGTACCCTAGTTTGGTGAGATAGTTGTCTATCCTTTCATACCAAGCTTTGGGGACTCTTTTAAGGAAATAAAGATCTTTCTTTAACTTACATACATAGTGATTTTTATCATGTGTGACAAATCCTTCTAGTTTCTCTACGTATACTTCTTCCTCAATTTTCCCATTTAGAAAAGTTGTCTTGTCATCCATTTGGTGTACTTTTCATCCTTTAGATGTTGCAATTGCAAGAATGGCTCTTACAAAGGTGTAACGGGATACAAGGGAAAAGGTTTCGTCATAGTCAATCCCAACCTTTTGTAAGAATCCTCTGGCAATAAACCGGGCTTTATGTTTTTCAATACTGTCATCTAAAGCATATTTGATCTTGAATAACCATTTTGAAGAGACTACTGATTTTTTTTGGGGTCTATGCACAATGTCCCAAACATCATTTTTCATAACGGACTGATACTCTTTAATCATGGCTTCTCTCCAAGCTTGTTTTTCTAATGCCTTTTCAAAACTTTTAGGTTTTGACTTTGCGAGCTCAATAAGAGGGGAAGCATAACACTTTTGTGTTCTTGTTCTCATATTCTCCTTGAATATTTGATCTGGCTCTATATTATTTTCTTCAAACATCTTCCTTGCCCATAAAGGTCTCTTGGTGTTATTTGATGTTACATTATTTTTATCATTTGGATTTATAAGTTCAATATTTAAAGATGTAGACTCAACATTAGAAGATGCAGGTTTAGATTCTATTGTTTTATTCTCCCTCTCATTCTCAGTTGCAAGAACTTTATCTAGTTCTATTATGGAATCATCCTTAGTAGTTGTGGATATATGATTTTCTTCAAATTTTACATTTCTGTTGATTTCTACTAATCTCTACCCAGGAATGTAAATTCGATATCCCTTATTATCTTCACTATACCCTATGAATATACCTTTCTTTCCAAAAGGTTCTAATTTGGTTCTCTTCTCTTTTGGAACATGTATGTAAATGGGACAACCAAACACTCTTAGATGGCTTAGGTTCGGTTTGTTCCCTATAAACACTTCTTCCGGTGTAGTATTTTATAGAATGGCATGAGGACAGGTCTATTTTGTATGTATACTATTGTGTTTGTTGCTTCAACCCAGAAAGAGATGTGGATTTTTTTATCATGCATCATGGCTTTTGCTACTTCGATAATAGTTATTTTCCTTCTTTCCGCTACTCCATTATGTTGAGGATTATATGGTACTGTATACTCCCTCTTAATCCCAATAGATTTGCAGAAATCTTTAAAAACTGTCAGAGGTATATTCACCTCCATTGTCAAACCTTACAATTTTTATTTTCTTGTATGTTTGATTTTCAAGTAGTGCTTTGTGTTCTTTGAATTTTTATAGAACTTCATTAGATTCTTTTAGTTTCAGAAAGTATATCCAGGTTCTTCTAGAGTAGTCATCAATAAAGATTACATAGTATAAGGCACCTGACAGAGAATGTGTTCACTTGTCGAAAAGGATCCTTAATTTGTATTCTTCCCTAAGGCACATCCTTTGCATATACTTGAGTGTTCAATTTTAAGATGAGGTATCCCTATGGTGATTCTTCTTAGGGTTGGAAGAGCACTATATCTAATATGGCCTAACCTTTTATGCCATATCCCATTATTGTTTTGAACCTCATGGCTTAAGGTAATTTTTTGTTCACCACATAGTTTATATAGACTTCCTTCCCTAAACCCTATAGTGATGGCATTTTTTATATTTGAATTTTTAGTCTAGAGAAGAACTTTAATTTTCTTCATTAAATGTAACTCTATATCCTTGATCAACTAGTCCTAATATGGAGAGGGTGAACCCACAATATTGGGTTACACTTTTTTGCCAGAACGGACACTAAACTCTACATTTTAAAAAAAAACTTTCAGATTCGAATGCATATTCTCATTAAACCATTTAGAATCACAAGATGAAGTAAATTAGAGTCTTTTAGGATTTTTTTTCTAGATTCTAAATATATTTTTTATTTTTATTTTTGAATTGATTTGATTTGTTTTTTCTTTCTCCCACAAAAATTGGTATGTTGCTGAAAACATCATTTTCAAAGAGTTACATTATTTTCATAGAGCATAACTTTTTTTCTAAAATAGATATCAATGTGATTCTTTCAAATTTAGTTTTTAAAGGTCCATATGGAGGGCATGAAATTGGTTTGATGACATTATCTTGATTATTTCATATTTTATTAATGTGTGAAGTTGACTAAACTGTAATTTTGACATACCTTGACTACATAGCTTATAACTTGTTGTGTATTTGTCCAATTTCATTTTTAGTTTTTTAGATAGAAAGAGAACTTCAATACCTAGGGCATAGATATTTTTTAGAATTTTTTCTCTTATTTACTATTTTTCCATAAGCGTCAAACATAGAGGTAGACATACGGTGAAATATCTATGTTTAGTAAAACTAAAAATACAAAGTCATAATAAACTTAATATATATTAACATTATAATCATTGGAAAGAGTTTTCTCAGTAGTACCTTACTACATAGATAAGTTTTTCAAATGGATTCATTTGATATGCCAAAAGATAAAGTCAAAGTGATTTTTTGTCAGCATTTTAATAGGTGTGAAGGAGACTCCATTGTAGGTATGAATGATGAGTATAGATGTTATATCGATATTTTTTTTATCTAAGAGGCTTTGAGCTAACCATTTATAATAAATTCTTTCAAATGAAACCTCTCAAGACTTAAATAATCACATTTTATTAAAAATTTGTTATTTCAGCAAAAATCAGCATGTCTAAAAAAGTGTAACCCACTATTGTGGGGTCACCCGAGATTAAGTTTCTTTTTATTCCAGGTACATATAGTACTTCTTTTAACTGTAAGGTTACTCCTTCTCTTATCTTGATTGAACAAGTCCCAATTCCTTTCAAGAGATAAGTAGAGTTGTCACCAATAGTAACTTCTTCTAAGGAGTCTCCTTTGAATGTTTCAAATTGATCCCTAAATCCAGTGATATGTCTGGAGGCCCCACTATCAATTATCCATGTACTCTTGTTTGAGTTTAATTCATTAGACAAGGTGGGGAAGAAGAGTGGATTTTCCATTTCTTTAAATTTAGCTAGTGTTGCTTGTATTTTCTTCCTTTCAAGACAATATTTATGAATATGTCTGTATTTCTCAAACTTGTAGCATTGTACTTTTGAAAGATCCCTTTTATTGAAGGTTTTAGTACTCCTTTTCCTTTTTAAAAACCTTTTATTTTTGTTAGATGTGTGGAGTGCCAGAACTTCTTTTTCTTTGCTAGGTCCTATTCCTCTTGAGTGCAATCATTTTTTAGTTGTTCAAATTTTGGTAATGGATGTCTTGCACTTATGCACTAAATGAATGATTCCCAGGAGATAGGTAATCCTCTTAGAGCAATTAAGGATAGTTCCAGATCATCCATATTATTTCCAATGGTAAAGAGTTGATCCCTTAGTTCTGATATTCTTAGGAAATAAGAGGTGATTGTTTCCCCTTTGTTCATTTTCATATTCATAAGTTGTTGTTTCAGAGTCAATAATCTACTAGCATTATTGATTTCAAATGTGTCCTAAATGGTTTTGAATATTTCAAAGGCAGTGGTTAATCTTGAAATGCTAGAAAGTATAGAGTCTTTGATAGACTCAATAATCAACTTCTGGGCTTTGTTATTTCGCCTTTTCCAAGTGGATTTATCTACTTCATATTTAGGTATTTTTGGTTCTTTCTTTGTATAGCCCTCCAATTCAAGTTCTAAAAGTAGAGAGGTAATTCTATTTTTCCAAGATAAAGTTGGATGCACCCTCAAGTATATCTTCCATTCTCATAGTATGAGCCATTTCCCTTTGATATTATAATAAACACAAATATAATTTTATTTGTTATGTTTATATGAAATATTAAGAAATATATATATATATATATATATCTTATCCAATAACTTTTCTCTGATACCATGTTAAGGAATATTAGATCAGAAGATTATATTATTTACTATTGTTGTTGTGGAATGCAATTGCCTGTTGTGATTGATTGATTCCACAATAACCTTTTAATATAAATATTAATGTGTAGATTCATGACCATGCATGATAGTTGTCATGTACGGTCATGACCCTACGTTTATATTAACTAACCATAAATTAATAACATAATGCATTTGGCATTTTATACCAAATGACTTAGGTCGTTTCATTGCAAAGTATAACACACGATAATTATCATGTGTTGTAAAGACACATAATAATCATCATGGCTATAATACTAGTCATACTACAGCACACGATAGTATCATGTATGCAGAAATAGTGTATAAAGATTTACTGCAATATGTCGATTTAACATTAACATATGTAAGTATAATATATATATATATATATATATATATATATATATATATATATATATATATATATATATATATATATATATATATATATATATATATATATATATATATATATATATATATATATATATATATATATATATATATATATATATATATATATATATATATATATATATATATATATATATATATATATATATATGTAGTTAATATATCAGGCATGCTTTAAACACTATCGAATCTATATTTCAACATATATGTCTCATAATTTTTTCCTAATAAACTAGATCATATTAGTGGATCCACCATCCATCTATAAGGGACCAAAGTGTTTACACCAACCAAATTGTCAAAAATTATTTTTTAAAATTCATAAATTCAAAAAACATGCATAAAAACTTTAAGAAAACAAATTAAAGAAAAAAAATAATGACTTTTAATTAGATGAAATAATTTATTTCAATAAATCGCTGAGCCAATTAGAGCTAAATTTAGAACATAGATTGCAACAAAAAAATAAACAATATGTAAAAATATCAAAAATAAATTCCCTAATAAATTTGATCCATTACATTCTTGTATAAGAGCCTATTTGGGCCAATGAAATAGCCAAAAACAATCTATTTTAGTACCTAATTAGAATTAAAAGTTGAGAAAAAATCTCAAGAGTATTAGACTAACAAAAATATTAATAAAGAAAAATTTCTTCCAAATTAGTCTTTCTATAATGTTACTAACCAAATAAGTACTACTTTAAATTTTATTTTTTTTTTGTTTTAAGAGAAAGTGAAAGAGGCCACTAATATATATATATATATATATATATATAAAAGTTAAATCTAGTTCAAGATCTCAATTGAAAAGGAACTAGTAAGAAAAACCTATATCATTGCTTAAAATACAAAATTGAATACATGAAGAAACCATAAATAAGATAAAAACCCTCTCAAAGTCTACAAATATAGTATCTACCCTTACAAATATCCACATAAGGGTCAAAATTTAATTCATAATAACCCCCAACAAGTACTAACCAAAATCCCCAAAGCAGTGGTATACATGATAGGACAGTAAAAACAAATATTTTGGGCAGAATAACCAAGAGTCAAAGGTTCTTTGAAACAATCATAGACTATAATAAAGGCACCAAAAAAAATTTATCCACCCTGCATTGTAATTATATCCTTGTTATTCCTTTCTATGAAGAACACATCAAAATAATGTTTGGAAATCCATCAACCAGAGAGCTACTGGAACCAAACTTCATCTCGATCATGTTGTCCTTTAGCACACCCATATTTTTCGAAATCTCCAACAACATTGTAGCATCGAGAAAACATTCAAAGTTCAAAATTGCAAGAGACCAAACAAAATTTGTTGGTCTCAATTCTATTGGTTGGGGCTCAAGCAGAGAATCAATAGCATTTGCATTCTAGGTATCATTGTAAGATGCATTCCGTCTTGGTTCTACAACTTCCAATAGTGGGGCAAGATGAGGGGAGTCCCTTCAAGCATCATTCTGGTTATTAATTTGGCCCCAAGAATTCGCATTACCCTATTCATCAGATATCCATTCCCGCAAGCCCTGTGAGTATTCCCATGGAGAGGAATTTATATGGGTATCGTCATCATCCCAACCGGAAGTTTGAAGAGGAGCAACATCATGACTCATTAAATGTAAAATTGCTTGCACTAAATCTAGGGCTTTAAACTTGATTGGTAATTCCAAGTCAAGAGAAGACATAATTTGATGCAACTGATTAATGTTTGTTGATTGCAAAGTCTGTTTTCTACTACTGAGCAGGAGGACATAATTTTCATTAGATAACAGAAACTTCTTAGGAAAGATATTACCCACAATAGCCTTCCCTTTCCATAAGTCATATTGATGGGTCCCCTTAACAATTGTGTCATCCATATGATAGTTCTTCTTAACCAAATTTTATGTTACTAACTTAAATGAAGACTATGATTGCATAAGATCAAATGTATTCGATAGAAAAGAAGAGACTATCTGTGTAGGGAAAATCACCCGGATGTCTTGTGGGTAAAGGAATTCCTCATCAACCAAAAGTTTAATGGCTTCCTTGAAATGGTGACACCGAAACTCAAAAATCTCCTCTAACTGCATATCTGAGACATGGCCTTCAATGGGCTCTTCCCAATCTTCCACTGTGAGCAGGATTCAATACTGGTGTTAGGCACTTCTATTCAGATGGAAACTCCTCTGAGTAGGTTACTTGGAGTGCAAATGTCAAAGAAGGCTTCACTTTTTTTTTTTAAATGGCTACCAAATGTAAACATAAAACAGTGATGTGGATTAAGATCTTATTGTATAAGTTCTATACTTCTGATTCATGTACATAATTGTCATGCTATTTGTAATATTTGTAATTGAACTGAAGCATTACTAAAGCATTTCCATGATAAAGTCTTGTTTTATATGGCATCCTCTATGATTGCTAATTGGGTTTTTGTGCACATCATGTTGTTTGACTGCATTTATTTTTGTAGGGTCTATTGGCAGTGTTATTTTCCAAAGACCTCAACTCCCAAAGTTAACACTCGTATTTTGTGAACCAAATCTGAAGGCATTCATGTTTATTGTGATACTGAGGTAGCAACACCACTAATGAGACCAACGCATGTAGTAGGTTCTACCATGTACACATTCTCCAAGCATGGTAAGCTATACATATTCTTTGATAAGGTAAAATTGAGTCCTTCGATGATTAGGAGAGATACGTATGTTCCCCTCTACTATCTTCTCTATTGTCAAGATTACTTTGAGGCCTTCTTTGTCCACAATTGATATTCCCTTGAGTTATAGATTGTTTTTCTAACTTCAAGACATGCACCTTTTAAATTAAGGAATGTTTCAAAGTTCATTGAATTATCCTTCGGGGATTGGATCTTATTGAATTCAACAATAAGAGATGAATCATGATCTACTATGGGAGGGGGTTCAAGTGGAGAACTATTAGGCATGGAATATTGAGACCCAATTTTCAAAGAGGTGTTAAGTCCAAAAATCAGACTTGTAAATAACTATAACCCGACTAGATCATTTAAATCCATATTTCTAGTGAACAAAGATATGAATCTATCAGGATTGTGCCGGTTATGAGAGACACCACACATCACATACCATCTCACAATAGTATGTTTGGAATTTCTTTAGTATGTTGAGTGGATGGTGAATCAATCACCAATTTGAAGCAGAGGCGTTTGGAAGTCTGACATTTAGAAAGCCCTAGTTCCAAGGGTTTGAAGTGACCAATAGATGGTTTCATCAATGTTTTAGCTTTTATTTTCCACACTTCTATGATATTCAACCACTTATTCAACATGTTTTTACAATGAAACCAAAAGTAGCATCAATTTAACATTGAACTCAGTTGATGAGGAAACAAAGAACCTACCCTTAGTTGACTGGTTGCTCTGTATCTCCGAAAATTCACGGGCCACTTCTAATGGTGTTCATGCCACTTCTAATGGTGGCGTGAACACCATTAGAAGTGTAGAGATGAGGGTTTCAAACCCATGAAAAATGAAAAAAAATTGAAAAAAAAATGTACCCTTCATTAAGCAAATGCCAAAAAAATTGAATCTCTTACCAAGGTTGCAATGAAATGGTTGAAATCAAATGCATATTCCTCTTGATGCTTGCTCAGGTTTGAGAATTGTAATGTGGAAGAGAAGGAGATGCCATAACTTATAGGCTAGATGCATATAGGGGGTGTTGACATACAACTTCCCTCCTTATACCCTCCTTCACCACTCCTTTTCTCGTAGACTATGCCAAAATGAAATCAAATGAAATGTTCCAGTAGGCAAGATATATGTATAAATTTTGACTTTTTTTTTACTTCTATTCTCATGTTGGTCGGAACTACGACCACTTTTTAGGGTCGTAATTCTGACCGACACAGGAATAGAAGTAAAAAAAAATCAAAATTTTCTTCTATAAACCGACCATGGAAAATCATTTTATAACTTGGTTAGAAATGTTGGTCTAAAAAGTGGGTCAAATGTACTTGTGTGATAACATATCTATGAAACATATACTCAAGGCTCTCTCCATCAAGCTTCCACGCACACTTCTTACCATATGTTGTCATCAATGACAAACATACAGTCAGTAATCTAGCTTGCTAGAAAATCTCCAACAATTTCCCCTTTGACATTGATGGCAACATATGAAATGAAAAACACCACCAATCCAAATGAACAAATCTTTTATAACATTCTCCATTTCCTCAACAAAACTCCCCCAAGGATGAATCCTCCATCTACTGCTAAAATGCTCTGAATATAAACTGCTACAATTCTTTTTAGTCTGTACTCCCCCTTTCTTCATACTCATCAATTGAATATAGTCTTTTCTTTTGTATTTTTTTTCATGACTATATATACTCTCCCTTTGACATTAATGACAAAGGGCACCAAAATATTTAAGCATCGGTACTACTCCTGAAGTAGAGTAGTCAACCATCCATCAGTCACTGAGGACTGATGCACTCCTACAAACTCTAATCAAATTCAGGGAAGGGAATTACTCCCAGCTTCTCCCTGAGATACTCAAAAGTATCCTTTAGTAAAGGCTTTGTGAATAATTCTACTAGCTGATCTTTTTTACTCACATAGTCCAACTTTACCTCTTTCTCTACAACTTTCTCTCTTAGGAAGTGATATTTTATCTCAATATGTTTTGTCTTTGCATGCATCACAAGGTTCTTTGACATACTGATAGTGCTAGTGTTATCACAATGAATAACAATAGGATAATCAATCTGAATACCAAAGTCCTTTATCATATGCTTGATCAACACAATTGTAGAATAATTTAATGCTTCTGCTACATACTCTGCTTTTGCTGTTAACTGAGAGATACAATTTTGTTTCTTACTTGTCCAAGTGACAAGTCTATCTCCAAGGAACACTACTCCTCTAGAGGTACTTTTTCTATCATCCACGCATCTTGCCCAATCTGCATCTGTATATGCATGAAGCTCTACATTCTCTGATTTAGGATACCATAAACCATAGTCTATAGTTCCTCTCAAGTATCTGAATATCCTCTTTACTGCCATGAGATGACTTTGTTTTGGTTCTACTGCAAATCTTCTAGCAATACCAAATTCATTGTAAATATCAAGTCTAGATTGAGTAAGATAGATTATTTTACCAATCATAGACTTATACAAGGTCATGTCTACTGCTGGTGAATCATCTTCTTTTGAAAGATTGCATCATGTTATCATAGGGGTACTTACTGGCTTTCAATCATCCATCTTGAATTTCTTTAAGATCTCTTTTACATGCTTAGTCTGATTTATGAATATACCTTTGTCTGTCTGTTGCACATTTAGTCCCAAAAAGTACTTGATAGGTCCAATCATGCTCATTCCAAACTCGCTCTGCATCTCCTTAGAAAATTATGCACTAAGCTTGTCATTGCCACCAAAAATAATGTCATCAACAAATATAGAAACTAACAATAAACCATCAGGTGTCTCTCTTATGAATAAGTTACAATTTGTTGTTCCTTTCTTGAAATTAATCTTTGTCAAGTATCCATCAAGTTTTTCATACCATGCTTTAGTGGCTTGCTTAAGTCCATGGAGGGCTTTCTTTAATCTACATACCATATCATGTTTCGCTGATAAGGTAAATCCTTTAGGCTACTCTATGTATACCTCTTCCTTCAACTCTCCATTCAGGAATGCTGACTTGACATCCATCTGGTATACCTTAAAGTCCTTGAATGTATAATAGGCTAGAAACAACTTTATGGCTTCCAATCTGCTTACAGGAGCAAATGTATCTGAATAATCAATTCCTTCTCTTTGTGCATATCCTTTGAATACTAGTCTTTCTTTGTTTCTTACCATTGTTCCATCTTCATTCATCTTATTTCTGAATATCTATTTGGTTCTAATCACATTCTTGTCACTAGGCCTAGGACAAGTTCCCGTATATGATTCTTAATTATCTGATCTAGCTCTTCTTTCATTGCTTCATGCCAATCTGAATCATTACATGCATCTTCAACACTTAAGGGTTCAATCTATGATAGTAAACATACCTCTTCATTTGTTGTGGAACTCTTTGCTTTTGATCTTGTCAAGATTTTACTATTCTGATCTCCAATGATGTCTTCCTTTGAATGATATCTAGATGTGAATTTAGGAAAATTAGGAGTGACTCTCTCATCTGACTTCTGAGATTCTTCCTCACTAGTTTTAGGGTCATTGAATAATACATCAATATTGTCAAGCATTTCATCAACAGTTGTTTCTCTAGTGGCGGGTCTAGGTTCTTCTTCAATCATAGGTGCATAATCATGATACCTCTCTTGAATCATAAACTTCTCATCAATCTTAACATGAGCACTTTCAATGATCTTCTTTAATCTCAAGTTAAAACATCTATAAGTTTTTCTTTTAGTAGAGTAACCAAGGAAAATACCTTCATCACTTCTTGCCTCAAACTTTCCAATGGCTTCATCTCTCTTGATGTAGCACTTGCTTCCAAAGATTTTGAAGTATTTCACCATAGGTACATTCCCAAACCATATCTCATAAGGTGTCTTGTCTGCACCTAGCCTTAATTGAATTCTATTGATAGTATAGACTAGTGTATTGACCGCATCTCTCCAATAGGTGTGTGCGACCTTTCCTTCAATCATGATGGTGCGCGATGTGTCAAGTATGATCCTATTTCTTCTTCTGCAATTCTATTCTGTTGAGGCATTCTAGGAGCACTTAGCTTCCTTTTTATCCCATGTTCTTCACATTACTCATAAAATCTATCAAAGGTGAATTCTCCTCCTCTATCTGATCTCAGACATTTAATCTTTAATCCAGACTCATTTTCAACCTTAGCTTTGAATATTTTGAACTTGTCAAATGCTTCTGATTTATCCTTTTAGAATGCAACCCACATCATTCTAGAATAACCATCAACAAACAAAATGAAATGCCTTTCACCATAGTATGATCTTGTTTGAGTTTGTCCACATAGGTCTGTATGTACTAGATCCAATTTGTTCTCTGTCGAATCATGATTTCTTCTGAATGAGTTATTTACATGCTTTCCCATCACACATTCCCTACATATTGTATCAACTAATTTTGCAATTCTAGGAAGGTCTCTTACTTCCTTTACATTACTTATCTTTATTATGTTATCAAAATTGATATGGCATAGTCTTTTGTGCCATAGCCAACTGTCATCTATTTTAGCAACAAAACAACTTGCTTCAGGATTAAGCTGAAAAAATTACCTTTAGTCTTTGAAATGCAAGCATTTCTCCTTCCTTGTTATTTATGATGCACTTATTGTCTTTGAATCCCAACTGATATCATTTGTCAAGCAACTATCCAACACTTAGTAGGTTATGCTAGAAATCATCAACATAAAGAACATCATCAGTGTTGTTCTTTCCATCCAAGGTGATGGATCCTCTACCTATGATAGGTTTAGGAGTGTTGTCACCAAATCTAACCATGTTGCCTTTGTACTTATCCAGATGTACAAATCTATCTTTGTCTCATGTCATGTCATGTGAACAACCACTATCAATGATCCAGTCTGTCTTGATGTCAACTTGTGAAATTAGTGCTAACTCTTGTGCTTTCTTTTCATCTTCAATGTCCATTTCATCAAACATTTTCTCCATGTCTTCAAGAGAAATGAATCCAATTTCATCTTCTGTTGATTCCTCATCTGATACTCCATCTCCAGCATAGTAACATTATTTTGTATACTTAGGCTTGTAGTTATTTTTGAACTTCTTGACTCTTGTAGGACACTTAGATGCAAAGTGACCAATCTTGTTACATGAAAAGCATTTAAATGGTAATTGGCCTTCATATTTTCCTTTTCTTTTTTTTTTCTCCCTTAGCAATCATAGCAATGAAATCATCTAGTGCTTTCTCTTCATCATGATCATCAAAATTACCAGAAGTGTTCAAGGATTTCTTACCATGGACTGAAGCTTTGAAGGTTGTCTCACTTTTAGGCTCTGTCTTCAAAATTGATATCTCAAAGGCTGAAATCTTGCTAATTAAGGTCTCTATCCAGAATTGTTTTGAGAATGGTATAGTCTCTTCCTAGATGTTTATCTTTTTCTCATATTTTGGTGTCAAAGTAGTCATCAACTTATCCATTTTGTCTTCTTCAAAAAATGCTCCACCATTGTTTCCAATTCCTGAAACTTCTTCATTAATCCTGATTGTAGGCTCTAATGCTTTCTTCAGGTAGCATCTCTAATGTATTGTACTTTTTCTTCCATGTGTCTTTCTACACCTATTCTTGTCTTGGATGTCTCCTTCAAACATGTCTTCAAGATACTTCCAAATCTTGTAGGCTTTATCTAGCTTCTTAATCTCTGAGAATTCACTATCAGACAAGGCATTAATGAGGGCTTCTTTGGCAAGAGCATTTGAAGTGAACATCTCCATTTTCTTAAGAGTTGCATCTTCTTTTGCAAGATCTCATAAAGAAGGAATCTCAACTTCTTTAACTTAGCTACTTCAAAAATCTAAAAGGCAATGCACTGCAAATGTGTCATCATTTTGTTCTTCCAGTCTAGATAGTTCTCTCCATCAAACTTAGGAATTTCTTTTCTAAAAAATTCCATCTTATCAGCCTCAAGATGTTAAAATTTCTCTCCGAGGCACTTGGCTCTGATACTAATTGTTAGGAATAGTCCCAAGAGATAACTGAGAGGGGGGGTGAATCATTTATCTGCAAGATTCAATTCTTTATCCAAATAAGTATAGAAGAACATTAAGCATAAACACAATATGATAACACTTAACACAACACAACAATTTTGGTTATGGGGAAACCCAAATAGGTAAAAACCCTGGTGGGAATTGACACCCACTAAGAACTGCACTAGAGTATAATTATCGCTATTAGAAGATCTTACAACCTTGTTATGAGTTTATCTTTACAATGCATTAAGTACAGTGACCTGGTCAAGGGTCGGACCCTATTATGAGTCTTTTACAATTAACCCTGTTAGGGGTGAGGACAAATTGTCCGGAGCACACTTCTCAAAGGGGTAAAGGTTGCAACCTTTTGTTTAACAGATACACACTATATCTGGATCTTTGGTGAACTTTGAGGTAGACTTGTTGTCTTGATCAGTTCCAATGAATAGCATACACTTTCTCCTTTGTCACATAGACTTTATGTTAATGGCACAATACTTTGCACTCTCTACTCTGCTCTCTTATTTCAACTCTCTGCCATACCTAGCAAACACAAATGACTACCTACAAGTATCTTTCTCCAATTGATATAATCAAGTCATCCTATTAGAACTTCCTTGAAATCATATTAGAGAAATAATACAACTCTCCCATAATATCTCAGTCGGCTCTACTAAGCACGCAACACAAATTTGGACCACGCAACTCCATGTGAGTAGACGCAATGCTTCACACAGTTAGCTCCACCAAATTAACTCCAACTTCCTTCTCATGCTGAATCATGTCATGCGCTCTTAAATAAACATTCTCAACTCTCCTCTAAACATATATCATAGAACGCATACCTAGATGATAGGCGCAACTACTGCAACAATATAAACTATGTCGGCTCTACCAAATAAACATAAGAAACTATAATTGTCAACTGGAGACTTCATAACTCAACCTGTACTACATATCTGACTCTGCATCCATGAACATAGCATCATACATATGTCTACAACATAAATATAAATGTGCAAGGCTCTACCACAACCGTACTATAAATCACATACATAACTCTTCCTGGGACCTATCAAGAACACTCACTGATACACACAAATGTATTACTATATTCACTCAGAATCAACCTCTTTGTATATGATATCATGCTGATAACATAGCTAGGAAACATATACTCAAGGCTCTCTCAATCAGGCTTCCATGCACATTGCTTACCATATGTTGTCATCAATGACAAACATATAGTCAACAATCTAGCTTGCTGAAAAATCTCCAACACCAAGGTGTGGAGTCTAGTGGAGTTAGGGTGATTGAATATTGACCTCTGATAGGTCTATGGAGTGGGATGGGTCTTAGAGTATCCTTAGAATGAAGTTGAAGAAGTTTCTTTCATGGGAAGAAGGAAATAAGTTATGAAAACCACAAAGAAAAGATTACTTACCACTAGCCTATCTATTCTACTAGTGGATATCTATTATGTCAAAGTGACCTATAGCACAATCTTTGTCACATCCCTAATATTGGAGTACAAAGATTTACCGATATCTTTCTAAATAGGAGTCAAAGATTGAACGATATCTATTTCACCACTAGATATCTATTCAGCCAAAATGGCCTAAAACAAAATCTTGACACCATACCTTAAATTATACCTCCAAAGATGGTCCAAAGATGTTGATGATGAAGCACCTTCTCTTTTTATTCTACTAAACTAAATGCATTCCCAAAGACCCATTTAGATGACTTGTTTGACAATAATTATACTACTAAATATATGGTGGTCCAATTGTCTATCAACAATTGTATTGTGAAAGGAATGGTCATAAGAAAGTCTACTTTCAAGATTTTATATTATTCATGAGTTTGGTTTTATGTTTAATATTGGCATAAGAAAATTTACTGATATATTTTTTTGCTAAATGTTAAGGATTTAGAATACCCATTTTACTAATGGGTATCCATTCTATCAATGCCCCAAATAGGCACAAAATTCAATGATATATAACATTCACACAAAATAATGAAATGAAATTTAAACCTTATTGCATCATTCAACATATTTTACCCAATTCCCTGCAGTATAATTTAAGGTATGGTGTCAAGATTCCATTTTAGGCCATTTTGGTTGAATGGATATCTAGTGGAAAAATAGATATCCTTCACTCTTTGACTCCTAGTAAAGTCATTAAATAGTTGAAACAAAGATTTATATGAATAACAGTCTACAACAATGACTAAGGACAATACAAGCAAGCATTTCAAATTTGGTCCTCTAGTGAATTTAGTCAATCCAACTAGTCTCTTCTTGAATGATCAAGTCTCTCTACTCTTATGGTATGGAGTATTTAGACCAAATCTCTACACCATCAAGTGTGTCCAATCTACTCACTAACTCATCCACTTTGCACTCACATAACTCCACACTAAGTTAATTATTGTCCCATGCTTCTACAAACATGTTGCACCTACATGTACCTTGTGTAACCTCATCACTAAAACCATACCAGTATGTTACCTAGGCCTTTGTATCCTCCCCACATTTCAATTCAACTCTATTGACATTTAATAGGGAAACCAAAACACAAACTTGGTCTTATCACACCGAAAATTTAGAACTATCCTCTTAGACAAGGTATTCACCAGTTAATTCTGACCACTGTTTTAATCTTTCTTACCAAGTTTCCCAAAGGACCAATAGGGAAAGTCATGTAGTCTTGGTTTTAATACTTGGGTAGTAACTCTCCCAAATGGATCGGTTCTAAATCTCCTCCAAACTCCCAATATTCACCAATCTTCTCCAAAGAGTAGGAGGCCTGAATGGTTGGTTTAGTGAAGGGGGTGCAACTTAGACTTGGTCTCTAGCCAATTGAACTATAGGGACATTTAGAGGAACTTGAAACAATTCCCAACCTCCAATTGTAGCCTCTAACTTGAAGCCCATCAAAATTTGTGGGATCTACAACTTCTGGTTATCCCACTCTACCAATCACATAGAGATGTTGAATAAGGTTTTTAGTCCTATCTCCTTGGAATCACCACCATTCGATTGAAAATCAACTGCAAAAGAAAATATACCCTTATATCTCTCATTTAAATCTAGAATTAGAATTTTCCCATGGTTGAATCGAGAGATATGATTCAACAAAGTCGACAGACCTAGTTTATGTGCAAAAGCGGCCTATTATTGATTGTCACCTGATTTATCTTCAATTTCTCAACCAAATAACCTCAGATTTATTGCAATAGGAAGCTAAGACATCTAACAACCTATGAAGTTATTTTTTCCATACTAATCTGCACGGGTTCAGGAGAAATCAAACACCAGTAAAAAAATGTAAAAAAACACAATTTTTTCCAATTCAGTTTTGCAGGTTTGTTTACTAGAGAAATAAACTAAAAGAGCTCAAATCGAACATTTTGGGCACTGATGGCAATGCCCAAAAAATTGATAATCTATACTTTCTCTAAGTCTTCCAATGCCATTATCTATTAAACGTTCAAAAATACAGTCAAACAACCTCACTTACGTTAATAAACATTATTTTCCCAATGGTTTTAATTGGCATTTGTAAGGTTAGGGTTAAGAGATGACACTAGTGAAGAGATGAAATGCGTGCTAATGATTGAAATCTGGTGTCAACAGATGCCCTCCTTCTCTCCTTCACCTCTCCTTTGCGCATGATGTAATTGCAGAATGAAATAAAATGAAACCGTGTATTTTTTTAAGTTATATTCCCATGTTGGTCAGAATTATGACCACCTGACATAGTCATAATTCTGACCAACACGGGAATAGATTAAAAAAAAATCAAATTGTTCCTTCTATAAACCAACCAAGGAAAATCATTTTAATGCTTGGTCAAAAATGTTAGTCTAAAAAGTGGGTCAAATGTACTAGTGTATGATAGTTCTTCTTATCCAAATTTTTCTAGTAACTTAAATGAAGACTATGATTACATAAGGTCAAATGTATTCGATAGAAAAGAAGAGACTATCTATGTAGGGAAAATTGCACAGATGTCTTGTGGGTAAATGAATTCCTAATAAACCAAAAATTTAATGGCTTCCTTGAAATGGTGACACCAAAACTCAAAAATATCCTCTAACTGCATATCTGAGACATGGCCTTCAATGGGCTCTTCCCAATTTTCCACTGTGAGCAGGATTCTAGAATTATGTGGATGTTATTCTCGCACAACCTCCATGGTGGAAGAGGGAGACAAAGACATTGGAATCAAACTTGGGGCCAAAGGAAATGAACAAATTCTTCTATGCGAAAGACAAAGCATGAAAATTAATCATTGTGGTATGAATTGGACTCGCCATCATCACATTACTACATGCCACCATGTCATATAAGTACTTGAAGTCATTAAATTCTATAAAGATATATGTTAATATGTGCAAACATTTTGGTTGAGCATGAAATTATCCCAAAACTATATCTGTGAAAAGAACCCATATCTCATGATTTGAGTGTAAGACATCCAGTGATGAAAATAGATTTTTTTTAATCATTTATCCATATATTCATCTTTAAAACAACCAGTCCAGCACACACACCAATGATAAGATACTATAAACAAGAGTAGTCTACAAACCAATTGCCAGCACATTATGTGTGAAAGTCATAAATATGGTGCCCCCTACCATGTAAATATGAAATAATCCATAATCCATGAACTCGTGTAAAATGCAAAAGATAAAACCTGAATTATATCACTTTCTCTGATTCAATTAGATTTTTCAACTCAGGGAACTCAGACCATGAGATGGAATTGAGAGAGGAACCAAGGAATCAAGGTTGATGTCAGAAACTCCCATATTAGCTAACATATCATCTCACATATTTCCTTCCATGTATGAATGAGATAAGTAACATTCCTCCAATGAGTCTAAAAATGTCCAAACCTATTTCAAAACATAACTTAATTTCCAAGAATGAGAATTTTGATTAATGCAAGAATTAATATAACTACGTAGTCACCTTCAATATGCAATTTACTAAAACCCAATTGTGAAGCTAATACCAATCCATGAAGAAATGCTAATCCTTCTACCATATTTTTTATTTCTAGGGGGATGCTTGATGATTTAAAAGCTAATAAAGAGCCACAATGGTCTCTTATGCACACACCAATGCCAAACTTACCCAGGTTTCCCTTTGAGGCACCATCGAAACTCAACTTGACCTAATTAGAATGGGGAGGGAGCCACTCGGTGTTAGCTAATTTGATAGAAGAGATCTTGGAATGGAAAATAGGGGTAGGTAGGAGAGGGAATAAAAGTCCCTTCCATTCAATGATAATTAAATTATCCCAAGGGGAAAAAATGTGTTTCCCCTTAAACTCTAGACATTTGCATTATTAATCTCTGTAATGGATTTTTCTAGATGCTCTACAACCTTTTACAATGAGGAAGATGCTTGATGAAAGATCCTTTTGTTTCTCTCCCACTAGATAGCCCACAAAATAGAGGATAGAATGCACTTCCACAAACATGCAAACATTGATATTGAATAAAGGGTGTGCCAAGATTGGAAAGAATCCCAAAGTGTATAAGGAAAATGCATGAGAAGATTGAGCTTGTTCATAACATGATGTGAGCAGACTTGGGCAAAGGATAAATTAAGAAAAAGATGGTCAAAAGTTTCACTGTGCTCACCACAAAGGACACATTGGAAAGAATGAGAAATACTAAGTCTTTCTAGTCTATAACTAGTAAGAATCTATTTTATAAGGGCAAGCCAAGAAAAACATCCTACCTTTGGAAAAATTGATCTATTCTAGCAAAGGGAGAAGGCTCTCTTATGTTGATTATGAGAATCAATATGTTGAATAGCCTTATAACCACTTTTAACTGATTATTGACCAACTTTAGTCAGAGACCAAAATATTTTATCCTTATAATTGGAGATAAACACAATTCTCTTCAATAAGATATGATTGAAACAACTCATCTGATGAGAGGAGATAGGGAGATCATAGGGGTCCTTCCAAAAATCATTTCCCGAGTGAATATCAACAAGATCCAAATAATCAATTAACTTTGTACCTCATCGGTCAATGAAAATTTGAACAACATCTCCTAAATCTACATTATGGCACAGGGGAGGCAACCCATTCCAAGGGTCAAGCCAAAATTCAATGTCCTCACCATTATTAACTTATCAAGATATATATCTGATAATAATGTGTTTGGATACAATCATATATTCCCATATGGTTGATCTACCTTTAGTGGATCTAAGGAAGTCAAAACACTGGGAGGATCATTAGTATCCAGATACTTTTCTTGTAATAGTGTGCACCATTTTCTATGAGGAGAGTTATACATTCTCCAAATCAACTTGCCCCCAAGAGATTTGTTTCTCGTGGATAAATAATGCAATCCTGCACCTGCATATTCTTTCCTAGATGTCATATATTTGAGGGATATTAGAGGGATATTTTTACCCCATTCATGTTACCTTTCCATAAAAAATATTTCACCAATTTCTCAATTTGATGAGACATGGACTTAGGGGCTTGGAGAATTTACATATAATAATTTCAAATTGCAGATAGGACTATTTTTGTGAAGAGAATCCTTCCTGAAAGAGAAAGCCATAGAATCTTCCAATCAAAGATTCTACTCTTAATTCTGTCAATAATGGATTTCCAATAACTAGATTTGTTAACAACCCTAAAAAAGGGGACGCCAAGGTATGTGGAAGGTAGTTCTTCATGATGAAATCCTAAAATTTCAATTATTTTAGCTGAGAGCTCCTCATTAGTGTTGAAAATATATATTTTGATTTAGTAGAATTGATCTTTTGTCTTGATAACTCAGAGTAAAGGTCCAACACTATCTTCATTTGTTTGTCTTCTTGAATGTTTGACCTCCCAAAAAGGAGGGTGTCATGAACAAATAAAGAATGAGTGATCAATATGGATGTTCCTAAAATATGAACAGAAAGCCAAGAACCTTTGATATGATATAAATTAATGATTCTACTCAAATATTTTTCCATGATAATAAAGAGAAAGGGGGAAAGAGGATCCCCTTTCTGTACTCCTTGATTAGAAGTAAAATACCTGCTAGTGTTCCATTGACCAATACTAAAAAATGAGCCCCTAAAATGCATGCTTTAATCTGTTTGCACCATTTGGGAGACAAACCAAATCTCTGAAGTACTTTGAGAAGAAATGACCACTTCAATTTGTCATATAATTTCGTCATGTCAAGTTTGACAACAAAGGCTGAAAGCTGGTGGGTATTGATGATATGAAGAGTTTCATGTGCAATTAGAGCTCCTTCCATGGTTTCTTAGCTTGGAAAAAACCCCTTATTCCAAAGATATGATTTTGGGTATTAGGTGTTGGAGTCTTAGATAAATAGCTTTAGTGATGATCTTATAAATTACATTGCATAAGGATATTGCACGAATATCTACAAAATATTATGGATCATGAATCTTGGAGATGAGACCATTGTTAGTAGTGTTGATTTGTTTAAGCATGGATGCACTCTTTATAGATTCTTCAACAGCGGCCAAGAGTTTAAAACATATAAAATCATAGCATTTTTTTAGAAAAAAAGTAGTGAGATGTTATACGTCTGGTGCTTTATCAACTTGCATAGAGAAGACAACTTTATGGATCTTCAAAAAGGTAAATGGGGCCATAAGTGATTGATTATCTTAGGATGATATGAGGGTTGGAATTCCATCAAGAAGGCTAGTCCTGAGCCAACATGTGGGGAGGCAGAAGGAGGGGGGGGGGGGGGGCAAGGAGATTGGTGAAAAATCTAACACCTTCATCTCAGATGTCTAGAGGAGCTAAAATGATATTTCCTGAAGAAGAATCCTTGATAGAGAAAATAGTGTTAGTTTTAGTGCCCGCCCATAGTTTACTTTTCATTTTTATATTGCCAAACTCTTTTAGGCCACTTTTATGTGTGTGTTAATTATTTCAATTTTATTATGTAGTTTTGATGTATAATATTACGTGGTGATTTGATGATTGGATAATTATGGATATTATTTTTTTCAACTTTAGATGATGTTAGTTACTTTGATGATGGTTATTTAAGTTTAAAATGATGTTTATGGCTATGATTTTACTTACCCCATACTTGTGTGTATGACTTTCATGTATGTTTTTACTTTCTGTTTGGTGTGTTTGATATGGTTGAGAGACAGAGTCATAGTTACCTACTTGCGGGATCCACACGATGGCATGATCCCTACCAATGCTTGTTATATCATGTGTGTGTGTTATGTATATGTATATGTATGTATGTACATGCTTGTCTTTTATAAAAGTTTGCAAGTAGTGGGCATCGACTTCCCTGAATTGTCAGGGTGAGCGTGACCTATCGCAAGTCTCTATGGTAAGAGAGGGGAGATAATGTTCAAATCCAAATCCCAAGCTAAGTCATTTTACCCTTCCCAAATTTGTGTAGGTGATGTGAGTTCATAGTCTTTCCCCAGAGCATAGCTATGGTTTTATTAGTTTCAGTTGGTCTCTGGTTGGTTGATATATTTGTTATAATTAAATAAATTATTTGAATTAATTATGTGGTTTAAATAAATTATATCTTACTAAATATAGTTATTTAAATGCGAAAGTATTTAATTAATAGAAATTAATTAAATATATTTATTAAATTTAAAGATTTAATTAAAAGCCTATTTGTGGAAATAAAAGTATTTAATTAATAAAGATTAATTAAATACACTCTCTTCAAGAATTATTTAATTATCAAATTCAAATTTTCAAATAGAAGATAATTTATTAATTGAAAATAAATAATCATGAAGAAAAATAATCTTAGGATTAAAATAATATTATTTTAATCAATATACAATTTAGTTGGACAAATCAATTAGAATAAATAAATAAAAGAATAAATTCATTGAAAGTTAATTGAATTGACAAAACAAAGAATGCAAAATATTTAAGTTAAAAATTAGAATTGAGTAAATTATGTGGAAAAAATGGAATTGATGAAAACAAAGATGTGGAGTTGAGTTGAGTTCTAAAATTGTATGGTTGAGTTCGAATTCCTATATTTGAAAGACTTGGTCATTTTTTCCAACACAGGTTTGTAGATTTGGATGAAGGAATTGAATTAAAGGGTTATTTTTGTGAAAGCTTGAATTTTTCTATGTTTCTAAGTGTTATGGCTATTTTGTGATTTTTCTTTCAAGTTTGAATTTCTAGAATTAGTTTTATGAAATTTGGTGTTGTAATGAATTACCATAATTAAATTGTAGGTTTTAAATCAACTAGGGTTTGAAAGATTTATGGCAAAAAAACCATTGGGTTTGAATTAATAAAATTATTAAAATATTATACAGATAGTTGTTTGTATGTGATTTCTTCGTTATTAAATTCTGTTAAAAAAAAAGAGAAATTATGTTCTGGTAAACCCTAGGTTGATTAAGGTGAAAACCTATAGGATATCATTTTAGGAAAAATATGAAATTTAGATCTAACAAGGGTTTTCAGGGAATTATTAAATAGAACACTCAAGAGAAAAATAGAAAGCAAAATCATCAAATAGTTGATTGTGAAAATCCAATTTAAATTAAATGATGAAATGAGGTTCTGAATTAATCAATTGTTTGTTGTATAAAAAAAAAGAAAATTTATGCATTTTTTGAAAGTCTTCTTTAAAAAAAACCAACTTCTTGGAAAATGGGTATAGACCAAAATGTCTGTCAGAAAATTAAAAAGTAAAAAAGTAAAAAAAATAAAAAGGATAAAAGAATAAAGAAAATGGAAGGCAACGAGGGGGTGGCATAATTCCCTCCCCCAATTTAAAATTGTATGTTTTAAAATATTATTTTTTTATTTTTTTTAAAACAAAATATATATAGATAAATATAAATAAATATATTAAAAAAGTTTATTAATATATTAAGTTTTTTATTATTATTTAAAAGATTAATTATGTGTTGATATTATTAATTATAATAAAAATAATTGATAACTTTATTGTTAGCATTCATCGATTAATAATATTGAATAATGTTTTACTATTATTAAGTTTTTTATTTTTAATTAGTTAAAAACAAATTTATTTAGTCAATATATTGTGTTGTAATTTTTTTTTTAAAATATGGACTCAATTTTTTTTGAATAAACATTATAAATTGATTTATTGGGTGTTAGAATTTAATTTGATGGTTGTAATTATAGTTTGTTTAGTGATTATTTAATAGATTAATTTATGTAATGAAACTTTACAAATTAGTTTATTAACTAATTTTTTTTGCATGTTTTATTTTTCCTTCTACAATTGTTTCTTAGTCTATCTTCTTTGGAGAGTTATTCCTATTCTCTCTTTATGTGTACTTTGTATTTAGTTGTAATTGCATACCCTGTGACTTGTGTAGTGGATGTGAGAGATTATGTATACTTTATTATTCAGATGTATTTATGATGTATTATGTAGAAGATTTAGATGATTATTGTAATAAATAGATCAAATTGTATTTACATAATTTCTACGTCAAGGAACACTTGAGATTTGTAATCTAAAAATGAGATTATGTTTATGTGTAGTTATGAATTTTATGTTTTACTTTCTCTTTTTTAATTGTTATTGTTTGTAAACTCCTAAGAAAAAAATTATTTTGTAATAGGTTAATATCTCTTGGGTTCCCTTGCTAGGCATTAAATTAGTTGTCTACATTTTCTTTGCAGACATGTGAAAAAAATTTCTATTTTTGTCCCCCCATTTTAGCCAAATCTCCCAAGATTTTTGTCTCCAATAGTCTTCCTCTCATCTGTAGAATTTTTCCCATTCATCCTATAGTTTCTTTTTCTTTACAAAATTATCTGAATCTAAACCATTCCAAATAACATGTTCATTAACTCATGCCAACTCCTTTTCAACCAAATTTTTCTTCTCAAAAATACTCTTGAAAATATGTTTGTTCCATAACTTAATCTGTGTTTTCATATGTTGTATTTTCTTCTAAAACTGAAACATTTTTGTGCCTATTTGGGTGGGTGCAGATATCCACCATTTTTTGAGGAGAATGTGAAAATGAGGATGCATAAACCACATGTATTTGAATTTGAAAGATGGTGTATGCACAAATCCCAAAGAAGAGGAGATCTTAGACATATTCAATTGGACTAGGAAATGATCAGAACATGTAAAAGGAATAAATTAAGATTGAAAATAAAAGTTTTGCAACTTCCAACATTGTGAAAGTAGGAACCTATCCAATCTGATAGCTATTTGGAGAAAACATGTCCTTCTATTAGTCCATGTATATGAGCCATTATGTAGAATGATATTGTAAAGACTGAAGTTTCGACACAAAAAGCCACATCAGTAAACTCCACAATTTTAGGGAGTCGGTCAAAAAGTCAATAGTTGAATGCATAGGTCGAAAAGATACTAGTCAATTACCTACAATATAGGAATGAAAGAAATACAATTAAGACCAAAATTATCGAGATGCTAAAGCATACCTTTGTCCAAAGATAAGAGGAAAGCCGACCAGTCGAGTGTCCTAAAGAAACCATGATAAGAGACGTCATATCAACTTCAAACAAGTACAAGTTGTCATGTTTGGGTAACAACCTAAGAGATTTTCACACCAAGTATCGAATCACATCAATAAAATATAAGGATTAGATCAAAATATGTACTTCCATATTAACGACAAAAGTAAACAACAAAATTTACCAAATACCACAATGTCGATTACAGAATTGTGTAACACTTGAAAAAGAAAGTCCTTCTTGTAAGAAACTTCAGTAACATATTCACAAAACTCAGCAAGGGCGAGAATATTGTGGGAGTGTATTTCCACCCTACCACGAAACATTAGCGCTTCCCCAGAATCCTTCCTAACATGAAGGATACCCAGCCCAGCTAGATGTATTCTAACAAAGTAAAACTAATTGAAGTAATGGAATATGTGTTATATTATACATCCACATTCAATTTTCAATTTACATATCATGGACTTAAATAAAATAATAACTTTACATTTTACCCTTTCCTAGATGTTTCACATTCAACATCCTTTCCTATTAATATCTCCCTTAGAAAAATAATAAAGAACAACTTAGCATAAAAAAGAAAAACATTTTTAATAAAAGTGCAATTCATTCAAATGCAACTAAGTAATAGTCTCACACATCCCAACTCAATAGAAAACTAATGTAGCTAATCTTTCCATTAAATGATTTAAGGTCATTCAAAATTTAACCCACTAACTTAAGGTACCATGTTCTCTTGTCTTCCATATGACATACACACTTTCATAATATATGCTTTGAATTAATTTTTCTTTCCACAAAAAGTTGTCTATTTTTATACTTAGCTATTGTATAAGAAGATGTTTACATACTACGATTTCCCCATCATAATGAATTTAAACGAGGTTAAAAGAAAAGTTTCCCAATCCTTTTGTTGGTGGAATAAAATCCTTTTTCACTGAACATTCGCTTCACAGTCTAATGTAATGCAAAGTGTTGAAATCAATATTCTTACCCATCTGTCCATTAAAGGTAAAAGAAGTATGTGATAGAATACCAATCGATCTTAATCAATAATGTTTTTTTTATTTAAAATCACAAAATAGTTAAAGAGGCAACGAAGGTCTATACAATAAGAGAAAAATACAAACACAAGAGACAACTCACGCATATTAAACACAAGTAATATGCTATCCACGAGCCTAAAGAAACAAAGCATATAGACTCGGCAATTACATAAATCTATTCGACAATATATATTTATTCACCAAAATCACAAATCTTGATTTCTTCATAAATAAACGTCTTCTTGCATGCATTTTTATAAGCATAGTAAAACATAAGAATTATTTCATAAAATAAAATGGTTTTCAGCATAGAATTTGGTCATGTTTGACCCAGATATTTAAAAAGAGGAAAATAAAAATCTAAAGTTTGTAGCAGCTTAACCACTCATAAAAAATGCTACAAAGAATCGAACTTGCGCCTTCAATATCAAATTCGCCCCCCTACAGAATTTGGAGAACAATAATACTATAAAAATAAAACATTTTTAAAATCTTAATAAGGATGAACTCCATCCTTCCAATCGTCTATTCCCTGACTACCCAACCATACCCATATTGGAGAAATGATAGGAAAGATGAAGGTGCCATTCAACAAAGCTTAAGTTTGCTTTAAAAAAACAAAATGAATCAACGTTAAGGAAAGTTGTGATTGGTTGAGATAACAAAGCTAATAAGGAACAAACATAGATGGTGGTTGTAAAACGCATTTGCATGTATCAACATAGAGACATCTCGTCCTCTAGAAAACAAGCTAAAAAAATATGTGACAGAATTGTAGTTATAGTGCTGAATAGAGAGAGAGATTTTAAATAAATAAATAGCTGCCACCACCCCTCAATTTGGTTTCTATAGAAATTGGTTGAAGATTCATCTAAAAATTCATATTGTTTCTATGACCAACTGAAATCCATGCGAAGCCATTAACAGAGATGTGTTTCACAGCTAATAAACTTGAATCTGGGCAGCCTCTAAACAGTAGTAATAAAAGTTAGAGCCATTCTTAGCGTCTACTATGTCAGAAATGATCAATCGCCGCCGCTTATTGAAGTATTGAAAAATAATGAGGAAAAATTAACAAGATTAATCTCTTCTTCGATTTGGATCTATTGTAAAAAAAATAAACCAGCTTATCTTCTTATCATCAAACATAAATTTCTAAATTCCTTATTTACTTCCAGAACTTTTAATGCACACACAGAGTCAAATAGAGATTTTTGGCAACATGTTTAAAGAAAAACTATAAAATTCATGGATCGATGCAATTTCTCAGAAAATACAAAAAAAAATATGAAAAGAACCTGGTAATGTGCACCTCCCTGTATTAGGAATGTTGTTCTTCTCTTTCTTCCAGATTACTACATCACCGTTTCATCTTTGAGCGCGTTCCAATGCGGACAGCAGACAGACAAGAAATGTTCAATTCAGACTGCACACAAAACTCTTTACCTCTGCCAACCGTCTTCACAGCCGCCAATCCCATTATACTCGCAATCATTGCCACTACTCCTTGCAATATATCATATACATTCGCGATGGATGGCTTGACTTTGAGTGTCGAAATGACAAGGCCGGGCTGCACACGATCGACTGTCAAATATCAGAGAAGTAGAGTGTGGTTGAAAGCGTAGAATAGAGTTTCACGTGGAAGAAAAGCAGATGAAAGCATGGCCTCAAGCCATTTAACTGTTACAGATTGAGACTGGTCAACAGAGACAGAGGAGAAGACCAGATTGATCCCCGCTGCTCTTCCTCCTTCCTTATTCATTAAAATCGTAATGTATTGGAGATCCTTGCCACTTCACAGAAACCCGCCTCGCAAGAGACTTTCGTGTTCTTCACAGTGCCAATTATGTAGGCGAAAAGAGGCCTTCCAATTGACGGTCATCCGTACTTGTTATCTGAGTTTTTTTTAAGCAGAGCACCCCCCCTCTGTTTGTGGTACGTCTCCTCTATATTTTAAGAAAAATCGTTGTGAATCTCGTAAGTATCAAAATAGGACAGCAGCCCCAAAACTGGCACACGTCTTCCCCCTACTCATGTAGTTGAGCTGAAGTGGAAGATAACAGTCACTCTTTAATTTGGATTTACTTATTCCACTATCATAGTTAGCGATGATTTAGGAAGAGTGGTAGTTTTTTTGTTTGATAGAAAAATGGGTTGTGACAGATATCAAACAAATAATTTATCATTAATGAAGACATTAAAGTCATGCATTACTTTCAAAGGGGGAGAAATTCCTCCCTTCTTGTCATCGAGGGATTTTATAGCATTAAAGTCGCTAACTACAATTGTATTAGTATTTGCATATTGTTGAATGACATAAGTTAAAGTTGTCCAAAGCCTTGATTTGTCTTGAGTGTGCAAGCGGCCATATACATGGATAAGATTAAAGGAGAGGTCAAAGTGATGGACATTAACCATCTACCAATTATATTCTTATTGTAACAACTTCACCTTAACCATTTTTTCATTCCATAATACCACAAGGCCCCTAGTTGAGCCCACCCCCTAGATATGGAATGACTTCCATTTCAACCATCTACCAAACAATTTTAGACAATTATGGTATGATAACTTCGTTTCCTGAAGAAGGATAATATCTACTTGCGAAGAATCAAGTTGAAACTTGAATCTATTTTGCTTCTCAGAGGCATTCAAGCCTCTGACATTCCATATAAAGATCTTCATTACTAACGAGGAGAACACTTGGTACTCCCCGTCAATCTTTTAAGTGAAGAAAACTTTTCCTCCAATGTATATTGCAAACCTGCCTCAATCTCTTATTTGGCTTTAGCGCTTTTTGACTTCTGACCTCTGATTTTTGGGGTTTTCTTTTCAGGCTGAGAAGATAGTGAGGTTTGAGATATTGAAAGTTGTGAGAAATTGAAAGTTGGGGTTTGAGGGTGGTCTTTATTTAAAGGAGCAAGAGATTCCTCTTCCAAGTCGTGTAAAGGATCAACAGGGTTATAATTTACTCCTCAAGATTTAAGAATGGATTCATCATGATACTCCTCATCTATGCCACCATTCAGCTACTCAATATTATTAAAGTTTGGATCCTTTGGATTCATACTACTGAAAGTTTTTACATCTGTCTCAAGTACGCCTAAGGTTGTAATGTTAACATTCTCACTATCTTCTATGATTCGGAGAAGATTTTCCTTTGGATGTTGTGCATCTTCATAATTCATGGGCATACAGTCTTGCTCTTTCAAAAGATAAATATCCCCTTTAGATAAAATACCTTCCTCCACTGCCATTTCATCAATTAGATCAGACACCGCTGTAATTAGAATGTTATTAGCCATTATATCAGCTTCTTTAGGTGAAATCTTCCTAATTCTATCTAGAAAACAAACAAGGGGTTGATTATGGAAGATAAGTTTATGCACCGAACTGTTGAAATTAATGGTGGCCTGATTTTGAGAAGGATCCATGAGTGGAGGTGAAAGTTCAGGCATTATCTAGCAAGCAACATGAACATTAGGCATTGTTTGATCAGATAGATATAAATTTCCAAGTTGAATTTGAGCAATGGACGACATTTGAACAGTACCACACAGATGGTCAAACTGATCAGCAGTAGATGATCTAGATAGCATCTAGCCAGCATCATACGATCCATCCTCAAAAGAGGATGTAGATTTTGAATCAAAAAATAGAGCAATAGGAATTGTAAAAGCCCTAAAGAGGTCAAGATGAATCTTGTAAAAGACCAAGGCCTTATAGGGATGATAGGAATTCCTTCAATTCAAAGGGGTCAGAACTAGGCTTATGACAAGAAATATTGTGTTGTGAAGCTTGAATGGCTGGTGACACCTGAGAAGGACTATGATCATCTGAATAATTCCTTTTAAATTCACAATGGAAGGGGTTTGTTACAAGATCCATACAAACATTTGGACTAACATCAGGGCCCTAGAATTGGTTCATGAAATGGCCCAATAAATTAGAATGTTTTTTAATAGAAATAGCATCTTGAATTCAAATCCTGTTTTCCCAAGAACCCCATTTGGAAACAATTGAAAGGGTAGAAGGAAATGGATTAGCAAGGCTCAGTAATAAGAAAACTCTAATTAGTAAACCTGCCTTTTGGAATGGGGATAAATCATGCATAATAAAGATGCCTAGTTTATTAGTAAATTTTTCCATAAGATCAGGAACTCAGAATTATAAAGACAGAGATAGGAATGAAATCCAAAACGGTGAAAAAGAACAAAGTTGAGGATCTGGCTTGAAGTTTGGGATCCATGAGAGGGTAAAAAGATATATCCCTTGCAGAACCACTCTTTATAACAGTGCACAAAGTCCCTATGAGCTTTAGATTCAAAGATTGCAACAAAATATTTTGAATCTAGATTAATGAAGAAAATGTTTTTAATGCCCGGCCAAACTTGATTAGCCCATAGTGAAATATCTAAAATCTGTAAGGGAGAATTTTAGAACTTACCAGGAAACGCAAGCAAGGAAGTGCCAATAATCATCTGTATCGATAGAAGCAAAACCACCTCTGCCATGATTTCTATGTTGAAAGTCACCTCCACCTTTACTATTGTTACCGCTACCATTAGGGTTTTCTCTGTCGAATGCCCTACCATAATTTAGATAGAAGGGCCTGACATGACATCTTCCTGATGACCCTGTTCGATTGAAGGTAATCTTTTCACTCAAATTTCAAAAACTTCATGTTCTCGCCCATTCTGCAGTCGCTTTAAATAATATTTAAAACATAAATATTAAATATTTTACTAGTATCAACCATTTAATAATCCTCTTATATATTATTACTTAAATTTAAATATAAATAAGGTTGCACGACAAGGAAGTTCTCCAAAATGTTGGCATGGATGTTTAAACTTTATAAAATAATTTAAAATTTTAAAACAATAATAAATCATAATATATGTAAATAATTTAAATCTCTATTCATTTTATTTTATTTTACTAAAAATAATGCACAAGTGAAAAAAGAAAAAAATAATACAAGTAGGGAGTGAAAGAACTACTCTCAATAAACTTGCATTACCCATAACAAAATGTGGTTATGAAATTATTATGAGGCAAAATAAAATTAAATTAAATACTATTACTTTTTCACATTCTAATTTACTAAATTTTCTTATATAGCTTATGAAGTATGGTAATTTTAGACAAAAATGTTTATATTCCACTAAATATTATTGGACATATTTATAAATATTCTTTTAATCAACTATTTAATATATGGTAGTGAAGAAAATGTGATGGAGCAAATAGATTCACAAGAATCACTAAGTAGACACACATAAAATAACATAGATACAAATCAAATAAAATATATTGTTTTAAAAAAAAGTTTAATAACTTTATAAAATTATTATATTTGTGTATCCTTATTTTCATTTAACTAAATAAATAAAATAATTAAATCTTTTAATAAATAATATAATACATAAAGTTTTTTTAAAAATATATGATTTACAATATAAATAAAATAATATCTTTATATTACAATAAAAATACAAAATGAATTTAATAAATTATATGTAATATATATTATGTTAATTATGTAATGAAATATTTATATAATTAAAAAATTCTATCTCTACTTTAGTTAAGATCAATATTTGAAATATAAAAATATAACATATCAAATGAAACAAACTAAACAAATTTATTGTTGGCCTTTTATTTCTCTTACCAAGCTTTTTCCTCAATGACATACTATATATAAGCAACTCTTAAACTAAAAGATTGCATGTAATAAACATGGAAATCTCATATTTACACAAGAAATATGAAGAGGGGGAACAAGGTCTACCAAGGAGATGTTCTTCCATTTGGCCCTCATATAGAGTGGTCTCCATGCTTATCTTGGCATCACCTCCTTTCTTGGTTACACTTCTTTTTGGAGGACTCATAATCTTTATAGGCATTATCCTTCTATTATTATTGAATGAATTTAAAGGAAAGCAATATCTTGCTAAATTGACTTAATATTTTTCAATAGTTTGTAGAAATGCCATAATAATTTTTCACTCATTAGAAGTATCTTGTTTATATATATATATGAAAATTAAATTTTGATTTTGTTATGTTTAAAATTAGTTTTAAAATGAAATGAAATTTTAAATTTATTTAGGAATTATTTGAGAATCAGATTTATAAGTTAAAGCTTGTTAAATTTATTTTGTTAGATTGATCAAATAATGATATAATTTTTAAATTAATTATAAACTTAGAAATGACAAATTCTTTCGTATCGTACACGAGTTCTTTCTCTTTATAATAAATCATGTTTTAGTAACCAAAATAACATTTATTGATTCATTTTGAATACTTTTGATAGTTTTAAGTTAAAATGATATGTTTCTAAATAAGTCATATGAAAGTTTTATGTTTCAGATGAGTTTATGGTTTATGATATTAAAGATGTTTTATTCTTTATTTTAAGTAATGATTTGTTTAAGTGTATATTTGGTTAAATATTTAATTTTGGTATTATTTTGTATTGGAAGATTTTAAATTTTTAAATTTTATTTTATAATTGAATAAGAAATATAATTTTATACAAAAATTAAAGATATAAATAAGATTTGTGAAATATTATATATGTGTATGTATGTGTTTCATTATGTGTGTATATATGTATGTATGTATGTATATCAAATTTGATCATTTGTAGGCAAATTTACAATTATCTTATTTTATATTTATGGTAATATTTTTAAAAAAGTATGAAGATGTTATAATATATGTATTTGTGAAAATAGAGTAGGTGTCAATATCACTATTATTTCTAGAAAGATATTCAATTTATTTCAATAATTATATTTTTTTAGTTTGTAGAACTATCTCAAAATCCTTATAATATTATTTATTTTAGATTATGCAATAAAAATAATTTACTTAAAATAAGTTAAAATAACACATCATAAACATAAAATCAAAGATACAATATCTATGCATATTTATATATATCCTTGCTACAAACATATATGAAGATACACTTAAATCATTAAAAGTTAGTGTTAACAATATAACAAGAGTAAAATTTGATTTAAAGTAAAAGCATTTTTATCATTTGGGCTAATAAAATGGTAATGTTTTATATATTATTAAAAGTAGAAAAACTAGGGTGTTCATGTTTCACACCAACCCAAAGGTAGCTTTAACAAGCTATTAATCAAACATTAACATCACACTAACAATAGTAGTTCATTACATCAAAATTAAATACAAATATAAGCAATATAATTAAAAATATTAGCAATGTATAACAAAAAAACTAAAAGACCAACTACCAATTGTTAGTCTTAAAATCGTATTACTAACAAGGGGAATCGGTAATCTACCAAATAATCCAACTTTTTTTCCTCGTAAAATTAAAAAAACATTCACAAGATGTCCTGACATTGACAGGAATGAGAATCCAAGAAGATTCAAGGATAAGAAAAAGAAAGCATGCTACCTAGCTGAAGAAGGTATTACTATTGACGAATCCGATGGAACAGATGAAGAAGAAATTGTGTTTGTTTCAATAAAGGAAGAACCCTTTAAAGATGGTGAGAAAGCATTAGTTTTAAGCATGAATCATGGTGGAGATTGGATTATTGATCGTGGTTGCACTCATCATATGACCGATGATAGAAGCAAGTTTATCAAAATGGATGAATGTGATCAAGGATCGATAAGATTTGGTAATGATGCACCTTGTGTAGTTAAAGGAAAAGGATCTATTGCACTAAATGATAAGATAAATTGTTATGATGTCTATAGGATTGAAGGTATGAAGTATAACTTGTTAAGTGTTTCTCAGTTGAATAACAAAGGATGTAGATTGGAGTTCAATGAAGGTATATACAGGATTATTGGGAAATTGGGAGAATTGATTGCTACCAATGAACAAACTAAAGGTGACTTGTTCCATCTTCAAGTATTAAGAGTTGTCTGATTGTTGAGGTAGAAGATTTTCGGTTATGGCATAAGAGGTTTCGTCATGTAAGTTTTGATAATTTGATTAAAGTAACTAAGATTAAGATAGTGAGAGGTTTTCCTAACCTAGTGAAACTAGACAACGTAATGTGTAAAGAATGTTAGCTTGGGAAGTTAACTAGTTCTAGTTTCATTAGTAAAAATTATTCTTCTAAAAGTATTTTATATCTAGATCATATTGATCTGTGTAGTTCAATGACAACTTGGAGTTACTATGGTGAAGGATTCTTGTTGATATTTTTTCTAGAAGTGATGAGGGGATATTCTTAAGATATTCTGCAAAGAGAAAAGCCTACAAATACCTAAATAAGAGAAGAAATAAAATAGTGGAAAGTGCTAGTGTAAGAGTATATGAGTTTTCTAATAAAAATGATGAATCCAACAAGAAGGAACTTGAAGACTATCATGGGTTTGTATATGTACAACCGGTGGAGTAGGACACTACAACAAAACCGATGGAGAGACAGGTCATTAAACATGAACCGATAGAAGTGGTTGAAGAAACTCCTAGAACTGAACCGGTATTTCCAAGGTATGTAAAGTTGAATCATTCCCTTGATCAAATCATTGGGGATAGAATGAAGGTGTGTTTACAAGAAGGAAGGTGAGAGAAGGTACATGTTTGTTATCTGAATTTGAGCATAAAATAGTGAAATGTTCATTGAAAGATGAAGATTGGGTGAAAGCTATGGAAGAATAATTGGAGCACATTGAGAAGAAAAAAACCTGGACATTAGTGCCTAGACCAGTGGACAAAATGGGATCAGTACTAAGTGGATTTTTAGAAACAAGATGAATAAAATAGGTGAAGTGGTAAGGAACAAAGCAAGATTGGTGTGAAAAGGATATGCACAAGAGGAAGGTTTAGACTATGGTGAAGCATTTTCACCCATGGCCAGACTTGAAGGTGTAAGGATATTTATTGCATATGCTACTTATAAAGGATCAAGGTATATCAAATGGATGTTAAGTAAGATTTTCTTAATGGTATTTTCAAAGAAACGGTATACATTGAACAAATTGAAGGATTTTCTAATTTAGAAGGTAAGAACATAGAGTGTAAATTATAAAAATCCTTGTATGGGTTGAAACAAGCACCTAGGGCATGGTACATGAGAAATTGCACTCATATCTGATTCATATTAGTTTCATTAGGACAAGTCATAACAATAATGTGTATATGAAGACTAAGAATCATGATAGGTTGTTGATGATATCATTTTTTGTGGCAATGAAGAGATGAGAAAATTATTTGCAAATGAGATGAAGAAATAATTCGAGATTTCTATGATTGGTGAGATTAAATTATTCATTGGATTTCCACTTCAATAGATGAATGATGGTATCTACATAATCTAGTCCAAATATTTAAGGGAAATACTAAAAACATTTGGGTTAGAAGACTAAAAAATGGTTGGTACCCCTATGGTAACTGGTTGCAAATTGTTAAAGGAAGATGATTCTAAAGAGGTGGATGAGACACTTTACATGTCCATGATCGGTAAGCTATAGTATGTGGTGCACATAAAACTGGACATTGCATAGGCAGTTGGATTAGTGGCCATATTTTCTTCTAATCTTAAGGAATCTCATTTGGTTATGGTAAAGAGAATCTTCAAATATCTTAAGGGGACTAAAGACAATGGTCTCTGGTATGGAAATAAAGGTGATTTTACTTTTAATGTGTTTATTGATGTTTATTGGGAATGTAATGTTGATGATTGAAAGAGAACGAGTGGAGGTGAATTATTTCTTGCAAATAGGCATGTATCTTGGACAAGCAAGAAGCACCACTATATATCTCAATCAATAGCTAAAGTTGAGTATGTTGCTACTGCAATTAATTGTACATAGGTAGTATGGATCAAATAGATTCTAGAAGGAAGTTAGGGGAAGATAATTGAATCGATGGTTATCTATTGTGATAATACAAGTGTCAATAACATTTCAAAGAACCCTATGATGTACTCTAAGACTAAGCATATAGCTATCAAATATCTTTTTCTTAGAGAAGAGGTACAAGAAAAGGAAGTGAGGTTGGAGTATGTGCCAACTAAGGAGCAGGTTGATGATATTTTCACTCAATCATTGCCTAAGGATACATTTGAGTATCTAAGAGGTAGGTTGGGGGTTGTTCCCCTATATTATTTAAATTAAAAGAAGATGCAGTTGCATCAATCCAAGTGTATCCATTGAATATCTTTATGTTTGGATTGCTATTGTGGGGCTACTCCTTAGGAGGAGAAATCTATGTAGTAATGTGTTTTGGTTAGTCAGGTATAGTAGAGAAGATATCAAGTGTGTATGGTGCCTTTGGCATTGTTGTCAAAGGGGGATAATGTGTGTATGATATAGAGAGAATGTTCAAAGTTACATAAGGGAAGTGTAGATGAGAGAAATTCAGTGAAAGGGGGAGTAATCAAGTAGAACATGTGAAAGACAGAAGTGGAAATAGTCTTTTTATTTCTAGTGTTGTTGATATTGAGAAAGTTTGTGCATAAAGTATGATGTTGGTAAGAGGAAGAGAGTGTAGGGGAAGAGAGTGTTTCCATCAATGCCAAAGGGGGAGATTGTTGGCATAGCTGATGTAGTGATGGTAAGTAATTTCTAGCATTATCATGATACAGATTTGATTGCATGATGATCATTTATTATGTTATCATTGATGTCAACTATTAACCTAGTGTTTCTAGTATGTTCTTGAGTATAAGTATGATGAACAAGGTGTTGTGATGCATTCCAGTTGTAGAGATTCTTATGAGAGACTTGGAGATGTCTCTAAATGTCAAATGTCTGACCGCTACTATTGGTGTAGACCAGTAAGTAAGTTATGATCGGATGAAGGTTGTCAGTGTAACTATTAGATGAGTTAATGACAGGTGATAGACAATTTGAATGTCTTGTCAAATATTTTTTGTATCTTGCAGCCCAATGAAAAGATATGGTGGACAATTGTGCTCAGATTCTATAGTTCTGAGAGAAATTAGTTTGAGTGAATGATGTGCAAGATAGGTGATTAGTGAGAAGAGTCAGATTTTTTAATAGGTTAAAGTATTTGTGTTCTTGAGAAATAGTTGATAAATCTTTGATCGGTTATCGATGTTGAGGTTCCAATGGAATTGGTTAAGTTAGTCATGATCTGGTGATATGTCTTCATGGTTGGAGGTGATGATCTGGCATCACTACATTGTTCGATGCTAGTGTGTGGAGAAGATTATAGAGGAAGCATGTGTTTGGTCAAAATGTGTTTGACCCTTTGACACAAAATTCTATGTAAATCATTATATTGGCTGACGTGATCTTGGAAATGTGTTTTGTATAATGAATTTTTTTTTGTGGCACATTGGATCTAAGCAGGATATTTTAAATTCAAATTGATTTCAAATTTAGGGCTTGATTAAGATGGTGGACTTAATAGCCCAGTGTATAATGGATAAAGTTGAAATTTTTCATGTGTTGATCGTGTGTGGACAAGTGTAGTTGTAAAGTAAAATTTGTGATCAAGCCACGAAAGAGTTAAGTGTGTTGAGAAGATATTATGTGGTTCAGTGAATCTGATCAAGCATAGGTAGTGCTATTCTACAAATAATTCTTTCTATTGTTCCCTAACAACTGCAAAAGGTTAAATCCCTTAACCGAGTAGAGCTTAACAAATCTTTGTTGTAAATCCTCTAGCAAGGTGGGCTCAAAGCACAAAGTTGTATCACGTTTCAGGCTAACTTATCAACATAACTGAATTTGAGTATTTCTAACTAATTTTATTTTTTTTCAAATATATGGTCTAGCAAGATTCATTAGATAAAGACTTACACATTTCTGATTGGAAATATCTATTAAATTCATGTTTTATACTAATTTGGGTCCAATTACCAAAGAAATAAATTATTTCAGGAAAAGTGATGTTTCAATAACTCCTACTCTTTTTAATGATAGTTTTTTAAAAATATAAAAATACCTTTTTGTAGAACTCGGAGTCAAGATTATTGTCATATAAATTGTATAGTATTTTGATTAGATCTAATATATTATAATTTCAAAATATTGCAAGTAGGTATATTAACATTCGAGAAGATGATTCTTCAAATAAAGAAAAAAAATGGTAAATCATATAAAAAAAATTAAATTTTATATTTAACACTAGAGGAGAGAGTCCTCTTCCAGAATGTGTAATTTTTTTTTCTAAATGGTGAAGATTTGATAGGGAAAATTTGACAAAACATGAAAACTATCAATTTCAAATAAGTTCAACTTTGAGTAGTTATATCAGAGAAAATATACATTTAAAATCAATCTTTCTTCTTTTCTGCACTAGCTATACATGTCATCTATAACATATTTTGAAATCAAGGGAAAAAAAATTATTTGTATATACTTGTTTGGTGGGAACTAGACCCTTGATTTTTAGCATTTTACAGCAACTAAAAAATGGACTTAAAAATTTACAGAAATATGTCAATTCTTGTTCAAAGAAAATTTAAAAAATTATAGGCATAAAATTTATCCAATTTTACATATTTTATCAGTTTACATCATCTTCAAATTCTAAACACAAATGCCACATTTATGTCGTTAAAGTTGAACAGTTTGTGTGTTGACCTTTTCCTTTATAAAACTGTGACACGGGTTTGTACTTTTACCCGGTGAGACTTTGATGAGTATTCACAATCCTTTTAGATAAGGCTAATCTTAACAGAGTAAAGGTCCTAACAGGCTTAAGGAAATCCATTAACTAGGTAGCACCTAACAGTGCTATTGTAAACTCCTAACAGGGTTAAGCTCCTCATAGGGTGTACTTCATAAGAGTACATCATTTAGTGGGTACCAATTCCCACCATGGTTTTCTCTTGACTTGGGTTTCCACGAGATAAATCTATATATCAAGTTTTTCATTTCTTTGTGGATGTATTTTCATGTTTATGATTTTCATTTGCTAGGCTACTAAGTTAATCAGTGTGAATGTTGGTTTAAGTTTAAGAGAATAAAAAGTTGGATTATTTGGTAGATTATTGAGATGGGGGACATCTAATGAAGTCAAAGGAACCAAACCAATAAATAAGATCAACAAAGAAGAATTTAAGGCCAAGATGAATAAGATCTGGAGAAAGAAGATAGTGGTTCCATCGCTGGCACAAACATCTATTCTGATAACTAGTAGCCATCTAGTAGATTTGGATAAAAGTGAATTGCAAAGCTTAACAGATCCACTCAATCAAGGAGGCTTTGGTAAAGAAAGATCAATAAATAGACTATTGAAGGACATCTGGTAAATTCCACATCCACTGATGAAAAAGTAATCACAAAAAGGGGATGTGATGCATTTAATTCAAAAAAATTATTTATTATAAAATTGGTATAAAAAGGAATTGAACAATTCATTTTAATCACAAAGCAAAAGAAGAATTTTAAAAGAGCTAAGGAGAAGAAAGGAAGACAATGTACAAACTAGGATTTTTTGAATCAAAAGATGTATTTATTTATGTGATTTATATTTTCTCTGCATTTTCAGCTACAAAAACTCTTATTTTGGTGATTGCATCATTTGAGCCTCATCCCAAATTCAAGAAGTACCTAGAAATTTCAATTGAGAATGATTTAATAAATTTTTTGTTGAGAATTCCTCACGGTGTAATCCCTATGGATGATGTTAGGGTTTATATTTATTTGAAGCTTCAAGAATTTTATCATATCAAACTTGTAGATTTATGAGGAAACAATTACCTAGTAATGATTTTAAGGTTAAACCTGCATACAAAGTTTTGGCATGGAGAAGAAATTGAGTGTATGGAAGAATTTCCTACATTTTTGTTATGATGAAAAATGGGTACGAATAGCTTTAAGAAGATTCCATGATGCCTTTTTCTGTCTAGACGAATCACATCTAATAATAAAAGAAGTTATAAACATTTTTACAGAGTTAAATGATGCTAGTATTCATCTGAAACTAAAGGTAGTGAAAAATAAAGAAGTTGAAAACCTAACTAGGAATTTCATGACAATAGGTCTCTGGTTGTTCACATAGTCACAAATCTTGCTATGAGATATGTTTCCCAGGTCATTGGGAACAATGTCTACAACTCCAACTGGGCAAATTCTATTTCTACTACAGACGCATACACTACATATGACATGGTAGTCAATGAGATAGATTATGATCTATGTGAGGTCATTTTAGAGAAGTTCATTAAGAATTTGAATCAATAAAAGATAAGTAAGAAGAAGGTTGTGTTCTAGTTTGGAACCTTAGCTCTCTATTTTCTCTTCTACTTCATAAATGTGATGCCCGGACAAGGTCCAGTAATATCAATATCTGAGAAACCAGTAGCTCATCAAATTGCCGACTGTATGAGAAGGTATGAAAACACTACTGAAAAAGAAATGGAATTCACTTTCTTTTTCTCTTTTATAATATAAAATGCATAACTAGGATAGAATTTCCCAATCTATGGTTGAGAAGTACAAAGATGATATTACATTTATAGTTACTATTGAAAAATGCATAATGGAAGTAGTTGTATTACAAATGTAATGGATACTCAAACTGAGGTATGAATATTTTGAAGAAAATGTTGATAGAATTCAAAAAGTACTCTTGGAGAGTTTAGTAGATTCCTCACAAAAAAGGTTTGGTACGAAAAAAGATAAGTCCAACGAAATTCGGAAGGAACAGATCTCAAAGGAAGCTAATATGAGAGTTCAAAAAAAAATGAAGGAAATTGAATCTAAAGGAGGTTTGACAAAGGAAAAGATTATTTCTCTTAGAAGGATTACTCAAATTTCAACCAATAGCACTTCCAGCACCATTGCAAAGATAATTGATCCTCCAATTAAGAAGGAGAGTCCATCTGGTAGAGGAAGAAGAGTCTTCCCACACCTTCTCCATCCAAGGAAAAAGGAACTAAAGTCACCAAGGCTAATCTTAATCTTTTGGAATCAGAAGGAGAGTAGGACTTAGACAGATTTCAACTTAAGGTTCAGGAGAAGAACTCTAAGAAGGTAACCTATGACCCTCCTGATCTAGATACTCTATTTAAAATGCTTTTAGATGGTAACATTGAGGTCAATAGATTGTATGATTCTGATACTACTAAAGGAAAAGAAAATATTACTCAAGCTTTTGTAATGTCCCTAATCGGGACCTTACGTAAATTTCTCATTTAAGCTTTTTGGTGAACTAATTTTATGTATCACTTTTCTTAATCATAGATGAAATATTCATATTTCATCAATAATAGATATGTTTATTTATAATTAATTTTCTTTCTAATTTATATCTTGATATATCATATTTAATTTATAAGCTATTATTATTTAATGATATATTATATTTTGATTATTATTTATCTTTAATATTTTATATGGTATTAAACAACCAATTAATATATAACCTTAATGAATAATATTGGCTATGTAATGTTCCTTCTTATTCTCCTTATAATTTCCTGCAAAATCGATATTAGTACAAGATATTATACAATATTTATATGACTCGTACTCTAATTTAAGTCAGTAAGGGGGGAATTTGGTTCTTAAGGCTGCTTCTAGGTCGGGCTTCATAGAATTCCCAATTCTCAGCTTGAGGGATATAAGATCCACTCTAAGCAACCGGGCTATTAGCATGTCATCCCATAGAACACAGCCCATAAGTACCTCTTGGAAGCAAAAAAATGCATTCCAAGCCTACGCATATGCATATGAATAGTATCAGTATATATACTACCTCTGAGATTATAGCAATCTCAGCTTTGGCAATGGGACTATACCAATCTTGAATTTCCATCAATTATAGATTGGCAACGGGATTATATCAACCTCGAATTGCCATCCATCTCAAATAGGCAACGGGGCTATACCAACCTCGAATTTACATTTATCACAAATAGGCAAAGGGGCTATACCTGTAATACCCCAAAATTGGCACCTATTTAATTTCATCAATTTTGGTACATTATCTCAATTTTACATCACCAAAGTCCTAGTTCCCTAGGTAATTTTCTCTCTCCTACCTGACCTAATTTGACTTGATGTCAATTGCAAAGACCATTAATTGCAATAATCAAATGCTAAATTAATTCCTAAAGTCTTAGACTTAATTGGCTAAATTACCCCTATGATAAATTAATTTAATTATAAAGTCCTAAGTGCTTTCTAATTAAATTAAAAATCTACCCTCTTTAGCTAATTACCCATAAAAAGGAATTAATAATTGCTTGTTATTTGAATGGACACCTTTTCTTGAATTAATAATTTGAGATATTCGAAAGGTCCTCATGTGGCATTTTCCATTCTTTTAATAAAGTAATTCATGCTTATTTGTCCCAAAAGGGATATGAAGGGTCGGGAGTTTCGAATCAAGAAACTCTTCCTCCTCCTCTTGGCTCTTCTATTTATTTGGTCTCTTTTTCTTCATTAGAGAGGGCAATTTTTGAGAGCATCCTTACTATAGCATTTTTTTAGTCTCATATCTCATTATTTTCAAAGCTCTTTTATTGCATTATCTAGTTTAATTTCTCATATTAGTGTAATTGCATTTCACATTTAGATTAAATTTGCTTACTTGTTCTTAGTCTAATATCATCTTTATTTCAAAATCAAATAAAAATCTGCATTTCATATTTCTTTCAAAGTTTTCTAGATTAATTGCATTCATTCTTAGCTTAGTTTCATTTTTCTCATATTTGCTTTCAAATCCTCCATTGTTGAATTGGTCTCCCGGCTGTTGGCTCTCGTTCTGAGAGTATTCAAACACCCCATTCACATAGGAGGCAACAGGTCGCCTCACCATGGAATTTGGATTGATTTCTTCATACTCTCTCTCAAATTCTATCAAGTGAATAATGACCATGTTGTGTTGTGCCTGATTTAGAGGTCACATTCAGTCACATACATTTTGGCGCCCACCGTGGGGCAGAAAAGATCAATTTTTGGCCTCATTCTTGATTGGTTTTTCAATTTTAGTGTTGGTTCCAGGCCTTGTACGGCCATGTACAGCTTGAAAAACTTGTAATATAGTAATGGATGGATAGAATGATGAATCCTATTTCTCATGCTTTTGGTTTGGTTCATTTTTATAAAGAAATGAATAAATTATGATCATTTTGGTGAAAGTGGGTATTTGCAGATTTGAGATTCTCTGAATACAGTCAGATTGAAACATCTGGTATGGACAAATTGTGAAGAATCATGATCTCTAATAATATTCATTGAAAATATACATGAATTATCTTTCATTTCCTTTTGGTTTGAGTCATTTTTATGAAGATTTGTGAAAGTTATGGGCATTTGAGTGAAAACTGGTTTTTAACAATCTGCATTGGAGTTACAGGCAATGATTTATTCTTAGAAAATGATTTATGAATGGAAAAAATAAATGTCTTACATATTTGGAAACTAGATTCATTAATAGTTACTTTGAATTTGGTTTGGTTTCATTTTGATTCTTTTTGAGAAAGATATGATATTCCCTAGACAGGGCCTCGTGTTTTAAATCTGATTTATGACAGAAAAATTGCAGTCTGAAAACATTATTGGTTGAGGAACCAAATTGAATCATAAGACCTTGTAATTTTTGGAAATGATAGTTCTTGATGTTGGCTAAAAAATTTATTCTTTCCAGAAATTTTAATATTGTGATTTTATGGGTCAAATAAATCAATCTTTAAAGACTGTCTTGAAGACAACAATGTTACATATCTTACGGTTTGCCATTGATTTGTCTTGATTCTGTATTTTTGGATGTGTGCTAAATGCTGGATTGCAGATCTTTGGACCTAAGGTGAGTTCTTAAAATCTCTAAATCATTTGGACTTTGGGATTAAAATTGAACCTCTCATGTGTTTGGCTTGAGTGTTTACATGCTTTCATAGAACACATTTTAATTGATGCTCTTAATGGGAAATGAATGAACATAGATTTTCTTTCATACAAGTTTGTGTTTAAGTGAATGCTTGTGTTTAAACATTAAGTAATTCTTGGTTTCAAATATCAAAACATCTCATTGAGTAATCTAGGGCATGGATTCATTCCTAGTTTACATGAAGAGTTAAATGCACCACTTTGTGGACTCACTTCATGTTTACTTGGAAAGTTAAATATTCCATGATTCAAACCCTCTTGCACTTATGAGTAGTATTGATTAGCAGTCTTAGATTACTTGTGATTGATCTAGATTGCTATCTTGGGTTATTGGACTCGCTAATCCACCAGCCCCTCATTTCCGCCCTGTGGTTGCAATCTCAGCGCCACATTAAAGGGGAGGGGTCTATAGGAAAGAAGCGTTAATTGTTCCACTAGGCAACCCTTTTGTGCTTTTTTGGAACTCACTTGTTTTCTAGGTTGTGGACTCATTTGTAGCTTATGTGGGGTGTTAAGTGTTCCACCTTGTGGAATCACCTCATATTTGCTTTAAGCGTTAAGTGTTCCACCTTTAGTGCTTTTCAATACTTTTTGATAGAGAATTACTTACTTTTCAATTTTTTTAGAAGGCCTGCTTGGGGATTTCATCACCTCAAGGGACGACCTTAACTCCCATGTTTTGACGGAGTATAAATATCGAGAGGTGACTCCAAAGACACCTCTCTTGGGAATGAGTTAGATTTCACTCTTGGCTAAGCCTCGAAGAACTTTATACCTTTGAGAAGTGAAGGAGGAGATTTGGGTTACCGTCTCCCCCCGGCTGTGTGATTTCAATTTCTTCTCATCTACGGATTCGTGCCTCACGTACCTTGCATATATCGAGGACTCCCTTTAGAAAATCCATGTATATCCTTGTAGACAACTTGCTAGGATGTTGTTGTGTTTTAAGTGCCTGCTAAAATATTCTCAAGAACATACACAAGTAGAGTCCTTAGGGAGTAGAAATACTAAGTCACTATTCCTATTCATGCACAAGGTTGCTTTGTCCCTTGCCCATTGCTTGAAGACTGTTTGCTTGAACTCCTTGATTGCTGTCTTATGTGCTTGATCAATGACATAAATATGATCTTCCTTTTTGTCCATGATCTATTTTTCTATTTTCCTGTCGTTCACAGTCAAAAACCAGTTGTCCTGAGTTAGGAATTGATCGATCTTTGCTTTGACTCATATTGTCTCTCATTAGTCTACCTTATCTCGTTGTTCTCTTGTACCTTGTGTTGCGATTGTCTTATCTTGGCTGTTCTAGCCATCTCCTCTTTTGACAATTTGTACCAGGTTCATCTTGCATCTTGGCTGTTCTAGCCATTTATCTCCTTTTCGTTATCGTAGAGATAGAGTCTAGCTTTATCCCGAATCTTTGCTCGTTACACCTTCGTCTATGACTGTCACAACTCGAAGTGGAAAGACTTATCCCATTCAAAATGCTGATCAAGATCAAAGTAAACCTCATAATCAAGACATAGGTCATCCCAAATCTATTATGAAATCTAAACTTTGTGAGAGATCCTCACATTCCTCCTCATTCCAAGAGCATTACAATCCATTGTTTCAGATACAGTCTGACTTATTATTTCAAGAATATTATAACCCATTGTTTGAAGACCAGCAAGAATTTGAAGGGTCACTTTCTAAAATCGAACCTATTGATTCTTTTGAACCTATCGACTCTTTCACGATCTCTCATAATACTACCAACAAGATGGGAGATCCAAAACCTTCAAAGTTGGTTTTCAATCTCAACTCTAACATGCCAAAACCTTCAAAGTTGGTTTTCAATCTCAGCTCTAACATGCCAAAACCCTCAAAGTCTGTCTTTAATCTTAGCTCTAGCATGCAAACAGTCAATGCCACTGAGAAGGCTACAACAGAAGCTCAACTGCCTTCCAGATTTGCTAGAAACAAACCTTGGATCTCTCACTGTGACATGATCATTGCTCCAGGGAGTGAGGATACTCCTAAACCCAAAACTCCCTTTGTCTTGCGAGGCCCTATGTCTCCATCTTATAACTCCACACAGTCTCCAGCTTGTGCGAATGCTATCCCTCAATCTCGTGCAAAGATTGTTCTCAAAGGTCCCGAACCTTCGACATCCAGACCAAAACTATCTATGGATAAAGCCCTCACTAAGGAAAACATCCCCAAAGATCTTAATCTTGACCAGTTTCAATCTATGGTGGGTCACTTGACTTCACCTCATTATTTATCCTTCTCTGAGGAAGATGATCACTTGCTGAGCCACCCGCATAATGCTTTCCTGCACACTAAAGTTATGACAGGTCCCAAGAGTATCCCCCATATCCTCATTGACAATAGTGCTAGCCTAAATACTTGCTCTGCTAAGATGCTTACCCAAGCGACAGATAGTTTTGTTCCTGCCAATAGAGAATCTACTGAGTTCTATGATGCCAAGCTAAAAGAAATAGAAAAGACCCTGAAGATCAAAGATATTGGCATGGGGGAATATCAGATTGAGTCCATCTTGTCACTGAAAACTCTCCCCATATCTCCACATTCCTATGAAGAACCCTCTAAAGATAGATTTGGTATTGGCTATCAAAGCTATGAGCTTGACCAACCTAGCAGCAGCTTTCACTCATGCAAGGATTCAGATAATGAAGAAACACAGATTCAACCTATGACACATGAAAGATCTTTGAATGTTCAAAATTCTGATTCAGACTACCAAAAAGAGGCTTATCTACCTTCTCAAGTGCTTCAAGAACATGATCTTGGTCCTCACCAGGAGGATTTTATACACTCTACTGAATAGATTTCTACTACTGCAGCTACTACTAAATATGTCATTGCCTCCAATGGCACACTTACTGATTGGGAGCAACTGTTGGATGCTTCCCTCCTCTTGGGTATGCCTCAAGGTATGCCTATTCCAGATTACTCTGCTACTTCTACTACTAAACAAGATTCTACTGTTGAAGAAACATTTCCTTTAACAGATGATAGTGATGAAGAAAATCTGCCTCTGACTATGTCTCTAGCTGAATCGGACTCCATATCAGATGCTACTACAGAAATACCAGTTGATGCTATGCACTTATATGCTAGTCTTAACAACTCAGAAAGAGGAGAAATTTATGATCCTCTAGATCAAGCTATTGATGATGATCCTTTCCACCCTCCTGTGGAGATCATTCCTATGGCTCCTAGGCCATCTACTTCAAGCTATACTCCTACTACTCTAGAAAATCATGGGTATGTAAGACCCCATTCTATTACAGCTTCATGGAATATTGGTAGATCCAAAATTGAAATGGTTCCTATTCGTGCACTCTTACCACCTGAAAGGGGACCTAACTCTTGGAATAGACCATCTTGGTTAGGCTCACATAATATTCCTCCAAACTTATCTGACTCTTCTAGGATGACTCACAATCAACAACACTCTATGGAAGATCACTTTCTTGATCTATCTGATGCATCCATGAATGATGAGGATGATACTGATATATTTGCACTTGAGCCCATCCCATCAATTTCTCTTCCCTCTTCATCTCCCAGAAAAGTGGCCCGTCCACTTCCATTTCCACCTCTCCACCTGAACCAGTCATATAAGCCTCTTTCATCCATCATTCTTGAGTCTTTTGGGAGTAACTTGGATTTGCAACATAAAAATAAAAATAATGAGAATCCACTTATATCTCAAGGTCACCATGTCCCATCTAATTGACATGTGACTACGAAGAAAGGAAAGAAACAAAGGTGTTCAAAAGACCGCAAAGGTCCTCAAAAAGAAGAAGACAATCAAAAGCCAAAAAATAAAATAAAAAATGGATCTCGAAATCCATTCTATAGGCATTGTCATCAAAAGCACCTCAAAGTAAAGAAGAAAAAGTTCAAAAGCTATGTGGATTCCAAAAAAAGGAAAATCAAAGTTGCCATTCAAGCTTCCAAAATTCTCATGCTTCCCTCCATTCCATCGCCCTTGCCTCTCATACTTTACCCTCTTCACTCCATCTTGCCTTGTCCCAAAGTGCATATCAGCATCTCCTCATTGCTAATGACATGACTAAGAGAAATCTAGAATGTACTCTCCCTAAGTGTTTAGAGCATGGGAAATCTGATAAAGAGTTAAGATGTGTCCATGAGGATGTTTGTGGGTCTCACTTAAGTGATCTTTTCTTGACTATGGATCTCTTGACTATTGGACACTACTGGTTGGCTCTCCTGTTACTGCTACAACATCTGGTTCTGATTCTGCAACTTCTCAGCTGGCTACTACTACAAATGACTATGTTTCCAGAGATCACCACTGAAGGAGAGGCACTCAAAGAGCCAATCAATGCTCTTCATCTGAAGAAGTTCTATAGCTGACATTCTCTATGTGCTCATGTACATACTTATTGATCCTGAAAAAATCCTAAAAATTGATATATTGCAAAAAATCCTAAAAATTACAAAATGTCCTGAAAAAATGATCATCTTAGTGAAAACCTAGCAAACAGGCGCTTTGATGTATCTATTATCCTAGTGAAAACCTAGTAAATAGGCGCCTTGATAATACAAAAAAAATAGAAAATTTCAAAAATACAAAAAAAAAAGAAAATGTGAAAAATACAAAAAAATGAAATATTCAAAAAAATACAAAAAAATCAAAAAAAGAGAAAAGTACAAAAAAATTGAAAAAGAGAAAAATGTGCCATTGATGAAAACCTGGTAAACAGGCGTCATGGTAGCAAAAATAGAATCTCTGCCAAGATGGTGAAAACCTGGTAAACAGGTGCCTCTTGTTTTCCTGAAGTAACATCTCATCTCAGCATCGCTTGGCTCTTAGTTTCCTGCTTTAGTTTCCTTCCTTTCCTGCTTTAGTTTGTTTCCTGCTTTGGTTTGCTAGCTCATACCTTGCTTTCAGTGTCTTCAAGATTTTGCTCGACTCTTCATAGATTGGAATTGGTTCACACTTGGGGGCACTTGCCTGGTCTAGGGGGCATTGTCCTATCGCTTTCAGAAACTCTTTTGAGCATTGGTCGCCAGTGGTTCCCACTATGCCTGCCTACGGATACCTAGCTTTTGTTCGATCTCTCTTCTTCGAGATTTCTCCCTTCTATCAATCACCAGTGATTCTCACTACATCTGCCTACTGTCATTATCTCATTGAGACTTCGAACATTATCTTTCCAAATCGACTTCAATCCGCTTGAACATGAACTTGAACTGAAACTAAAACTAAATGTGTGTTCCTTTGAGACATGTTGAGCTTTGTTTTCTTTGAGTGCTTGTTTGTTTGCTTTGCTTTTTTGCTTTCTGTTTGTTGGTTTAGTTCCAATGATCCAAAGAATTCATTTAAGAGGGGTGTCCGTCTATAAGAGCCTCTATCTCGTATTGGATGGCCATGCGTACCTCGACTCCTTTTATATGGATGCTTTGGTGAGGTTGGTTCTTCTCCTTGTCTTTTGAGTGACTTCTTTCTGCTACTGATGAAATTGTAAACGCTCGTCCTGTTAAGTGAACATAAGGGTCACTACGAGCAATCTTTGTCAAAAGAAGGAACTCCTACGTGCTTGGTGTGTTTGTTCACAAGAGACATTCAGGTCATTCTAGCATTTATGCTCTAATGCTTATCTTAACTTGCTAGATTAAAAGGAATAGGTGTTCAGGTCATTCTGGCTTCTTGTGCCTTAATGCTTACACCTCATTCTGACAAATTTAAGACTCATATCGTATCATATTCTCATGATAGCGATATTAGTAAGGATTGTATGACATCTTGCGATTGTCTGAACTTGAAAGGCTCTATGATGATAAATCCGGTGAGTCCAACAACCAAGTCCTAGGGTTTGCATTTTCATTTTAAGCTTGCATCTTTAGCTTAGGCTTGCATTTGCATTCTCAGCTTTGAACTTAAGATGATGCCTTATTTACTCTCTTAATTTTCTTCATCAAAGGCTCTCATCTATTGCCTAAAGTTCTTCTTGGTTGCACAAGTATCCGGTCTTCATTGTCGATCCTCAAACATGTCTATCCTTTGATTAGTACCTGTTAAATATTGCTACAATCCTGCATGAGATGATTAGTACCATATCCATTGCATTTTATTTCCATTTACATCCATAAACTCATTGCATCTGCATCCACATGTGCATCCTCTATAAGCATAAATCATTTATCTATCACTACATTGCATACATTTCTATTCATACATCTAAAGCATATAAGAGCACATCTCATAAACATCATACATTCAAGCAATTTACAACAAGTACAATGATATCAAAAGAATCATCGATCTCATATATATATATATCTCTCGATCCAAATGTCATATACAAAGAGGTGCTACTCGAGCACAGTACCCAAACAAAAAAATGAGCTATGATACAATCAAGATCCACTCCTACTGGGAGGGGGTGGAGGTGGAGGAGCCTGCTGTCCTAATGTCTGTGGTGGTGGCATCGGTCTCTGTGGAGGAGCCTGTGAAGGAGCCTATGGAGAAACCTATGGAGGTACTAGAGGAGGAGCCTGTGGAGCCCCAGCATACTCAGAAAATGGCAGCACCTGCTCTGATATATCTAGAATAGCCCCGCAGTATGCTGCATAGTAATAAGCCGCCTGGGTGGCCTCATATCTCATCGCTAATCTCAAGTGCGCTAACTCCACCCGTAGCTGTCTAATCTCTGCATCCCTATCTACTACTCGAGTCTCCTCTCGGATAAGAATTGTGTGAAAATCATCACGCTCACGCTACACCTGCCATACTCTCTCTTGGCTCTTCCTGAGAGCCTCCTGTACCTATCCTACACTTGCTCCAGCTGCCACGTCTGGCATGTCAATATCCTCCCCCTGTGGTACCTGCTAGGATATGTCAGCTGTATGTGGTCTCGTGGACCTCTGCTGTGTAGCGCTACTCCCTTCTCCAGGATCTGAGCCCATGGTCCTAGCAGGGATGCTCACCTGTCCTGATCGGGGCCTCAAAACTCTCTGCCCAGGTCTCTATTGTGGTGCCTGCTGCTGTATAGGTTGCTCTGCCTGCGCCTGCTGATCTTGTGCTTGCTACTGCTGTGGTGCCTGCTGCTGTGCTCCTACGCCAACTGGATCTGTGAACCTCGGATGAGGCCATGCAATCAACTGGTCCCTGTATGCAGATGTCACCCCTGCATTGGTGACATCCACCATGTAGTCCCATCATGCTGGTGGGATGCGTGACTCTATCGCGCATCACCCCAGATCCAATCATGCACGCCACCCCTTCTTCTCCTCGTCGGAGAAGTGAGCGTAGGGGCAGTACTCCTGTGAAATATCTTGCTGTCTGCCAAACTGGTGCAGGACACGTGTAACTAAGAATCTCTCAATCGTCTGAATAGTCCATCCAATCAGTGGACGTGACACGAACATGGTAGAAAGCTCTCTCCAAGCATCATCCCAGGGCTCAGTAGCTATCCAAGGTCTCCAAACTATAGTGACCATGTCATCCAACTGTGCTCTCCACTGCTCTTTCTTAACCAGCAGGGGCTGGGTCATCACACCTGAATATCTATAAATATAAGGCTCCAGCGCCTGTCGCGTATCATGGAAAAGGGGTCTACAAATGGGGAGATGCTCCCAGGCCCAGACCTGTAAGATGAAGACTCCTGCCACCATCAATCTCGCACCTCTGTACATAATCTCATGCATCTCATGATACATGTGTGCCAGCATACACTCCCCCCATCCAAATCTCACAGCTGGTCTATCCAGCATCCTCTGCAGCATGGTACCCCAACCGCACTCTAGTCCATGCTGACCTCGATCAGGTACGAGGTAACAACTCAGAAATATATCCAACACAACCTGGAATGGATGAGCTCCGCCATATCTGTGCACCAGATCCTCCCAAGAGATGGCCTGACCCATCACAAGATCATCCCTGAAGATAGTCCTCAAGGCCACTGTACCCTACCGCGGCTGTGTATTGTACTCAACACGAGTACCATGAATGGGTATCCGCAGGATCCTATATATGTCCTCAGTGGTCACTGTCATCTCCTCCATCGAAAAGTGAAATGTGTTCATCTCCGAATGGAAACGCTCTACCAGTGCAGTAAGAAGACCATGATTCACCTGAATGTTGGGTAACTCATGCAAATATCCCAAGCCCAGAGCATCAATGTGAGCACTCTCAGCATCTGTCAGTCTCTGAACTAATGTAGTAATAACAGGGTGGTGTGCCCGGAATGCGATATCTGGAAAGTCAACCTGCAAAGCAAATGACGACACTGGGTCAGTACCTCAATCATGTTGGTTTTCACTACTACAACAGCAACTACAGCAGAGCATCTCTCCTATGACAAGGCTCTACAAGACTTTATTTGGCTAATTTCATGCAAATCTGATAAAATGTGGACACTTGCAACAGTCTTTCACATGAGAAAAGTGTTCTTTCGCGCGAGAAAACTACCACTTCGCGCGAGAAAACTGAAAGCTCGCGCGGGATGACCCTCCAGCACGCGCGAAGTTCTACCCTTCGAGCTTGTTAGTTCGTGCGAGGAAACTACTTTCTCGCGTGAAGTGAAACCTAAGCTTGCGCGAGAGAACTACTTTCTTGCGTGAGATTTCACACTTTTTCCTAATTACGCTAGATTTTTTTTTAAATCTAACCTATCATGCTGTACGAATTGAAATGCAAGGAAGTTTATCGACTACTTACGGGTTTGTCATACTCCGGTGGCCGGGCATGTCGTCGGGAACACTCAAATTGGTGTGTATGTAGTGGCAGACCCTCCATTTCTCTATCTTAGAGCTCAGAATCACTAAAAGACAACGATGAATAATGATTTGAAAATGACTCCTCCGGGCCTTATATAGCTTTTGACCTAATTTTTTAAAGTGCTCCGTTTTTCATGAAAATTGCACCCTTTGCTAAATTGACTATTCTGAATCCATTTTTGGGATCGAAATTGAAATCTAACATCTCTAAGTGGCTCAAAATCATGTTTTAAATATTGGAATCCTTCTGGATTGGATGCTTGTGCAGTCAACCTTCTGGTGTCATCTTGCCAAATCCTCATCTTTACATCATGTTCTTGAGATCTTTTCTCTTTTCATCAAAGTCAATTCAAGTCAAATTTAGTCAACCATGGTCAACTATGGTCAAACTTGGTCAACAGGACCTCTTCTTTGCTCTAATTCACTTCTGCAGCTTCACGAATCTAGTCTAATTGATTTTGCTCTGCAATCTCTTGTTGTTTATTATCCTTCTAACATGTCATCTTTCGATTTCACTCCCGAGGGGGCAGGATGATTGCATCATTGAATCTTGTCGAATCAATTCTTGAATCAGTCTGATTTGAATCATCAGTCCTCATTGCTAGGGGCATCTTCATGTCTCGCATCTTGTCATCTGGAAATCTATCTCTTAGGTATCTGAGCAATCTAACTCAGATCCTCGAGGATCATTCTTCGTTTTGGAGATGGTTCTTGAAATCTATTGGGTATTGGGGAAATCTAACCCTAATTCCTAGGAGTCAAGCTTTGTTCTGGAGATGACTCTCGAAATCTCTTTTAGACCATTATCTGGGCAATCTAACCTGGGTCTCGGAGGACTAAGCTTCGTATTGGGCAATCTAACCCTGATTCAGAGATAGTCCTAAATCTGCATCTTCATCATTTGGTATTGGGGCAATCTAACCCCGATTTCGGTTCTCTTCTAAGACCGTTGTCTTCGCAATCTAACTTAGACTTCGGAAATTCTCATCATCTGTCACTTTAGACTATTCTTTGAATCAACGTACTGTTCGCACATCAATTCAAAGAGGGGCAAATGTAATACCCCAAAATTGGCACCTATTTAATTTCATCAATTTTGGTACATTATCTCGATTTTACATCACGAAAGTCCTAGTTCCCTAGGTAATTTTCTCTCTCCTACCTGACCTAATTTGACTTGATGTCAATTGCAAAGACCATTAATTGCAATAATCAAACGCTAAATTAATTCCTAAAGTCTTAGACTTAATTGGCTAAATTACCCCTATGATAAATTAATTTAATTATAAAGTCCTAAGTGCTTTCTAATTAAATTAAAAATCTACCCTCTTTAGCTAATTACCCGTAAAAAGGAATTAATAATTGCTTGTTATTTGAATGGACACCTTTTCTTGAATTAATAATTTGAGATATTCGAAAGGTCCTCATGTGGCATTTTCCATTCTTTTAATAAAGTAATTCATGCTTATTTGTCCCAAAAGGGATATGAAGGGTCGGGAGTTTCGAATCAAGAAACTCTTCCTCCTCCTCTTGGTTCTTCTATTTATTTGGGCTCTTTTTCTTCATTAGAGAGGGAAATTTTTGAGAGCATCCTTACTATAGCATTTTTTTAGTCTCATATCTCATTATTTTCAAAGCTCTTTTATTGCATTATCTAGATTAATTTCTCATATTAGTGTAATTGAATTTCACATTTAGATTAGATTTGCTTACTTGTTCTTAGTCTAATATCATCTTTATTTCAAAATCAAATAAAAATCTGCATTTCATATTTCTTTCAAAGTTTTCTAGATTAATTGCATTCATTCTTAGCTTAGTTTCATTTTGCTCATATTTTCTTTCAAATCCTCCATTGTTGAATTGGTCTCCCGGCTGTTGGCTCTCGTTCTGAGAGTATTCAAACACCCCATTCACATAGGAGGCAACAAGTCGCCTCACCATGGAATTTGGATTGAGTTCTTCATACTCTCTCTCAAATTCTATCAAGTGAATAATGACCATGTTGTGTTGTGCCTGATTTAGAGGTCACATTCAGTCACATACAATACCAACCTCAAATTGCCATTAATCACAAATAGACAACGGGGCTATACCAACCTCAAATTGCCATTAATCACAAAATGGCAATGGGGCTATACCAACCTCGAATTGCCATGAATCACAAATGGGCAACGAGACTATATCAACCTCGAATTTTCATTACTTTGATCTCTATGTAGCTCAGGACGAATATAAGATTCATATGTACGGCTACTAAAGGGAAAATGAATATAAAATTAATTATCAACAATTGTATAACATTGATTTCATTATCTACATAAGGAATGTCAAAATAGTATATATTCATTACTATAAATCAGAAATGTTACCAATATATATATATATATATTTTAATTCATTCTTAAATATTTATATAATTTAATCAATACTAATTCATTTATATATAATCTATATCTGAATACCATATAACTTGAAAATATGTTCATATATGGGTATGTGCAAGATCATGAGGGGCCAAAAAGTGGCGATGTCAGTTCAAAACTTTGACAATGTAACTGACGACTTTTTTTTCACCCAAATTTGATAAAATGAAAAGGGTATCTTAAGGAGATTATCAACTTTCTATTGATATAATTGCTGTCAAATTTTGAATTCGGTAAGTAATTATTAGTTATTTTCTAATTGAGCTACCTCTAAAGTGTTGATTTATATACTAATTGAAAAATGACTATAACTTTCAGATGGTATAACATTTTTGAAATCCAAAAAATGCGTCACATTCTATGCTTTGCCTACTATAAGGAAAAAAAAAAAATTTAATTTTGTAAAGTTTTGAATGAGTTAAGGTGGTCAGACACAGGAGTTTTTTAATTCTGAAAATGTTGTAGCAAAAAATTCATAATTAATTATTTTTTTGGAATAAAATTACAAAAAAATATGCGTCACATATAGGCATGAGTCTACTACTTATATATAAAATCTTATAATAAAATATTAACATTTGATTATGATTAAGGTGGTCAGACATACACCTATTTCTTATTTTTTTCCTGAAATTTTTGTACTACTGCATTGAAATCTATACTTTTCACCAATCATACTAACTTTTTCTCAAAAAAGGCCTAGTAGTTTAGAAACTACATTTAATTTTCTATAGATTCTATTCTTACAACTTTTTGATATTAGGTTCATAGCTAGTTTAAATTTTCACGTCAAGTTGACTAACCCTGAATTGCTGATTTTTCATTGCCACTTAAGGGCATAGTTTGGCCCCTCATGATCTTGCACATACCCATATAGGTATATATAATATTCAATAAATAATTAATTTGTATTTTAAATGACATTGAAAGTCTTTTATCTTTCACTCTCCTTTATATTATTTTTTCCTCCCTTGAGTTCCTCCTACATTTCCTCCTTTATTTTCTCCTATCTTTTCTCCTTCATTTTCTCCTAGCTTTTCTCCTTAATTTTCTCCTATAATTTTCTCCCAAGCTTTCCATATTATTGCTTGGTGTCCTTTCTTTTTTTCCTCTCATTGTTTTCTTATACCTTTTTTTCCAAAAATCATGTCTTTTGGATTATATTATGTTATTTTGTTTATTTATATTACTATATGAATAATATATTATAAGTAATAATAGATTATACTCATAATGTGATTGTTTATTTATTATTTGTTATATTTAATAATTTATTAATATTATTATATTGATTCAGCAATATATTATATATATATATATATATATATATATATATATATATATATATATATATATATATATATATATATATATATATATATATATATATATATATATATATATATCATATTTTTATTATTATTTTAATAATGTTTTATATTAATAATAGATTAGTATGCTTATATAGTATTTTATTATTTTAATAATAGATTATATTATATCATTTTATTTATTAAATTTTCTTTTATTGTTTTATAAAATATTAATTTCTATTTCAAAATGGGGACATCATAGTCCACCCTTCTCAAAATTGCTTGTCCTCAAGAAATTTGAACCATTGCTATGAGTGGTGTCTTTATATGTCTATATCCCATCCAATGACCTTGAACTTGATTTTTCGTAGCACTTTACTTCCCTTCTGATAAATTTTTCTCAACTCCAAGAATGTCCTTTATCAAATCTTGACACTCACCAAGAATGTCATTGATCAATCCTCATGGATAATTTAAACCTATCTTCTTAATTCTATCAAATCCTTAGGGAAATTCTAACATATCAAGTTCCCTAACCCTCTTGAGGATCTCCAGGGTTCTGAATGATATAAGATCAATTCTAGAACCATCCTCGATTATTTCACCATCTTCTTTGGAGCGCATACCCCAAGGTTTCATCTTGGAAGAGATATCCTCTATCCAAGGCCTTTCATCTTGGAAGAGATGTCCTCTATCCAAGGCATCTCATCTTGGGAGACATATCCTCCACCCAAGGTTTTCCGTATATGCATAAGTTGATTCATCAGAATATTCTAGCATTATGGTGATTATATCAGTCTTAGTCAAGTCATTCTTATGGAGATTATATCAATCTCTCATACAGTGGAGATTATCTCACTACCAAGCATAGCTTGGATCTCATCATTTATGAAGATTGAATTCATATTCCCATAGTACTATCCATATTGTAAATCAATACCAAATTGTATGGTTGTGTAATTATAATTCTACCTTATTACTTTTACCCTCCGAGATGGCGAGATCATGCTCTAATACCACTATCATGTCCCTAATCAGGACCTTACGTAAATTTCTCATTTAAGCTTTTTGGCGAACTAATTTTTTGTATCTCTTTTCTTAATCATAGATGAAATATTCACATTTCATCAATAATAGATATGTTTATTTATAATTAATTTTCTTGCTAATTTATATCTTGATATATCATATTTAATTTATAAGTTATTATTATTTAATGATATATTATATTTTAATTATTATTTATCTTTAATATTTTATATGGTATTAAAGAACCAATTAATATATAACCTAAATGAATAATATTGGTTATGTAATGTTCCTTCTTATTCTCCTTATAATTTCCTACAAAAACCGATATTGGTACAAGATATTATACAATATTTATATGACTCATACTCTACTTTAAGTTAGTAAGGGAGGGAATTTGGTTCTTAAGGCTACCTCTAGGTCGGGTTTCATAGAATTCTCGATTCTCGGCTTGAGGGATATAAGATCCACTCTAAGAAAATGGGCTATCAACACATCATCCCATAGAGCACTACCCATAAGTACCTCTTGGAAGCAATAAATGCATTCCAAGCCTATGCATATGCATATGACTAGTATCGGTATATATACTACCTATCAGATTATAACAATATCAGCTTTGGCAATGGGACTATACCAATCTCAAATTTTCATCAATTATAGATTGGCAATGGGGTTATATCAACCTAGAATTGCCATCCATCTCAAATAGGCAAGGGGGCTATACCAACCTCGAATTGCCATTAATTGCAAATAGGCAACAAGGCTATACCAACCTCAAATTTCCATTAATCACAAATAGACAACAGGGTTATACCAACCTCAAATTGCCATTAATAACAAATAGGCAATGAGGCTATACCAACCTCGAATTGCCATTAATCACAAATGGGCAACGGGACTATATCAACCTCGAATTGCTATTACTTTGATCTCTATGTAGCTCATGATGAATATAAGATTCATATGTACGGCTACTAGAGGGAAAATGAATATGAAATTAATTATCAATAATTGTATAATATCAATTTCATTATCTACATAAGGAATGTCAAAATAGTATTATTCATTAATATAAATCAGAAATGTTACAAAAAATATATATATAATTAATATATATATATATATATATATATATATATATATATAAATATATATATATATATATATATATATATATATATATATATATATATATATATATATATATATATATATATATATATATATATATAATATATATATATATATATATATATATATATATATAATTATTTAATTGAAACTAATTCATTTATATATATAATATATATCTAAACACCATATAACTTGAAAATATGTTCATATATAGATATATATAATATTCAATAAATAATTAATTTGTATTTTAAATGACATACCACAATATTAAATTTTCATTTAAATTCTTTTATCTTTCACTCTCGCTTATATTATTTTTTCTCCCTTGAGTTCCTCCTACATTTCCTCCTTTATTTTCTCCTATCTTTTCTCCTTCATTTTCTCCTAGCTTTTCTCCTTAATTTTTTCCTATATTATTTTCTCTCAAGCTTTCCATATTATTTCTTGGTGTCCTTTCTTTTTTTTCCTATGATTGTTTTCTTATACCTTTTTTTTTTTCCAAAAATCATGTCTTTTGGGTTATATTATGGTATTTTGTTTATTTATATTACTATATGAATAATATATTATAAATAATAATAGATTATACTCATAATGTGATTGCTTATTTATTATTTATTATATTTAATAATTTATTAATATTATTATATTGATTCATCAATATTATATTATATATTATATTTATATATCACATTTTTATTATTATTTTAATAATGTTTTATATTAATAATATATTAGTATGCTTATATATTATTTTATTATTTTAATAATAGATTATATTATTTTATTTTATTTATTAAATTTTCTTTTATTATTTTATAAAATATTAATTTCTATTTCAAAATGGGGACATCACATATTATTTTCTCCTTAATTTTCTCCTATATTATTTTCTCCCAAGCTTTTGTATAGTATTGTGCTAGATTAGATGGTAGCATAGATAATTTCAAGAAAGATATTTCAAATACTCTTTGGATAGGTCTTGTAAGAAGGGAAGATATAGCAAGTTTTGTGGCAATGGATACATCAAGGTAGGAATAATAAAGAAAAGAGAACATATTCTTATAGAGAAGAAAGATGTTATAAAACATATGAAAGAAGCTATCATTAGTGAGATTACTAGCATGGTTGGTAAACTTGGAATGTTGTCTGGTGATGGGTCTAGTTCATTATCTATTACCCCCATGTCGTCACATAAAGATTTGGCTAATAAAAATGTTACAAATCTTCTGTCAGAATACAATGATGTAGAATTCAACACTCTAGATCTGAATCCTCCAAAAATAGAACTCACATGCTCTCCAAACAAAATTTATATTCTGGTAGGACCATCTTTTGAAGAAGAAGAACAAGTAGAAGAAGAGGAAATTGAGAAAGAAGGTGAAAGAGAAGAAGAGAGGACTAAAGTGGAAGAAGAGAAGGAGGAAAAGGGGAAGAGGAACTTTGAAAAGAAGAAACTTTTGCAAAAGAAGTGGAATCCAATAAGTGTGTAATAAACATTGAGAAACAAAAAGGAAAAGAACTAGTAAAAGGGACAGTAGAGAAAATAAAAGAGATAGAAAGTAACTTCACTAGTATAGATTTTGATGACACTTTGAGGAACTTACTTGCTTCACCACTCATGTTCTGGCTTGTCACTGCTTCTAAGTTGATTATTGATTTTG
>BSBK01007544.1:12500-224760 GCA_027943335.1 Chamaecyparis obtusa
AACATGGAAGATGTTCTTTGATGGCTCTTTTATGCAAAATGGCTCAGGAGCTGGAGTGTTGTTTTTTTCTCCTCACGGTTACACAATTCCTAAGTCATACAAACTATTGTTCCCATGTACAAACAAAATTGTAGAGTATGAAGCTTTGACAAATGGGCTCAAGATGACCATAGAATGAAGAATCACAGAGCTACATATCTATGGGGATTCACAATTGATAATCAACTAGGTTAACGAAGAATATCAAACAAAAGATGAAAAACTAGTACCTTACAAGAAAATGGTTGATTCATTGAGATGATATTTCACATTCATCACATTTTAGAAAATCCCTAGAGAAGAAAATAAAGCAGTTGATGCTATGGCTACACTTGCTTCACTTCTTGAGTTAGAGCAGCATGAGTCCAGATTTGAATTCCTGGTGGAAGAGCTACATTATCCTATCTATGACTCCTAGTAAAGCCATGTCATCTGTACCCTTGTTAGTCGTGACTCATCCTGATATGGTGCCATTTACTCATACCTTCATGATGACATTATCCCTGATACCTTTAACCACTTTGAATGAAGAAACCTTACCCGAAATACCTCTCGCCATACCCTTATCTCTGGTGATTTGTATAGTAGGGGTTTAGATGGGACACTTCTTAGATGCTTAGAAAAAGAAGAATCTAATCAAGCATTAGTTGACATTCACGAGGACATCTGTGGGGGACATTCCAATGGTCTTGCCATGGCCTGAAGATTGCTTAGGGTGGGGTACTATTGACCTACCATGCAGATGGATGCAATAGCTTTTGAAAAATTCTTTGAAAAGTGTCAAAAACATGGTCACCTAATACATGCTCCAGACAGGGAGCTTATTCCTTCTATTTCTCATTGGCCATTTCAGCGCTGGGCCTTTCACCTTGTTGGGCAAATTCATCCCAACTCATCAGGTGGACACAAATTTATCATTACTGCTACTGACTACTTTACCAAATAGGTAGAAGTTGTTCCACTTTCTGTTGCCTTAGGCAAAATAGTTTCTCTTTTCATCCTAAACCATATCATCTATCAATATGGCATACCTTCTGAGATTATCATTGATAATGGAGGTTAGTTCAAAAATAAGGACCTTAAGCAACTCTACAAACAATTCAAGATAAAACAACAATTGGTCATCCATTTAGTTCCCACAAGGAAATGGTCAAGAAGAGGCTTCAAATAAAACCATTCTCAAAATTCTCCATAGAACAGTTCATAAGAATGGTAGAGACTAGCATTTATAGATAAATCCAGCCTTGTGTGCCTATAGAACATGTATTTGTACTCCTATAGGGGCTACTCCTTTTTCCCTTACGTATGGTGCTGAAGCAGTGTTACCTTTAGAGGTTGAGATTCCTTCACTTAGAGTTTCCCTCAAAGGTCTAGTGACAGATGAAGACTACTGTGCCATGAGACTCCAAGAGTTAGAACTTCTAGATGAGAAATGAAAAGCATCATTTTACCATATGAGGATCTACCAAAAGTGTATGTCCAAAGCTTTCAACAAAAAGGTTCACCCTAGAGAATTCCAAGTGGGAGATCTTGTCCTACATGAAAATCCTAAGAACCAACAACATAGAGATCAAAAGGGAAAATTCAAATGTAATTGGCTTGGACATTATATCATTACTACAGCTTTTGGGACAAGTGCTTATTTGTTATCTACTATAGAGGGAGAGCAGCTCCTTGATCCTATCAATATCTTGCACCTAAAGAAGTTCTATCCATGATGCATATTCTATCTGGGGGCATCCTTTGTACATATTTATTGATCTTGAAAAAATTCTAAAAAAAATTCATATATGATGCTGAAAAAATCCTAAACAACATATAAAGTCTTGAAAAAATACAAAAAAATAAAAAATTGCAAAAGGTTAAAAAAAATATAGAAAAAGTGCCTTGGTGAAAACCTAGAAATAGGCACCTTGGTAGCAAAAATACAAAAAAATTGAAAAAATGAAAAAATTTGTTAAGTGGTGAAAACCTGGAAATAGGCACTACTTGAGGCCTTTGCACCCTTGTTTCTTAGCATGCATCCTCAACACTTAACCTTTATCCATCATGCCTTGTCCTTGTTGCCTTGGTTTGGAATTGGTCTTTGTGTTTGTCTAGGGGGCATAACTGTGTTAGCTTTGGTCTCTAGGATGCATTGGTCTTTAGGACATCTTGCAAATGGTGTTTTTCAACACCACCCCAAATTGTGTTGTTCAACACTGCCCTAGCGTCAAGTGTTTCTCAACACTTATCAAATATCCTACCCATAGTCTACTATGATATGATATTTTTCACTGGGAGATGCAATACTCAAAGTTTGATTCTATGACCTACACACATGCACTTAAACACTTGACTCACTGAGACTTGTTTGACTTTATTTCTTTGTGTGTTGTCTATGATGATTTCTTTGATGAGTTTTCTCTCCCTAATAGTTTTTGATGATGCCGAGCTAGAAGACTGGGGGTACGAGGACATGTTTAATTTGTTTTCTACTTGTGGGAATATTTTGTTGATCTTAATTGTCATGAGCATTTATGCTTGTTCCACTTGACACTAGGATCTACAATGTATTATCCTTGACTATTTTTTGCAAGTGCATGCTTACAGCCATCTTGACTTTCTTGTGTCTTGATGCAAGAATAATCTTGCTATACCAAACTTAGGAAACCTCACCACACTAGTCATCTTGACCTATATGTCTTTGATGTTGAGGTGGGATTCCCACATACCCATCTGATATAGATCATATTCAGATTCACATAGTTATACTAGTGTTCATTGTATGATCTTGCGACGCTACTAGTAATGCTTGATGATGATTATTAGAGTCTAATGGCTTTGTGACCTTGAAAGTAAACCACTTTTCATAATATCTTGCATTATTAAGTTCATGTTAGTTATGTTTTGCATCTTGCATATGGGGAGAGCTCTCCTTTCATCTTTCATCCTTTCATCTTTCATGGACTTGTCGGTCAACTTCACTCACCTTTCACTATTTCTCGATCATGTCTTTCACTCCTTGTCTTTCACATCAAATCCTTTTTCTATCATCACAAAGGGTTAATCTTATAATCATATCTATATCCTAAAGAGATCATTTTTAGAAACGTGAGTCTACATCATAACATGAGAACTAAACATACATCTATGAGAGAAATTATTCATGAGCATATATAAGCATACATCATACATTTGAACAATATAACAAGACAATAAAACTGAAACTTCCATCACAAGTGGGACAAATACACAAGCTACATTGCAAATCCAGTAGATCTCATATATATATGTATGTGTCATGATACAAAATATAATGTGGGATCCAAAATCTGGATGATGTCCCAAGATATGACTCTATACATCTAATCCTGGACCTTAGTCTTACTCTCCCCATCTCATGGTGGTGGTGGTGGTGGAGGTGGTGCTGCCACTCTATCTAGTACCACATCAGATCTTCCTGCCCTCTCAGAGTAGAGTGGTGCTCTTTGTGTCACAAAAATGACTGCTATATATAATCCATGATAATAGGCCACTCGTGCCGCCTCTCTCCGGATCTCTATAGCATTAGCCTAGGCTGCCCTCTCTCACCGATCTATCTTGGATTGTGCATCTACTAGCTACTAATCTCACATGACAATCATAATCTTGAGCTACTGGATCTCAGTCTCCAAAACTTGCACTATAGCCCTGAGATCCTCCCCTCCCCTCTCTGTAGGTTGGTCCTGTCCTGCATCCACCCATCGGTGAACTAATCTCATTGCATCCTCCCCCTTATCATAAAAAACCTATCTCTGTGACCATCTCTGACCACCTGATCTTGATCCCTATCCATCCTCATCCCTAGCCCAGGCATAAGTGGTCATCTCTGTGGGTACCCTCTGCTACCGCCCAAACTACCTCCATACTTAGGAGATAATGAAGTGCTCAACAATCTCAGAGTGGTAGCCTAATAGTGGCCAGCTACATAGTATATACCCAAGCTCCCGCTCTCGGTCACTCCACTACTCACAGGCCCTGTATGGTCTCCACTCAAAAGCTATGAGCTCATCTAGGAGCCTCCTATAGTATGTGAGGTCTCCGATATGGGGCTGGCTAATGAATCCCATGTATCTATATATGTAGGGGTGTCTCCACTCCCTAGGCTACACATGTGGGTGCGCAATGATGATGTGCTCCCATGCCCATACCTGTGCTAGAACAACACCGCATGCCCATGTCCTGCTATCCCTATAGACTATCTCATGGAGCTCATGATACATATTAGCTAGGATAGCTGGGCCCCATGCCATCCATTGAGGGTGTGCTATCAAATCTGCTACCAATCTCTCGCAGCCTAGTGGGAACCCTCTTTGGCTCTTGTCAGTGATCAGGGCTTGTGCAACTATCGACCACACTATGCATGGAACCGGGTAATCTTGACCAAACTCCTCCATTAGCTGGTCCAAAATGAGGTGTCTATCAATGATGGTGACATCCTAGAACATGTCCTAGATGGCTTGTTGCCCCTTAGTCAGATCCTGATCATAATATACCTATGTCAAGAGAACAATCATGTCAGTTTCTATCATATGGAATCTTTACATCTATGCTCATTTAGAAACATAATTATACTCACTAGATCACCATGGCTAGATATCTAGAGGATCTAATAGATGTCCTCTAATGAGATCGTCACCACTCTAGTCAGAAGATGAAAGGTGTTGTGCTCATTGTGCTATCTCTTAGCCAATGTTTTCAGCAACTCATGATCTACCCAAATATGGGGCATATCTAGAAAAAACTAGAATCCCATGCTGATCAGGTCATCTCTGCCAGGAGTATCTAGATCTCTGACATAGCGTAGTCTAGTCACTCTTAGAGCTCTGATGATCAGTGCCAAAATAGTCTCCTGCAAGCCATAACCCCAAACCAGATGTCAGAACATATCATGATGGATGTCTAAAATCAATACAAGAAATCTTAAATGCAAAAATTATCTAGACCCATGTTATATTGTCCAAATTCAAATCATGTGATATTTCTTATTACACTAGTGCAATACTATTTTTGGATATTGTATTATGTGATACTTTCCTCAATAGCAGTGTGATACTCTTTTCATATATGATAGTTCAGACAAGATTGCACGATGTTTCATCCAGTATCGTGCAAGACTAGATTGAACATCTTTGAGATAGTTTGTGGACCCGCGAACTATCGCATGATGAAAAGTATCAAGGTGTGCGATACTTTCATAGTGTCGTACAAATTTTTCATCAATTAAATTTGAAATATTTGAAAACATAAAAAACATGTTTTAAAATGCCATAAATAGCTCATAAATGACTCAAAAGGTGGGTTTTTTCTGAAAACTTACCGGGGCACCATACTGAGGAGGCCAGTTGTCCAACCAACCGCACTTGAATCAATGTGTGTGGACTAGAATCACTGCTTGCTAGGCCATAATCTCTCTATGAGCTCTCAAAGTTATCAAAATCACAATAAGATAAATGAATTTGAAAATGACCTTTTTACCCCTTATATAGCATTTTGACTTTTTGACCTAATTTTCAAAACATCTCAGAATTTTGCAAAAATTGCACCCCTAGCTAATTTTGACATCCTGGATCCATTTTCGGGCTCAAAATCAAAATCTAAGTTCATCTTGATAGTCAAAATCACATTTCAAAATATCTTCGTCATCTGCGCAGTTGGCTGACCATTTGAGGGCTGATTCTTTGATCTTCACTGGTGCATCTTCATTTCTTCATCCCCATCTCTTTCAACCTTCTTGTCTTTCATTCATTTTTCATTTTCTTCATCTCTCTGAGGTTTGAATTCATCTTTATCCTGTATCTTGCTTGGTCAAACCTAGTCAAACTGGGGCATATCTTCACTGCTTGATGGTTATCTTATCACTTTTCACCTTCGATTATGATTTCTAGTGATTTGATCAAATTTATCAATTTAATGCTTCTCCTCTACCTAATTTCAATTTTGATTCCCAAGGGGCAGTACCTATCAAACTTCAAACTTCAATCCTTGATTTAGCTTATCAATCGAACCTTGAGATTCTTATCTCTTATTTGAGACTTGACAATTACCTATTTATAGGGGTGTTGGCCTTGTCTTTTTCAATCAGCTTATCTTTGTCTTGATGTGTTCCTATCCATTGAACACACGTTTGGGTTGTTTTGTGATCCCAAATTGATCTCACACTTCAAATCCATTCTTTGACTACATGTGATCCCAAATCGATCTCACATTAGCTAAAGAGGGGCAAATGTATGCACCCTAAAATGGTCGCCTAGACTTTGGGCCCCATTCTTCAATTTATCAAATGATGAAACCAATTTATTAGTTTCCTGAATCAATATTTTTAAATCAACATTTTCAATCAAATCAATTTCCTTGATCAAATCCTAATTCTATCATTTATTCAATTATATTCTATGGGTTAACCATTTTATCCTAAGTCTTTATTTAATTAAAAGTAATTCCCTCCCCTTTTATTAAATAAAAATCCCCCACTTTCCTCTTATCCTAAGTTGCACAAATAAAGCATTATTCTTATTTTATAAAAAGGAGAAAAGACCTTTTTATCTGACATGAGGCTCAAAAGTCAACACTTCTTTCTCATTGGAGGAGACTTGTGCACATGGATTGATCCCTCTTTCAAACTCCACCCTTGATCAAATCTTTTGCCTCTTAATCTCCATCCTCTGTTGATTCTCATTTCTTATAAAAGAAGAGCTCTCTTCTCATTCTAGGATCCAACTTTTGAATACTAATCTTATGTTGCATGATTTCTTGGTGACTTTGGAGCTTTGGAGATCTTCTTGCATTCTAGCTTTCATTCTTGCATCATAGCTTCATGTTCATGCTTTGTTAGCTTAGATTTCCTTTCAAGTTCTAGTTTAGCTCACATAGCTTAATTATTAAGGCTTGTAATAATTTCATTTTCCTTCCATAGCTTAGTTTTCATCTTCATTATAGCATAGCATTGCATTGCATTTTCATCTTGATTCTTGAAGATATTGGCATTCTTTCCCTTGTCTCTTTGAATCTCCCATTGTGTGGTTTACGAGCAAGGTTATAGGCTTAATAGCTCTAATTTAGAGCACTCTTAATATCCTTGTGACTCCATGCCTAGGGAGCTCTAGGTTGCTTTCTCAAGGTTTCCAATCCATGGATTCTCTTGGAATTAATGACTTAGAGAAGTGCACATCTTAGTGTGTACATTTTTGGCACCCACTGTGGGGCAGAACGCTCTTGTTTTGTCCTTCTTTTTATGCATTTTCGTCAATTTTTTGTCATCATTTTGCTTGTTGTTTCGGCTCTGGTTTTCTATTTTTCTAAAAAATTATCATGCGATAGTCTTCCAGTATCATGTGCTATTTTATTATATACCCATTCAATACTTTTCCAGTAAAAGTATTGTTTGGCCATATAGGTTTCTGTCGCACGGCCATATAGAACTTCATTGTCTAGACACAGTACGATCTATCACACAGAGAGAAATCATCGCACTCCTATACTGTGAAGTATCATGTGATCTCTTTTTTTGATAGCAGACTATCACCTAGACCTGTAGGTGACTATTTTGGTTTTGCAAGATTTGGATTTTTAGCTTTCTAGTTTCAATTGCTATAGTTGGACAGAGTTTTTACTTGAAGATTACTTGATTTTTGATGTGATAACCTTTGTGGGGCTAACAAGTTGTGCTTGAAGGTGTGCCCTCATTGCTTGAATATTTTCCAAAAATAATGCATGTCAAAGCTTCAAATGCGCAAGGGCTACTAATCCTTTCTTGCAAGGCTGCCCAAAGCATAAAAACAATCAAGTGCTTGTTCTTTTTTTTCATTTTTAAGTGCCACATATACTAGTTGATTCTTTTATTAAGCACTTAATATCTTGTTGTAGGAGTCTTTTGGTGGTAGGAGAGTATGCTCTTCACCCTTGTGGTGAACTAGAAATCTTGACCCACTTCTAGATTTTGAAAGCAAGAGGGTAATTGAACTTTGCTTGGTGTGTTTGGGAGAGATTTTTGAGATAGGAGAGTATGCTCTTCACCCTTGAGGTGAACCATAAATCTTGACCCTCAAAAATTAATCCACTCTATGTTTAGTTTTAGAATCCTTTAGCAGGCCTACTCTTGAGAAATCAAGAGGAATGACCCAAGTGGGGAAAAGCAAATACCGAGCTGTTTTGACCCACTATAAAATCAAGGCTATCAAGGACACAAAACCTTGGTAGACCTAGTACTTGTCTTCATTTTGTGTGAGTACTTGTGGGATTGTGACAATGAGGAAAATGCTAAGCAAGAATGCTTAAGGTACTCTTGTGGCCACGAGGTCCGTTACTTGCCGCAAGGTAAGGAGTCCCTTTGGGGAGCAAGAGGGGTATTACAGACGAAAGCCCTTACTAAGAACCATAGATAGAAGCTACCCAATTTTTTTGCTTAGCATCTTGGTGCAAGGATTGATCCTAGTGGACTAACTTGGATCACCCCAAGACTACTCACCATCTATTTTCCTTTGGTTGTGTCATTGGAACTTCCACAACAAAGCCAATTTCTATTGTGGGCAACCACTTTGTGTGAGACAATGGGACATCAAGTGTGGGCCAAGTTGTTAAGTATTGAGCCTTTGTATTTCTAGGCTAGTAAGTGCTTGATTTGTCTTCATTGTGATTTACCTGTGTAAATGTTCTCAAACATTAAACATCATGGTAGCATTCATAGGATTTTTTACTTTGATATCAAAATTGCTTGTCTTGGCAAGGTTGCTTTTACCCTTGTGCAAGTGTTTTATGACATGTTTGATCACCTACTATTTGCAAACCTATCTGTTGTGTGTTGTTACTATATTCTGAACTGTGAGATTGAACTTGCCAAACTAAAACATTGACCGAATTGCCTTTAAAATTGAGATTTTTACATTCACTGGTCAAGAATCATACAATATTGAACATTCATCACACACTGGTCTGAGTTTTATCATGTGACACTTCGTTACTAAACAACTATCACACAGCTTGACTAGAAAATATCACACCTACTGCTTGGAAACTATCGCACAACCTTAGTGTGAAATATCGCTTGGACATATTGTATCCTCTCAATACCCTGCGAACTGTTGCACAGAGTAATTTTGTTGTCTATCTGATTTGTGCCATTTTTAGTCTTCCTTTGGTCGATCCAAATTTTAGTAGGTCTCTTACCTTGTAGTTGGAACCTCATTTGTACCTTGGGTTCTTATGTTTTGACCCCTTGAATTAGTATTCTTTGATTTCATAAGTGACCTTTCTTGGAATCGGTAAGTTAGAAGTCATCCTTGTTGAAAAAGTAAACCTTTAGATTCTTTGGTAACACACTTGGAGAGTCTTAGCAGTCTCTTGTCCAATTCACTTCCATCAAAAATCAATTTCAATTTCAAATATAATTTGGGTAAATCCATCCTCCTGATCCATATGTGCTAGGATACTTATCCTTTGATTGGGCACCTCTATGGCAGTGTTGGTTTACACCTTTTGCAATTTTCTATCTTACCATCTCTTTTTGGACAATTGAACACTTTTACTATCCTAGTTTGATATTGATGCTTTTTAGGGTCATATTATCACCAAGGGTCTTTTCTTTCATGTCGGTTATGACAAGGTACCAAGTCAGTCAAGGAAAATTACCTCAAGTTGTCTTTGACCAGTTACCGTTAGTCCAAACTCATCAAAAGCAAAAGGGAAAAGAGCCCATCTTTGAGCAATCCCCTAGGAGTAAGTCCGAAGTTTGGTTTAAACCTAAGAGAAATCCTAGTGAGTTGAGTACCTCTTTAACACCTTCTCAATCAGATATGGACATGAGTTACACCATGACTATAAAGGAGAGAGAAGAAATGGATCAAAATCTTGATGACATATTTCAAAGACATAGGGACAACATGCTATTTGGTGATGACAATCAACCAGAATCACCCCTTATCAACACAAGATATTTAGATGCCCATCAGAGAGCTAAAAGGTATACAAGATGAGCTCACCAAGATGAACGATCACAACATGAAGACCAAAACAATGAATCTTGTGATGCTCATGTGAATGCAACATTTACTAACGACTTGTTCAAACATTCAAGGCTCAACTCTCCACTCCAAACAACCTAAAGGTATGCGAGTGAAAGGCTCAAAAGAATTGAGGGAGAAAGGAAAGCCTTTTTGGATGAACAAGCCGCAAAAGAAGAGAAGCTTAGATTCCTAGAGGTGGAAAGACAAGCCTTATTGGACATAGAAAGAAAAGCTTTTCAAGAAGAATGAGATAGGCTTTTAGCCCAACAACTCAATGACCAATTCAACAACAGGGGTACCAATAGTGGAAACAACTCTCCACCATCTACTCCCTCAGGAACTCCATGAAGTAGAAGGTGTTCAAGGGTCCCTTCAAGATCTCCTAGTCCTAGAGGAAGAAGGACTTCACAACATGATCACTATAGGAGACAAACACCTCCTAGGAACTCTAGACAACCCTCCCAACGAGCTCATCATGGCTCTCAACATGGAGGAAGTAGTGCAAGTTTTTATGCTCAAGACTTTATGAGGATGCAACAAGAACCACTCTTCCAACAATATGTGGAGAGGTATCTAGAGAAAAACAAGGATAAGTTCCTAGAAAGCTTGATTAACAAAGGTGCCAGAGTTCCTTACAACTTTGATGTGGATAGAAAAATCAAGAAACAAGGTCCATCCCAGGAAGAGGAGATCAAGAAACTCAAGCGCACGATGGAAAAGATGTTGGCACCTAAGAGTTCCTTTTCAGTTGACTCAATCTGTCCTAATCCTTTTAACAGGAGTGTGAGCATGAAGGATTTTCCTAGGAAGGTGGAAATCCCCTAGTATGACAAGTATGATGGTAATGGGGATCCACATGATCATGTGCGCCAATTCTACATCATGACCTTTGAATTCCACCAAGATGAATCCTACCTCATGAGGTTATTCCCAAGGAGTCTCAAGGGTCAAGAAATGGAGTGGTTTACCAATATTAGTCCCCTTGTCAAGACTTTTAAAGAACTTGTTCATAGATTCATCCAACACTTCACCTACAATCTTTCAAGATCTGTCACTATGTTGGACCTATGTAAATTGAAACAAAATCAAGGGGAGTCATTTGTGGTTTTCTTGAAAAGATGGAGACATCAATGTTCTCATTATTCCAAGACCATTCTTGAGAAGGAGAAGATTGACATTCTCATTAGAACCTTGATTCTTGAGATGTGGTACGAAGTGAGGAAAATGGCCTTTGACTCCTTTGACACCATGGTCAAAACCACATGCAAAATTGAGGACGTGTTGAAAGAGAAAGGAATTTTGACCAACAACAAGAATAACAACAATGGTCAAAACAACCACAATGCTAATAAGGACAAAGGGAAAAACTTGCACTGGAATAGGAACAAGCAAGTGGTTAATGAAAAAGTGGTGGACTCTTTGTAGCCCAAGGATCAAGGTGTTCTTCACCTATCTAGTGTTGTTCAAGCAATGAAGCTCAACACATCCACCCATCAAGAACATAAGCCAAGGTACCAAGAAAAGCCTAAGAAAGAAAGGTGTCAATTTTCAAAGCTTGGTGATTCCTATGAGGATGTCTTCAAAATGCTCATTACCAACAATCTTGCACATCCCCAAGATCTCGCAAAGCACCATATTCCTAATGTTAAACCTCATTGGTGGGATGAGAAGGATTTTTGCAAATTCCATAATGGTATTGGACATGACATTGAACATTGTTGGAAACTAAAGCATATTATCCATGATCTAATTGAGAGTGGAAAGCTCAAGGTGGATGGTTTGAACACTAATGCTGATCACAAGGCTTTCAATGAGCCTTTGCCTAAATATGAGAAGGGGGAAACCTCTAAACCTAAGAATGGCAAGGCCGAAATCAACTATACCTACACAGTTGCAGAAAACATGGTCAATATGCTTGAAGTTGTGGAGGAAAGTGTCAACATGATGAGGGAAAAGGATCCTTATGGTTATGATGTGGGCTCTCCTCCTATATTTGATGAAGAACCTGTGGTGGTGCTTAGGGGTCCTCACTCTCAAAGGTCATCCCAAGCTCTTAATGCTGTCACAAGAAGCCAAGGTCTTGTGGTCATTAGAGGTCCTAGTTCCAACCAGTACAACAAACCAAAGCAAGTGGCATCCAAAAATGTCACCACCAAATCAAATATTAACCCTGAAATGAGCTATAATCTTGTTGACCAGCTACAGAGAACCCCGACTCAAATATCAATCTTTGAACTCTTGGAATTGTCCCCAAGACATAAGCATGTCCTTGAGGATGCCTTGCACACAACAAATGTCCCTACCAACATAGATGTTGACCAGTTCTAAAGTATGGTCAATCATATTGCCAGCCCGCATTACCTCACTTTTTTAGAAGATGATGACAAAGCTTTGAGCCACCCGCATAATCTTTCCCTTCACATTGAAGTCATGATCCATAAAACCTGTGTCAGGCATGTGTTGATTGATGGGGGTGGTGGGCTCAATATTTGTTCTTTAAGTCTGTTGAAAACATTGGGTTACTCAGAAGAGGTCATAGATGCCTGAAAGAAGATTACCATAAAAGCCTATGATGAGACAAAAAGGAGTTCTAAGGGGTTGGCTTTTCTTCCTGTTAGGATTGGCCCTATGGAGAGGGACATATTGTTTCAAATTGTTGATGTTGGTCCTTTAGCATACAACATTTTACTTGGTAGGCCATGGATCCATGAAATGCAAGTAGTGCCATCCACCTACCACCAATGTGTTAAGTTCCCCTATAATGGAGTAGAAATCTATATACCTAGGGATAGCACATTATCTGTCAATTCCATTCTAGTAGGGACTCATGTTCCCCTAAACAGAGAAGTAGAATATTTTTATGTGACTCTAGCACAGTGCAAAGATAAATTCAAATCAATGGACCTTGGTATGGGGGGATATCAACTTGACTCCTTTAAAAAACTTTGAGTTTCACCTAGGTCCTATGGCAAGCCTTCCCAAGAGATGAGACCCTCCTCTTCAACCATGACCTTGTTTGGCACATTTGTAGAGTCCTCAGTCCCTATCCAAGATGAAAAAGAAGAGGTAGCTATTAAGGACTGGATTTATAGAGAAGATAAGTACATGCACAATGATAAATTCTCTCCCTCTCCTAAGGCATATGGAAGAGGGTACACTATTGTCAAAAATATGGGCTATCTAGGACATGGTCCTCTCAGTCACAGATTGGATGCTAGGGCTGAACCTCTTGATCATGCTCTTTTTGGATGCAAGTCTAAGAATATAGTTGGCCTAGGGTTTGAAAGTCATGACAAGAAAACTACTCCTATCCTTGATGAGTCAGATAGTGAAGATGAGCCAAGATACATGCCAAATTTGATGAATCAACAAGATAGGTGTGAAGATTGGGTCCCTTCCACCAATCTCCTTTGGGGAGATTTAGATAATCCAGTTGCAACAATTTCAAGCCTAGAGCAAGAAGAATCCACTATTGGAGATCCTCTCCAAGAACATTAATACACAAATGGTGCTCAAGAGGGTGTCACCCTTGTTGCTATTAGAGCCTCCACCTCAAGACGTCGAAAACATGCATGGTGTAAACATCCTAGTCGAGATTTAGATACAAAATCACATGAATATGAGTGGGAATATCTCTCTGACTCTTCCACAGCTGGCATGGACATTGATGTTGTCCATACTTATAATTCTCATCTCGAAGTAGCTAACGAGTCATGCGTAGGATTTATAGATTTGAATCCATAGGTCACTTTAGTGAATGACTCTTCACTTGGTAGGATGAATCTTGATTTGGGTAACTTAGAGGGATACTTGATAGACTTCAAATCTTCAGTCACCAGAGATAATGCCATTCATATCCACAATCTTGAACCCACCATTGACCTACCTCTTGCCAATCCTCACCTTATTGATTGGTCCCAATGTTATCAAGAGCCTAAGCTCTTAACCTTCAAGAATGACTATGAGATAACTTTTTACCTAAACACAATTGAACCTATAGTCTCTTCCACCAGTGAACCCACTACAATCATGATAGAGCCTAACATCAAGTACCTTAGTCAAAAAATAAAAAGAAAAGAAAAAAAGAATAAGAGTTTTGATGGCGGAAACCACTGTGTGGCAGTGTCAGAACTGAAAATAGTAAAAATAAATGACTTATCCAAGGGTGAAAACCTATCTGAGGTGCCTAAGGATGAGGTACTTGATCATCTCCCAAGCTATTTTCAAGACAGATCTTTCATGCTTGTAGAGCCAACTTAATCAGTCAACTTGGGAACATATGAAACTCCGCAGATAGTGCACTTGGGTCAGTCCTTTTCACCTTTAGAAAAAGAAGCATACACCAAGTTCTTACAAAGGAAGAAGATTAATTTTTCTTGGACTTACTCAGATATGCTAGGATTGGACACTAATATCATTATGCATCACTTGTCCATAGCTCCAGGAGTGAAACCAGTCAAACAAAAATTGAGAAAAATGCATCCTCATATAGCTCTTTTAGTCAAAGGAGAATTAGAAAAACTCCTCAGTGTAGGATTCATAAGAGCTATTGATTATGCCGAATGGATATCCAATATTGTACCAGTTTCAAAACATGACAAGTCCATTTGCATCTGCATGGACTTTAGAGATCTCAATAGAGCATGCCCAAAGGATGATTTTCCACTCCCAAAGATAGACATGATAGTGGACATGACCGCCAGTTATGAGATATATTCATTGATGGATGGTTTTTCTAGGTATAATTAGATCAAGATAGCTCCTAAAGACCAGGAAAAGACTGCATTCACTTGTGCATGGGGAACCTACTGCTAGAACGTTATGCCATTTGGATTGAAAAATGCAGGAGCTATATACCAACGAGCTATGACAACTAACTTTCATGACATGATGCATAAGAATATGGAAGATTATGTGGATGACACCTTGGCTAAATCTAAAAAAACAAATACACACTTAGGTGATTTGGAAGTCATTCTAGATCGCATGGAGCAGTTCCAACTAAGATTAAATCCAAAAAAGTGTGCATTTGGTGTTACCTCTAGAAAAATTCTAGGGTTCATTATTTCAGCAAAGGGAATAGAGGTAGACCCCGAAAAGGTCCAAGCAATTATGGATATGCCACCTCCCAAAAACATCAGTTAGATGAGGAGTCTTCAAGGATGCCTTCAATCTATAAGGAGGTTCATTTCACAATTGGCAGATAGAGCTCAACCTCTCAATAAGAACTTGCATAAGGGAGTTAAATGTATCTAGAATGAGGATTGTTAGAAAAGCATGGACCAAATCAAACAATATTTGGAAAATCCTCCTATTCTAATGCCTCCTATCCTAGGAAAACCACTCATTCTATATGTTTCAATAATAGAATCTTCCTTGGGGGCATTACTGGCTCAACTTGATGAAAATGGGAAAGAAAGAGCCATATATTACGTCAGTCGAACTCTTATTCAATATGAGGTTAATTACACCAGTATTGAGAAAGCTTGCTTTTCAATGGTGTTTTCTTCCCAAAATTTTTGACATTACATGCTTGCGCATACAATACACCTCATAGAAAAAATTGATCCTCTCAAGTATTTTCTCAGTAAGGCTGCCCTCATAGGTGGACTTACTAAATGCATGATGATTCTTTCAGAGTTTGACATAGAATATGTTGAGTGTAAAGCTATAAAAGGACAAGCCATTGTAGATCAATTGGCTGATTTTCCAATTCAAGACAGTGTACCAATTCAAGTTTCCTTTCCAGATGAGCACATCATGTACATGACTAAGAGAACATGGAAGATGTTCTTTGATGGCTCTTTTATGCAAAATGGCTCAGGAGTTGGAGTGTTGTTTTTTTTTCCTCATGGTTACACAATTCCTAAGTCATACAAACTATTGTTCCCATGTACAAACAACATTACAGAGTATGAAGCTTTGACAAATGGGCTCAAGATGACCATAGAATGGAGAATCATAGAGCTACATATCTATGGGGATTCACACCTGATAATCAACCAGGTTAATGAAGAATATCAAACAAAGGATGAAAAAATGGTACCTTACAAGAAAATGGTTGATTCATTGAGATGATATTTCACATTTGTCACATTTCAGCAAATCCCTAGAGAAAAAAATAAAGCATCTGATGCTATGGCTACGTTTGCTTCACTTCTCAAGTTAGAGCAACATGAGTCCAAATTTGACTTCCTGGTGGAAGAGCTACATTATCCTATCTATGACTCCCAGGAAAGCCATGTCATCTATACCCTTGTTGGTCATGACTCATCTCGATATGGTGCCATTTACTCATACCTTTATGATGGCATTATACCTGATACCTTTAACCACTTTGAACGAAGAAACCTTACCCAAAATGCCTCTCACCATACCCTTATCTTTGGTGATTTGTATAGGATGGGTTTAGATGGGACACTTCTTAGATGCTTAGAAAAAGAGGAATCTGATCAAGCGTTAGTTGACATTCATGAGGGTATCTATAGGGGACACTCCAATGGTCTTTCCATGGCCTGGAGGTTGCTTAGGGAGGGGTACTATTGGCCTACCATGCAGATGGATGCAGTAGCTTTTATAAAATCCTGTGAGAAGTGTCAAAAACATGGTCACCTGATACATGCTCTAGGTAGGGAGCTTATTCCTTCTATTTCTCATTGGCCATTTCAACACTGGGCCTTTGACCTTGTTGGGCAAATTCATCCCAACTCATCAATTGGACACAAATTTATCATTACTACTACTGACTACTTTACCAAATGGGTAGAAGCTTTTCCACTTTTTGTTGCCTCGGGAAAAATAGTTTCTCTTTTCAACCTAAACCATATCATCTATCGATATGGTGTACCTTCTGAGATTATCACTGACAATGGAGGTTAGTTAAAAAATAAGGACCTTAAGAAACTCTGTAAACAATTCAAGATAAAACAGCATTGGTCCTCCATTTACTTCCCGCAAGGAAATGGTCAAGCATAGGCTTCAAATAAAACCATTCTCAAAATTCTCGATAGAATAGTTCATAAGAATGGTAGAGACTGGCATTTACAGATAAATCCAGCCTTGTGGGCCTATAGAATGAGTATTCATACTCCTACAGGGGCTACTCCTTTTGCCCTTACTTATGGTGCTAAAGCAGTGTTACCTTTAGAGGTTGAGATTACTTCACTTAGAGTTTCCCTCAAAGGTCTAGTGACAGATGAGGACTACCGCGCCATAAGACTTCAAGAGTTAGAACTTCTAGATGAGAAGTGAAAAGCATCATTTGACCATACGAGGGTCTACCAAAAGTGTATGTCCAAAGATTTCAACAAAAAGGTTCACCCTAGAGAATTCCAAGTGGGAGATCTTGTCCTACGTGAAAATCCTAAGAACCAACAACATAGAGATCAAAAGGGAAAATTTGAACCTAATTGGCTTGGACCTTATATAATTACTATAGCTTTTGCGACAGGTGCTAATTTGTTATCTACTATAGAGGGAGAGTAGTTCCCTGATCCTATCAATATCTTGCACCTAAAGAAGTTCTATCCATGATGCCTGTTCTATCCGGGGGCATCCTTTGTACATATTTATTGATCCTGAAAAAATTCCAAAAAAATTTCATATATGATGCTGAAAAATCCTAAAAAGCATATAAAGTCTTGAAAAAATACAAAAAAATCAAAAATTGCAAAAAATTCAAAAAAATAGAAAAAGTTGCTTGGTGAAAACTTGGAAATAGACGCCTTGGTAGAAAAAATACAAAAAAATTGAAAAAATAGAAAAATCTTTTAAGTGGTGAAAACTTGGAAACAAGCGCTACATGAGGCCTTTGCACCCTTGTTTCTTAGCGTGCATCCTCAACACTTAACCTTTCTCCATCATGCCTTGTCCTTGTTGCCTTGGTTTGGAATTGGTCTTTGTCTTTGTCTAGGGGTCATAGCTGTGTTAGCTTTGGTCTCTAGGATGCGTTGGTCTTTAGGACATCTTGCAAATAGTATTTTTCAACACCACCCCAAATTGTGTTGTTCAACACTGCCCTAGCGTCAAGTGTTTCTCAACACTTATCAGATATCCTACCCATAGTCTACCATGATATGATATTTTTCACTTGCAGATGCAATACTCAAAGTTTGATTCTATGACCTACACACACGCACTTAAACACTTGACTCACTGAGACTTGTTTGACTTTATTTCTTTATGTGCTATCTATGATGATTTCTTTGATGAGTGTTCTCTCCCTAATAGTTTTCGATGATGCCGAGCTAGAAGACTAGGGGCACGAGGACATGTTTTATTTGTTTTCTACTTGTGGGAATATTTTTTTGATCTTAACTGTCATGATCATTTATGCTTATTCCACTTGACACTAGTATCTACAATGTATTATCCTTGACTATTTTTCGCAGGTGCATGCTTATAGTCATCTTGACTTTCTTGTGTCTTGATGCAAGCATAATCTTGCTATACCAAACTTAGGAAATCTCACTACACTAGGCATCTTTACCTATATGTCTTTGATGCTTAGGTGGGATTCCCACATACCCATCTGATATAGATCATATTCAAATTCACATAGTTATACTAGTGTGCATTGTATGATCTTGTGATGCTACCAATAACACTTGATGATGATTATTAGAGTCTAACATTTTTGTGACCTTGAAAGTAAACCACTTTTCATAATATCTTGCATTCTTAATTTCATGGTAGTTTAGTTTTGCATCTTGCATATGGAGAGAGCTCTCCTTTCATCTTTCACGACCTTGTCAGTCAACTGCACTCACCTTTCACTTTTTCTCGATCATGTCTTTCTCTCCTTGTCTTTCACATCACATCCTTTTTCTATCATCATAAGGGGTTAATCTTATCATCATATCTATATCCTAAAGAGATCATTTTTAGAAAAGTGAGTCTACATCATAACATGAGAACTAAACATACATCTATGAGAGAAATTATACATGAGCATATATAAGCATACATCATACATTTGAGCAATATAACAATACAATAAAATTGAAACATCCATCACAAGTGGGACAAATACACAAGCTACATCACAAATCCAGTAGATCTCATATATATATGTATGTGTCATGATACAAAATATAATGTGGGATCCAAAATCTAGATGATGTCCCAAGATATGACTCTATACATCTAATCCTAGACCCGAGTCTAACTCTCCCCATCATGTGGTGGTGGTGGTGGTGGAGGTGGTGCTGCCACTCTGTCTAGTACCACATCAGATCTGCCTACCCTCTCGAAGTAGAGTGGTGCTCTTTGTGTCACAGGAATGACTGCTATATATAATCCATGATAATAGGCCACTCGTACTACCTCTCTTTGAATCTCTACAACGTCAACCTGTGCTGCCCTCTCTCACTAATCTATCTCATCTTGTGCATCTACTAGCTGTTGATCTTGCACGACAATTTTAATACTGAGCTGCTAGATCTCAATCTCCAAAACCTGCACTCTAGCCTTGATATCCTCCTCTCCCCTCTTTGTAGGTTGGTCCTGTCCTATGTCCACCCATCAGTGAAGTAATCTCACCACATCCTCTCCCTCATCATTAGAAACTTGTCTCTGGCAAACTAATCTCGATCCTTGTCCCTCCTCATACTTGGCCTGGGAATATGTGGTTGTCTCTGTGGGTACCCTCTACTGCCACCCAAACTAACTCCATACCCAAGAGATAACAAAGCACTCAACAATCTCAAAGTGGTGGCCTAATAGTGGCCGACTGCATAGCATATACCCAAGCTCCCGCTCTTGGTCGCTCCACTACTCACAGGCCCTATATGGTCTCCACTCAAAAGATGTGAGCTCATCTAGGAGCCTCCTATAGTATGTGAGGTCTCCGTTATGGGGATGGATGATGAATCACATGTATCTGTATATGTAGGGGCATCTCCACTCCCTAGGCTACACATGTGGGCACACAACGATGATGTGCTCCCATGCCCATACCTATGCTAGAACAACATCACATGCCTATCTCTTGCTATCCTTGTAGACTATCTCATGGAGGTCATGATACATATCAGCTAGGATAGTTGGGCCCCATGTCATCCATCAAGGGTGTGCTATCAAATCTACTACCAATCTCCCCCAGCCTAGTGGGAACCCTCTCTGGCTCCTGTTAGTGATCAGGGCCTATGTAACTATTGAGCACACTATGCATGGAACCAGGTAATCACAACCAAACTCCTTCATTAGCTAGTCCTAACTGAGGTGTCTATTAATGATGGTGACATCCTAGAACATGTCTTGGATTGCCTATCACCCCTCAGTCAGATCCTGATCATAATATACCTATGTCAAGAGAACAATCATGTTAGTTTCTATCATATGGAAACTTTACATCTATGCACATTTAGAAACATGATTATACTCACTAGATCGCCATGACTAGATATCTGGAGGATCCAATAGACATCCTCTAATGAGATCGTCACCTCTCCAATCAAAAGATGAAAGGTGTTGTGCTCACTGTGCCATCTCTCAACCAACGTTGTCAGCAACTCGTGATCTACCTGAATATGGGGCATATCTAGCAAAAACTTGAATCCCATGCTGATCAGGTCATCTCTGCCAGGAGTATCTGGATCTCTGACACAATGTAGTCTGATCACTCTTGGAGCTCTGATGATTAGTGCTAGAAAAGTCTCCTCCAAGCCATAACCCCAAACCAGATGCCAGAACATATCATGATGGATGTCTAAAATCTGTACAAGAAATCTTAAATGCAAAAATTGTCTAGACCCATTTTATATTGTCCAAATTCAAAACACGTGATATTTCTTATTACACTAGTGTGATACTATTTTTGTATATTGTATCATGTGATACTTTCCTCAATAGCAGTGTGATACTCTTTACGTATATGATAGTTCAACCAAGATCACACGATGTTTCATCCAGTATCATCTGATACTAGATTGAACATCTGTGAGATACTTTATGGACCCGTGAACTATTGCATGATAAAAAGTATTGAGGTGTGCGATACTTTCACAGTGTTGTACAAAATTTCACATCAATTAAATTTGAAATATTTGAAATCATAAAAAAAATGTTTTAAAATTCCATAAATAGCTCATAAATGACTCAAAAGGTGAGTTTTTTCTGAAAACTTACCGGGGCACCATACTAAGGAGGTCAGTTGTGCAACCGACCGCGCTCTAATCGATGTGTGTGGACTAGAATTGTTTCTTGCTAGACCATAACCTCTCTTTGAGCTCTCAAATTTCTCAAAATCACAATAAGACAAATGAATTTGAAAATGACCTTTTTACCCCTTATATAGCATTTTGACTTTTTGACCTAAGTTTCAAAACATCTCATAATTTTGCAAAAATTGTACCGCTGGCTAATTTTGATGTCATGGATCCATTTTTGGGATCAAAATTAAAATATGAGTTCATCTTGATAGTCAAAATTTCTCCATCTTCTGCGCAGTTGGCTGACCATTTGAGGCCCGATTCTTCGATCTTCGCTGGTACATCTTCATTTATTCATCCCCATCAATTTCAATCTTCTAGTCTTTCATTCATTTTTCATTCGCTTCGTCTCTCCAAGGTTTGACTTTATCTTTATCCTATATCTTGCTTGGTCAAACCTAGTCAAACTGGGGCATATCTTCACTGCTTGATGGTTATCTTATCACCTTTCACCTTCGATTATGATTTCTAGTGATTTGATCAAATTTATCAATCTACTACTTCTCCTCTACCTGATTTCAATTTCGATTCTGAGGGGGCAGTACCTATCAAACTTCAAACTTCAATCCTTGATTTATCTTATCAATCGAACCTTGAGATTCTTCTCTCTTATTTGAGACTTGAAAATTACCTATTTATAGGGGTGTTGGCCTTGTCTGTTTCAATCAGCTTATCTTTGTCTTGATGTGTTCCCATCCATCAAACACACGTCTAGGTTGTTTTGTGATCCCAAATCGATCTCACCCTTCAATTCCATTCTTTGACTACATGTGATCCAAAATCGATCTCACATTAGCCAAAAGGGGCAAATGTATGCACCTTAAAATGGTCACCTAGACTTTGGGCCCCATTCTTCAATTTATCAAATGATGGAACCAATTTATCAATTTCCTGAATCAATATTTGTAAATCAACATTTTCTTGATCAAATCAATTTCCTTGATCAAATCCTAATTCTATCATTTATTCGATTATATTCTATGGGTTAACCATTTTATCCTAAGTCTTTATTTAATTAAAAGGAATTCCCTCCCCTTTTATTAAATAAAAAGCCCCCACTTTCCTCTTATCTTAAGTTGCACAAATAAAGCGTTATTCTTATTTTATAAAAAGGAGAAAAGGCCTTTTTGTCTCACATGAGGCTCAAAAGTCAACACTTCTTTCTCATTGGAGGAGACTTGCACACATGGATTGATCCCTCTTTCAAACTTCACCCTTTATCAAATGTTTTTCCTCTTAATCTCCATCGTTCGTTGATTCTCATTTCTTATAAATTAAGAGCTCTCTTCTCATTCTAGGATCCAACTTTTGAATACTAATCTTATGCTGCAGGATTTCTTGGTGACTTTGGAGCTTTGGAGATCTTCTTGCATTCTAGCTTTCATTCTTGCATCATAGCTTCATGTTCATTCTTTCTTAGCTTAGATGTCCTTTCAAGTTCTAGTTTAGCTCACATAGCTTAATTAGTAAGGCTTGTAATACTTTCATTTTCCTTCCATAGCTTAGTTTGCATCTTCATTCTAGCATAGAATTGCATTGCATTTTCATCTCCATTCTTGAAGATATTGGCATTCTTGCCCTTGTCTCTTTGAATCTCCCATTGTGTGATTTACTAGCAAGGTTATAGGCTTAATAGCTCTAGCTGAGAGCACTCTTAATATCCTTGTGACTCCATGCCTAGGGAGCTCTAGGTCACTTTCTCAAGGTTTCCAATCCATGTATTCTCTTGGAATTAATGACTTAGAGAAGTGCACATCTTAGTGTGTACAGATAGTAGTAATGAGACTCAAGATTTTCCCCTCAACATTATCCTTGAAGAATCATCTTCTGCCTTCTAAGACTGGTTTCAATGAAGCTTTGGATGACCTAAAAGATTACAAGGAGGAAGATGAGGACATGAGGGAACCTATAGAATGTTGAGGGATGGTAGGAGATATTGAAGACCTCAAAGTCAGGGTTCAAAGAATAAAAACCCTTAAAAATTATCTTGGTTGCAAAAGGAAAAGGGAGTTGATTAAGTACCTAAAGGGTGGCATGTCAAGCATGATAAACATTAATATAGATATGATGCAAAAATGCATCATGGAAGAGGTCATTGTTTCAAAGAAGGTAGGAAAAAAGGAAGAAAAGGAAAGGCATTGGAATAATTGAGCAAGAAAGGGAAAAGAAAAAGAATGTAACAGTGACCTTCTTCATTGGGAGGAGCTAAAATTTATGGTCAATGGATGAGGTTATATGCATCTTAACACCCCTTTTATTTTTTTTTGTTGCCTACTCTATTTCCTATTTTACTCTCATGACTTTATATTTTGTAATTATTATTATTTATTTTGATATACCACTATTTTTTCTTGCATAAATTAAACATTGATCAAGTGACACCAAAGTGGGGCCCATAAATTCTCCTTAAAGAGATATAGTAGAGGCTATATATGATGCCATATATTCCTTTATTACTAATGTGGATAATAAAACAATTTAGGACTTGATTGAACAATATCATTTTCTTTGTTATTACCCAAATAAGTAGTTTTTATCTCACCTCATACTCAAAGTTTTTGGAAATAATAATGCTAGTACCATGTAAAATTCATTAATTTAAGGTAACCACCTATAAATAGTCATCATTAAACACACGAAATATTTCAAAATATTATTTTACATGATAAAATTTCTTGATATGGATTGGTGTGTGCATAAATATATTGGTAAAAAGGTGGCCAAGCTTTTTTTTCATCCAAATATCATATAATACAAGTGTGTAATAAAATTTTCATCTAATCTCATAATTCAGATAAGGGTTCTAGACTTTCATCTCAATACACAAACACATGTGTTCTCTAAAAGTATTAATAATGTATGAATGTTATGTGTGATTGTTACCCTAATTAACAGTATGCAGGACGCTGAACATAAATAGGAAAACATTGCATATAGGAATCCATTCAACGCTACTTTTCAAGTGACGTTGATCAAAATTTTATTATTGCATTCATACCAATTTTTATTGTACTCTAGTATTGATCACATTCAAATTGTTCAGATTCAAATTGATCATTACATTGTGCATTCATATTGAATGTAATATAAAAATGTTCTTTCATATTTCATTTTTCATGTTAATAAAGAGTACAAATTGTAGAATATAAAGCATGATAGAAGTATGAGTAGGGTCACATACATTGCCTTGGTCATCTGCATATTGCTAGTTGGTTTTTCTGTCAGGTCCTCGGGTCCACTGTCTATGTCTTCATCTCCTAGGGGTCTTTAGGGTTTGTCCTATATCATGAGAGAGAAAAAATATGTTAGATCCAGTTGGATCTAAGCAATGCATAAAACAAAACATTATACAATAATCAATATTTCAGAGTTGCATATCTATCTGGTATTTCAATGCAATAAGAAAATGTGCATCCACATAAGCTGAAAAGTAGTATTAAAGAGACATGTCTTCATGAAACCTTTTACTATTTATGGTCATCATTATGCAGGTTGTTTTTATATTTAAACCAGATATCTAAATTAAAGGGACTTAGTTCTTGTAGTTGAGAAACCTTTTTTAGAAATAGTAGGATCTTCTTAGGTTAGTGAACACCATTAGTTGACTGGTATTAATTCATAAATGTCACCATACTTGGAATTTTCACAAAACTAATGTTTTAATCATGTTCACTAACCTAACAAGATGAGTTTGATGTTGTTTTAAAGCTTGATAGAGTAAAAGATACAATGCTTAATTGACTAGTTTTCATATCACAGTCAGAAGAAGATGCTGCAGTGTCAAGTGCATTAAAAGATGTTACAACTTGTGCTTATAAAGATAGAGAATCCAAGTGATGTGCACTGTAATGAAAGATTATTCCTTTTCAAAGAATGACAAAGAATGTGGATGTCTGAATCATGAATATTAACAACTATGCTTTGTTTCAAGATGTATTGACAAGTGACAGTATGAACAAAAAGTGCATGTTCAAAGTAAAGAATGAAGGAATGCTATAGAATTGAGTTTTTCAAAGTATCAACAAATGTTTATAGAGTGTCTTGATGGTTGTCATGAGCCCGATCTCAAATTGTATCAAATTATATTTTGGTGTTTGTGAGTGTCACGAGCCCGTGCTCGAACCTCACAAAAAAATAAATAGAACATTTTACAATATTGCATTTCTTATTTGATGAAAATATTTTTATACATTGATTCATTGTCATTATTTTGCAAAAGAGGAAGAAAACTAGTCAATCACTGGTTACAGTTAAAGCATTTTTCTCAACCAGTTAAAAGATACATGGTTACTGTTATGATCTCTCAGTAATCAGAGCTATATAAAAAAATGAGATTTGTGTTGCAAAAAATTTTCAATTCTGGTTTCTGTGAGTGTCATGAGCCCATGCTCGAACCTCACAAACTTATGAAACTTTGTATATTTTAAACTGGATGGAAACATAAAAGTTTAAACATCTCTTTGCATTCAAGTTTCATGCACATGTAATGGTTACAATCAAGCTTCATAATGAAGCAAAACAAAAAGCTAAATATTATAGATCAAACATGGTGGTCTCGGTTTTGACAATGGAGAAGCAAGTGCAACAGCTATGGTCATTGTTGTCAGTCAATAGTGGACAAAATAATAAAGCATTATAAGTTGAAGATGGATGGTAGTATATCGACACACATCTAAAGATAAAAATAGTGCCAAATAATGACTGGTGTACAACAAAAAACAACATTTAGTCCAAGCAAGGGTCATTGTCATCAATGAATGAGAAGATAAGAAAATCATAAACTAGTGAATCTGGACACAACAATCACCATCTATAGTGAACACCACATACAAATCTCTAGCCTTCAAGCCATGAAGCAATAACTACTAGTTTTCCATTTCAAACAACAAGAGATAAAGCCCAAAACCTTTGCAAGTTTAGGGAAAAGTGGACTCGGCTAACAATAGACAGTTAAGCAATGAAAAAAGGTAAAAATGTACTTATCTTCCTATTAGGTCCAATTTTTCTTGTAGAGGAGTTCAATTTCAAAGCACAGTTCCAGATCGAGGGCCCAAGTCTTTTCGAGCATCAACAGTTCATAGCTCTAGATCTAGAGCTGAGTACCAGTCACAAGCAAAGCCAAGCCAAGCTCACTGTCATATCAGCTTGAGCTTCATGCTTGTGGATTATGCTGGGTTATGCTAAATGGAGAAGCATGATCCCAAAGCTTAGTTCCAGTTTCACAACTTGGGATCACAAGTCATAGTGACTTTCCAGTTAAGGCTCGAGCTCAAGTTCAAAACCCAACTTCACTATTAGAGATTGAGCATCATGAGAAGAGGAGATAATCACAGTCCTAGATAAAATCTAAGCTTCATGCTCATGGTAAGCCATAACAAGCCGAGCACTATCACAGTTCTAAGTTCTTACTATCAGCTCGAGCTTCATGCTTGAGGATTTTGAAAAGAGGAGAAGTAGAGCCTGAGCTCTTCAATAACTTCCAGCCCAAGCTTAATGAGTACACCTTCTACATACTAGACCTCCAGTTCAGGAAAAGATATCGAGAAGAAGGGAGTAATTGCAGGGTGTCTCCTCTGTACAGGAGGTTTCTCCATCATTTAGGGTTTTCCCTAATGTTTTCTCAGAGGAAGCATAAACTCGAAGATCAAGGATAAAACACAATTTTGACAAAATCTAAAGTCTGATGGCAGAGGCAGTAAATGCCTTAACTTTAGCTAGTATACATCAGTCAGAGCCTCGAAAATGTAGATGCCACCTCACTTACCTCATAGTTATTTCACATGGGTTGCAAATTACATAGTGGTCATGTTGACCCTTTGTAATTTACAATGGTTTAGACTTAGGTTTTTATCTAGGTTTAAATTTTGCATAGGTTTGATATATATTGAGTATAACTCAATTATTTTTTGTAATATGTTGGTATATTGTAAAAGGATATTTATCTCTAAAGACCAACATGAGGGGCTGATTTAGTTGTAATGTTTCTAGGCTTGAGGTTATGGTTTATTGCCAAGATTTGGGGGGGCTAAATTTGAGTTGTTTTAGGGCTAAAAAGAGGGCATGATTTTTGAATTTGAGGTTTTAGGAGGCTATAAGACTAATTTTATTAATCAGTTTAGGGGGTTCAAGATTGTTGAGAGGAGGACTTAGTGAAATTTTTTGTTCCTTTGTGCCTTAGCTTATGTTTTGTAACCTACATTTTTAGATTCTGAGGAAAATAATGCAAGTGGTCCATATTGTCTGATATTTTGAGTATTGAATTCAATCCTTTTCATCATTCTACATTAAGTGTTTTATCTATTTTGTAACAAGGAGAAGTGAATTAATCCTATTCCTCCTCTTAGTGATCAAAATTCAAACCTTGTGTGGAATTTGTATGTTTGTTGACAATTTATCACTATTTGTGGTTTATACCCTAGTAGTGAAATTATGTTAACCTATATGTTGATCAGTGAATGATAGTGCCAATCTCATTAGTATGTGCATTGTGGATGCTGGTTTGGATTTCAAGTAAATCTGAGTTCAATTTTGGTGTATCAACCCATTTTTATTCAATTTTTTTTAGAAGCATTTCTTTCTTCCCTTTTCCCAATCAAAGTTATTTAAGGTGATATTCCAAATAAAATAGGAACCGGCCTAGAATCTGGAGACTCCTTCTCAATCAGAGCCCACCCACAACTCGAGAAAGTTTCCATTGTTAGGATGAAATATCTATGAACCCTAATGCCTGAGTTAGGGTGATATTTTTAGACCTCAACAGTGATCACCATCAAGTTTACACTTTTTTTTATATGTTGATATGAAAATATTCATGATAAGTTCCAGAGTTATATTACATTTCTACCTGGATATCATTTTTTCTAAAAACCAAAAAATATTAAGAATTATATTTTCAAAATTTTAGTAGTGCCATTCATTTTTATGAAAACCTATATATAGTAATTTTGGTCTCATTTTTTATCCACTCATTAAAATTTGAAAAAGGCGCATCCCATACTCTATTCTGTACACAAAAAATGATTTTCGTCTAGTTTTCTTAAAAATAAGAGAGGAGCATACTTAGTTTCTTTACTTTTTATAATGTTTCAAATTTCAAAATTAGTGAAAATTTGTGAATTGATGGCAAGAATCCCATGACATATTTCAAGACATAAATTCCCTATTTTGATTGATATTTTTGTAGACCATTGTTGAAGTTACCGACTAAAATATCAAATGGGACCTAGAGAGGAACACCAATTATGTTAGTGTGTTATAGCCCACTATTAATTAGCGAACCTCCACTAGGACCAAACTCATCAAGAATAGTGTTAAGACATGTATGTTAATAAATCTGAATCAAAACCACTCATTTCAGCCGTATCATTTCAATGGACAACCAGATATAAAGAAGAATGTCAACAATAATTGATGGAATTTCTATGTGACATGATATCTATGAGACATAAAGATAAATCAATCACATAAAGTTGTATGCATTATATGAAACATTATCACCACTTTAACAATAAGTATTATCTTAATATAGATGTTATGCAACTCTCTCAAGAAGAAAACATATCATTTCTTAGAGTAGAGTATTACTATGCATCCACTAATTACTAGTTACTTGATGTATTTTATATAAATTACCCTTTAAAATATTGTAGAATTCTAAACCATAATTTGTGTTTGCTAGTCTCCTATGTCAATAAGGGCTACTTATAAAGCTATTTTCAATGCAATCAAGTTGTACTATCAAAAATATTTATTGATATTCATTGAGGTAATTGATTAGCATAAAATAAAGAGGGGTGTTATTGTATGTGTAGTCTTAATCTACATCTTTATAATAGCCATATGTCATGATTGATACTCACATTAATGTGTCAAGTCCCTTCTCTATAAATTTGTTTAAGTGTAAAGGCTTTCATTTTGTAGAGAAAGGGCCAGGTTTAATTTTAATTTTTTGTTTTTATAGTTTTAAGCCCCTTTGTTCCTAGCTGTACTTATAATAATATTAAATTTACTTTTCCATTCGAACCCTAATTCTTATGTGCAAAGAAGCTTATAGGCTTAAAAGAAGCACTATAGCTTCTACTTTGTTATTTAGTACTTATCAAAGACCCTTCAAAGTAGCACCTATCAAATATCCTTCACAATCTCTTACAATGTAACTATCTTAAAATATGTTGGGATTGCCCCAATCAAATTTTATTGTTGCAATCCTCCAAAAGAACTATTCATTTGATTTATTTCCTTAGATTTAATAAGGGATGAACCAAAGTCTTCCATAAATAAGAGAAAATAATATATATTTACTTTATAATTTATATTTACTGTTAATTTAAATAAATTTTTATGTGCATAATGATAATATGAGGCTTTTCTATTCTACTATAAAATTTTAAAAATAAATTAAAATATATTTTTAAATTAAAATAAAAGTATTAAAAAGTTTATATATAAATTGCTAATTGGTTGATAAGTTCTTTAGTGGACTTGCAAGTCTACAATTAAATAATAAACTCATCTCACATTGAGAAACATCTTTCATTTCATTGAAATAAATTCTTTCACACAAGAAAAGGTAAAGTTGATTCATTTTTTTCTATTTTCTATCTTTTTAAAATTTTCTGTTGTAGTTCAAGGACAATCTATGGGAGGAAATGAAAAATTAATTTATCAATTTAATGAAGAATGCATAGATTTATTGCAAAGAGTAGTAATCTTATGTTCTAAAAATGAATCTTACGAAGGAGGGACTTAATTTTTTTTTACTTTTCTTAGTAAAATTTAAGTTTCTAATGGTTGGATAGATGATGATAGAAAAATCATGGTGGAATATTATTTTATTGGATGTGGAGATAATGAACTCCCTCACAACCACCTCTATTAATATTTTCATGTTTGTGTAAAAGGCGTCCTTGCCCAAAAAGAAACACTCCAAAAAAATACGTTTGCAATGGTCTTGTTATTTGAGTCATTTCTGAACTCCACATTTTTAATGTCTTTTTGGCCTCCTATTTAAGATGGGATGATGAAGATTCTTTTACAAATTCAATAATTGAATGTAAAAGTAGTTAATGCTATGGTTTAATGAGGGCTACTTAAATATTTAGGAGTGTTGTTGGAAAATTTAAAAGTGATTTTATACATTTTATAAAATTAATTCATGGTAAAATATTAGTTGAGAATTTTAAAAATTGTCAAAAATTTATTGGATTTTTTTATGATGTATTATAATAGATATTTATAAATAATATTATTTAAAAATATTAATACTATTTTATTTATTAATTATTGATGTATAACTATATATTATTATGATGTTATATATAATAAATTTATTTTTAAAATTTTAAGATTATCGCATCTATTATTTTTTATCTTATAATATTTAAACCATTTTCTAATTTTTTTAATTATATCTATTAAATTACAAATTTGTTCACCTCATAAATTTACATATTAAGACAATAATAATAATACTCTATCTATTTTAACATACTACTATAATAATATCTAATAATTCTTAAAAATATTTTATACAAAAATTATACTCTAACAATATATCATAATATAACAAATTTCATTGTTATATAACTAATTATATAGTGTCCTTAAACTTCCTATAGAGTTACATAAATACAAATAACTCCACTCCCCATAGTAACATGTACACTCGTCCAATATTCATGAAGAAATGTTTATTGAGCCAAAGCATCTTAAGAAATACGAGAATGACTAGCACTCACAAGATCACTTTATTTTTGTATTTTACAAAATATTTAAAGCCACTAGATTTTCATAGCACTAACTTTCTTTGATTAAAGCGAAGGGAATCTGTTTCCTAAAAGAAGCGAGAAATGAGCTGTGATTGATATAGGCTCCACTGAAAATAAAGTATCAGGAATAAACTTTACCATTATATTGCACCACAAGCCGCCTTCTGTTGTAAACTTTGAGATTAAGCAAGTTTGTATTGCATTTATACTCAATTTTAATCTATAATTATAGAGCTGGTTTGATATTTACTTATCTAGCTAGTGTGATAGGAAAGCTTTGAATGAAGCATTGCTGCTATTGAACTTGTAGATAGAAAAGCAATGGCCGAAGCTCGGCTTCGATTTGGAACTCAGAGCTCTGCTGATGTAAAATTGTTCCTGACAGGCTCAGATGACAAGCAGTACGAAAGAAATCCAGTTTATCTCCATTCCCAGATCCTCAGCAGATTGAAGAGTTTTGAAGGAAAGTTTTCCAATCGTCATTCATCTGATAGATCAACCAAAATACGGGTAACTACTAGTCACAATTTTGATCACTATTTAAAATGTATTGAAATCATGTATGGTGAGCCTGTGGGTTTCCCCAATGTTGAGGAATGTGGCGATTCTCTCAGTTGCTTCTGACTTGTTGGGTGAAGAGTGCATCAACAAATGCATGCACTATTTGGAAGCAGTTCGTTGGAGTGCTGAGGAGGAGTCTCAAATTCAGGAAGTACTCTCTTCTGAGGGATTGAAACTGAAAATTACACCGGATTTGGCTGCCAGGCTTCACCAGGGCGAGGACGATGAGCATATAAATTTTGTGGAGAAGAGTATCCGAGAAATGCTGTCTCTTATTAAAGGAAGTGGTTCATCTAAAAGTCGAGAGACTGTGGAGAAAGATTTAGCAGGTATCTTAGATGATAATGCATCTAGAGATGTCGTGGACGTATGTGGGCGTGTGCTTTTGCAAGAGTTCGAAGCATCCATCGATTCGCGTGATATCCCAGCTCTAACGCAGCTTTTTAAACTTATTCAGCATTGTAATGGAGAAATACTCGAAGCTGCGTTCAAGGCACTTTGTGAAGATGTGAAATTTATGGAGTGTTTCAAGAGTAATTCCTGTGCTCCACAGATTGGCGTTGCATCTGTGTTCGAGGTTGTAGTGTGGTTTATGAAGGCAGTAGGGGATGGAAAGATAATAATTTCAAGAGCTTCTCGAGTTTCTTTTCTAACAACTTGGCTTCCCATCATGGGAACATTGGGATCATTGGGATCAGTAATGAGACTGCGTGTTCCACAGATTGCTGGTATCAATAAATCTGACGAGAAATTTGGGGAGCTTGATAATGCAGTGCTTAAGGTTGTTGAGAGCCTCCCTCAAGTGGATCAGAAGCGCATTTCCTTATAATGGGCAAAGGTTTACAGATCGCGTGGGATTGACATCGCTACGCCATTCACCTTGTCTAAATCTCTGCAACTTGCAGCCCATTCCAAATCTGCAGCAAAATAGTGATATACTATGTCGATTAAATTTCTAGCTTTGCATTTTGTTTCCGTTTGTACATATTTGTATAGTGTATTGGGCTACAGCCAGTATCTTAGCGTTGATAACATTTGAGCTTGGAAAGTGTGCCATGTTTAATGTGTTAATGGAATAAAAGGTTCTCTTGAGTTTTTTTTGTATTTTTCTTCCATCATTTTTGTTATTCATTTTCTCATAAGCTTAAAACGGTGTTAAAAAAAGTTGGATTTCAGTTTAGGAGCGTGATTATTTCTATCCATCATTTTAATTGTTGTGTTTACAAAATTAAAATTTTTTTTATTTTTTTCATCTTAATAACAATTATCTTTTATCAAATTATATGCCGCTATTCAATTTATTAAGATTTTCTTTACTCAAAAATCTATTAAACTTGATATGTTTATTTCAATTATGTCTATCATGCCCACTTTAGAAATAACATATGTCAATGTGGTGAGCCTCTAGCAAGGAAAAAAAAGTGTACAACCCAACTTCTATTCATTTCTTGGTTTCTCCTTAGGGTTTGATTTGTCAAGAATGAAACTATAAGCTATATTATTTCATTTTCTTATTGGCTGATAAGAAAAATCATAGAATTCTATTTTCTATTTCCATAATGTCCATTTTTCTAAGGACATCACATTAGGCTAGTTTATTTTTGTTGTCTAACACTCTCAATGGTCTTTGTTATTATATGAAGTTATGGTTTAATATTTTATATAATTGATTTTCCTATGATGTTTCATTACATATTTATGGAGGAACCTCTTTGGTTGATATGACATGATTAACTTGTAAAAGAACATTGTACTAAATTAGGTATTAGATTTAATATAATAGAAATTAAGTATAAACTTACTATTTTTTCGTATCTTTTTCACTAAATGGAAAAGGCCAAGAGCGGGAAAGGGTGCGGAGGGAGAATTTCAAGTTTTAATGAAGCATAGAAAGGAGAATTAGAAGACGATGATGGTTATGGGTTTTATTCTCCTTTGATTTGGTCTTCAACCTCATCTTTGTTGGAGGTTGTGGGTTTGTGTGTTATGGTGTATGAGGTTTCTTGGTCTGTTAGAGATCTTTTTTCTGTGGCGGCGTGTTTTCTTGTTGTTCCTCTTCCTCTGTGGTGTGTGGCCATTTCTTTGGTGTCACGGTTTTTTTCCATGTGGTTCCTATTTGGGGATGGTTACCTTGTTTTGAGGTTTGTCTTGTTTTTGTTTCCTTCAATGGTTGTTATATTTATGTTGTTTATTTCCTACTTCAATGTTTCCTTTTTGGGTTTGGTGTGGTTATGTTCTACCTTTCTTCCCTTTCCTCTTCCTTCACTCTTCTTTTTTTGGAGGCCTTGGAGAGTGGGGTGTCACTAGCTTTGGGCTCTGTTCCTATTGCCCCTATTTTTGTTGTAGTTCGATGTTTTGTTCAGGTAGTTTTGGTTGTTTGGGTTTGGCCTTTGTGGATTGTTACCATATATCTTGTGGGTCCTCTCCTTTTTGTTAAGTTTTTTGTTTTTTATGTGCTCTACTTCCATGCCCTTTTTTTCTTCCTTCTCGAGCATGATATTTGTGTTGTGGGAACTTTGGTTGCTCCTTTAAATTCCTTTTGGCCTAGTCAGTTGCTAGAAGTTTTCAAGGTCCCTACCTGGTGTTGTTTTGTTTTTGGTTAGGGTTTCCTTTTGATGTGGTTTTGTTTGACCCCGTGAGTGCCCATTACTATTTAAGTCCTATTTTTATGTGCGCCTCTCTCTTTTGTGCTTGATTTTCTTCCTCCAAGGCTCATATTGAGGTGGGGCATCTCTAGGTGGCATTGTTGGGGGATAATATCATGTTTTTATTGTTATTCTCTTTCTTGTAGAATTTTGAGCTAGTAGCGTACCCTATGGAGTTGGTGTATTGCTTATGGAAAGAGGTTTCCTATGGCTTTATGTGGACCTCTTACGACTATAGTTTCTCTAGAGTGTAGGATGGATGTGGATTTTGGGGATCCTTCTATTGGTCTCCTCTTCTGCTACTCATATATAGGTGGGATCCTCTCATATTGAGGTGCAGATGAGCTTTATAGATGTGGTGTGGACTCATTGGAAGGGTGCCTTCTTTAAGAGCTTAAATCTAGTTTTTGGAGCCAAGGAAAAATGTAACTTTTGAGCAGTCTCTTCTCTATGTAATCTCTTGAGACTTTTTTTTTTTTTGGAGCCAGGTCAAAACCCATGGAGGTTTGGGGAGCCTTCTAAAACCCCTTATTCTCATCTTGTTTTTTATTGTATAAAATTTTGAGTTTATTTTCTAAAGTTTGGCGAGCCTTTCAAAACACTATGATAGTTTTGGGAGCCTCGTCAAAACACATTGGTTCTCTAGCTAGGTCTTAAATGTGAAATCTCTTTAGGATATTTATTGAAGTTAGTAGAGCTTTCCAAAACCCTTATGTTCTTTATTGTTAATGGTGAATTTTAAGGTTGTGGAAGCCTTGATAAATCCCATGTTTCTCTGAGGTTATGGGTGCCCGATAAAATCCATGGTTTGTTGTATTGAAGGATAAGGGAGCCTTGTAAAACCCTCTTCGATAGATTGTTAGGCTTAGGGTTATTTTTTTAGCTAGTTCATTATTTGTTGATTTCTTTCTAGACCATTGCTTCAGTGTCGATGGTTAGTTAATGTTCTGTAGTGTAATATCTCTTGTAGCTATTTTTTAAGGCAAGCTCCAGATCCGTCTCAAAATTTGGTTGTTAATGGGTTTCAAGAGCCCATCAAAACATATTTTACCCTTAATAAAAATATTACTCTTTTTTAATTAAATTTTAACAATAAATTTATTATGATTGTTTTAAATGAATTAAAAGTGTTATTAATTCATAATTCTAAAACACATCTATAGATTTTATTTTTTCTTTTATATTTTATGTAGTTAAACCTCTAAGAAATGAATTTTATATGATTCATTGTAAAAAATTTCTTCTTAACCCTTAATGTAGGATCTATTTTCATAAGTCATCCTTTCTACACCATAACATATTGTGATCCTCTACTCTCAAATTTACTTGTGCTAATGTTAGCGACTACTAACTTAACTCATGCTAGACTCTTGTCAACTCAATTGCCTAGAGGATCCTAGTCAACAATTTCAAATATATTGTTAGGCATTAATAAACTTATTCTTAGGTTACTAACATAGTAATTTAGAAAAAAATAAAGCTATCTTAGAGCCCAAGAGAACATGTGCTACCCCTTCTTTCTTCCATGCTAAACTTGGAATGAAAACATCTTTTCATTATAATTCATGAGCAAAGCTTCCATTGATGACTATGTTCTACCTTAACCCTATGAGTGAACATTTTTAGGATGATTTGTACATAGGAAAGGATGCAATGAAGAAACAACATGGTGGAGGAAAAATCTAAGTGCATCATATAAATAGAATAAATGAGGCATAACTAAAGGCATTGTCCTCCTTATTTTTTCTTTCCATGTGATAGAAAATAATAGTTCTTTTTTTTTACAAAAGCATGGTAGCTAGGAAGCCAAAAATAGATTATTTACAAATTACTATTTAAAATGATGTTGTAGAAATATTTTTTCTATTTGGGCAAGAGTAGAAAGCCTTAGTCTATTGTTATACATATGCCCTAAAATATATGTACACATAGCCCACCAATCAAGTACATATTAGAGATGAATTATTGGATCTTCTCCTTTGTGAGCATTAGGTAGCTAAAATGAGTGTTATGTAGTGCCCACCCACATTTTTCTTTTTTAGTTTTATAAATTGCCAAACACTTTTATGCCACTTTCATGTATGTGTTGATTATTCTAGCTTTATTATGTGGTTTTGGATGTATGACATTACATGGTGATTTGATATTAGACATCTTTGAGATATCATATGTTTGTAGTTAGGTGATGTAAGTTACTTTGATGATGATTTTTTTTATGCTTAAAATGTTCTTTATATTCATGGTTTTACTTACCCCATACTTGCATGTGTCTGTCTATCATGTATATTTTACCTTTCTATTTGATGTGTTTGATGTGGTTGAGGGACATAGTCATAGTTACCTTCTTGCAGGACCCACATGGTGTTTCAACCCCTACCACTGTGTGTGTGTTTGGATTTACATGCTTATCTTTTATGTAGGTTTGCAAGTACTAGGCATCGACTTCCCTAAATTGTTACGATGAGAATGCCCTATCGCAATGTTTCAATGGTAAGAGAGGGGAGATAACATTTAGGTCCAAATCCCAACCTAAGTGATTTTATTGTCCTGAAATAGTGCACAAGTTTATTATATTTTACCTTTCCAAATTCATCCAAGTGATGTAAATTCACAAGCCTTTCCTTTGACCCAAATTGCCATTTTATTAGGTTTACTTGGTTTTCTTTTTCTAATCTTTGGCTGGTTGGTGTGATTGTTGTGAAATAATTAAATGATTTACTAAGGTTAATTATGTAGTTTAAATAATTAAATCTTATTAAATATAGGAAATTAAATGTGAGGGTACTTAAAATTAGTAAAAATTTATTTAAATACATTTTAACTAAAAAGACTTAATTAAAAATCTAATGGTGGAATTGAAGGATTTAATTAATTCTTAAATTAAAAATATCCAATTTAAGATAAAATCTATTAATTGATAATGAATTATCAACTGGATATATAATAATATGATTAAAATTATATTCTTTAGTTAATAAATATACAATTAGTTGTACATGAACAATCAAAATGAATTAAAACAATATAGTAAATTTTATTAGTTAAGTGAATTGATATAAACAAGAAATATAAAAGTGCATTGAGTTATTAATTAGAAAATTGATAAAATTATGCAAAACAAAGATTGATATGAACAAAGTTTATTGAGTTGAGTTTCGGGTTTGCATGTTTGAGTTTGAATTCCAGATTCCTTTTTCTTTATGAGGAGGATTTGGCCACTATTCTAGAGACAAATTTTTGTAGGTTTTGGATGGAAGGATTGAATTGAAGGATTTTTGTGAAAGCTTGAGAATTTTTTAGGGTTTTTTTGGCCTTCTTCATAGTTTCTTTCAATTAGTATTTTGTGGTAGGGTTTGAAAACCCTCATAAATTAAAATTCTTTTATTTTAAAAAAAAGAGATTATTTTCTTCATGCCTATTAGATCTGTATGATATATTTTGTAGATTTTCTTATTGTGCTTAGAATCCTGGTTATTAATCTTTTGAGATATTGTGTTATTAATGCTTTGTATATTAGGAAATACCATAATTAATCTCATTTTAAATTAGTTAAGGTTTGTATCAAATCAAATTATCTAAGTACTTTTTCTTCCTTGTAGTAGCTAGATATTAGTTTTCTCGCTGCTAAATTTAGATAATAAATTTCCTGATAATTTATAAAAAAAATTAAATTAAGAAAAAAGCTAAATTTTATAACATGGTCCTTGCCATTTCTTTCACTATTCAGTTCATTCTCTCAACAACTCTATTTTGTTGAGGTGTTTTGGATACTGAATATTGCCTTTTGATGCCATGTTGTTCACAATAATCAACAAATTCATCTGAAGTAAACTCACCACCTTTATCTAATTGTAAGCAGTTAATCTTCATGTCTGACTCCTTTTCAATCATTTTCTTGAAAATCTTAAACTTGTTAAATGCCTCTAATTTATGCTTTAAGAAAGTCACCCATGTCATTCTTGTATAATCATCCATAAAAAGCATGAAGTATTTTTCACAATTTAATCACATTGTCCTTATAGGACCACCTAAATCAATATGTACTAACTGCCATGGTTTAGAAGCAAAGTATTCTTTTGAAGGGAAAAATGCCTTTGTTTGTTTACCATGTTGACACACTTCACAAATAACACTCTTTGGCTTATTTATACATGGCATACCTCTTACCTTTTGATGCTTACTAACTTTTACCAAGTTATCAAAATTGAAATGTCAAAGTGTTTTGCTCCATAACCAACTTTCATTCACCTGTCCCATAAGACAAATATCTTCATGATTGTTAGCATTTGTGATATCTTTTAAGTTGTATACATTTCCTTTAGATCTTTTACCTTATGCAACCAATTGTCCCGATTTAAATTTTATTTGACAACCATGATCATCAAACACAACTTCATATCTATTATCACAAATTTGATTAACACTTAGAAGATTATACTTAAATCCTTCAACATAATACACATCATGAATAGACATTTTATCACTAAGCATCAAAGAACCCAAACCTTTAATTTTCCTTGAAGAATCATCACCAAAACTCACATTGCCACCTTTGTAGTTAATCAATTTATCAAACTTTGTTTGAACACCTATCATGGGTCTAGAACAACCACTATCAATTATCCGTAAGTCCTTTTCTTTAGAAGGTAAAGCTATTTGAACAAGCATAGACTTATTAATCTTAGGCCTCCATATCTTAGTCACTTTAGTATCAAATTCTTTATCAACTTGTAGACTAGTATAAGATTGATCTCATTCCGAAATATCTTAGTTTTGCAAATCCTCATAACATGACCAAAAAGATTGCATTTTTAACATCTTAGACCATTCATTTTAGGAAAACAATAACCAAAATGAAACTTTGAAAACCTTCTTGACATATATTTGCAATTACTTATTTGATGTCCATATTCATGACACATGGAGCAATACTCATTAGAGAAAGAAGTGAACCTGTTTGAAGATCTTTTACCCATGAATGAAGAGATTGATGTAACCTACCTTTTACCATTAGAAATATGATTAAAATCTGCATTTTTATCTGAATTTGAAGTGGTAACATGTTGATCTATGTCTTTACTTTCAAATTTTAATATCTCAAATAAAGATTTATCTCTAGAGAATTGTCCAAGTTCAAAACCAATTCCAGTTTGATCATCAATTCTTCTTTATTTCCTTAACATGTCATCCAAATTAGTATTCTCATATATTTTTCTAACTTCCTTTTATATGAAACTACTTCATTCATTAGCCTTTTATATTCCTGATCTTTAGTACTTAACTCTTCCTTAGTGACAGACAAATTTCTTTTGTTCCTCAACTTGTAATTTCAAATCTATAACTTGTTGATTTAATTCCTTAATTTCTTTCTCAAAGTTCTCTTTTTCCTTTATGAATTGATTTTCTTCAACACTTAAATTCTTTTTTAATTATTTTATCTTTTTAAGTGCATAAATAAATTCACATTCTAAATCAGCTTCAACAAGCTCAACATCATCATCAATATCTGATTCTTGACAATAGTTTCTATAGCATGATTCTTGATTTCTCTTTCTCATCATCTTCTTCAATATGACTATTATAAGGACAATTAGATGTAAAGTGTCCTATTTTACCACAATTAAATCATTTGAAAGGAAGTTTACCTTTGTATTTAGCTTCTCCTTTCTTTAATTTCCTTAACAAATGTACTTCAAGAACATCAAGGTCTTTTGATTATGATGAGACTTGCTTTGCCTTCTTTTCTTCTTTGAATGTTTATAATACCCTCTCCTATGGTGATACTTGGACTTTCTGATTTGGACATTCTATTATGATGGTTAGAACTATACATTTACATTTATGTTTTGTGGATGATGATATGTTTATCAGGTGATTGATATGCTCATTATGGTTATCATTTATATGTTTATGAAATTAGAAAACCATCTATCTTTATATGTTTTATGGAGCTAACCCAAGGATTTGAATCTAACCACTATCATGATGTTTTATATTTCATGGATATGTGTCTGACGTGTCTTTATGACTTAGGATGAAGTCGTAGTTACTCACTTAGTTGAGGTCCACATGATGTATCAATCCTGGCCATCTGTTTGCATATATATGATTTGTATGTATATCCATATGTATACATGTATTTCTTCTTGGTGATGCAAGATTGCAGGTACCAGGTATCATCTCCACCTAGCTTCATAGGTCTGAGTGAACCCTCAAAATCCTCGATCATTGTTGTTGTTACTGAGATATCATCAAGGTTCCATAGGAAGGAAATCTACCTCTGATCCTTTTACCTTTAGGTGGGGAGTTCCTGAGTCAGTCCCTTGTGTGGATGATGTATTTCTGTGTTCTCTTAGTTTGTAGGTTTTGTAGATCTTGTAGATGGTTTCTTTTCTTTTGCATTCATTGAGAATAAGGTTTTGAGTATGGTAGCTCTAATTGTCTTCATGGTATGTTCAATTTTTATTAGTAGATTATTGATGTGAATTATTGTTCATACGAGGGTATGATTTAGTAATTTATCTTTATTAGTAGTTATTTATTTGTACAAGTGTATCTTGTTAGGAATGAGCTAGTATGTGATTAAATCATGTGGTTTTAATATCAATAATAATAAAGAATTTATGGTATTAATAATATTTTAATAATAGTGGTAAATTCCAACTTATGTTAGTAGTTACCTAATATATATCACTATTATATTTTGTAAAGAATATGAATTAGTAGTGGGTTTAAATTATAATGTATTTGGTTTAAATAATAATATTCCTAATATTTAAATATTTGTAATATTAATAATAATGTGTCTTACTTATGGTATATGTACACATAAGCATATGGGTGCACACATATGCCTATGAATACATATATAAATATATATTATTATTATATAATAAATTAATTATGCAAAGGAAATTATTATGAGACTATGGTAAGTCTATGTTATTTTTATTTGGGAAATGCCTTTGGTAAATTACCATAGTTAGTAAGTTAGTAAAAGTATTCCTAAAATCTTTATTATCTATTATTTTCATCCTTAAATTAAGGAGACATAGATTTAAAATATTATTAAAAAATATTTGTTAATCCCTTCACAGGAATGTATCTGCAAACCATATTATTAACAAATAAATAATATAGTTGGGATGGATGCATCGGTTGGATTACCCGTGCAACCACCTCCTCCAATTTATATATAGGAGAGATTTCCTATGTGTGGGAGAGTTGGTAGGAAGATGGATCTCTGAGAAAAGTGGATAAGATAGTTTGTTTTAGAAGGTGTTGGATCGGAGTTGATTTGAGAAGAAACAATAATAAGATGAGTATTATGTTTGTAGGAAAATTACATTTGTGAGGAGAGGATTCATTAATCTCTGAGATTGGCATTTGGTTGTTTCTGGTAGAGACTGGAGATTGCACCCAGGAGGATTTGAAGGAGTGCTGGAAGAGTTGAGAGGATTGGATCCTTCTTCATCAACCGAATCTCCATAGGACTCTAGGTTGGAATCCTTCCTAAGAGTTAACTCTCCTTTGTGATATGAAATGATGAAAGTCTGGTTGAATGTTTCTCTATATATTTGTTGTTGATATAGATTGCAAAATGTTTATGTTATATATCATTGTGCCTGTATTAGTGATTTGGAGAGTAGGATCATGTTAAATGGAATTATTTCTTATATTGTATGTATATGAATATTTCTGCATTTTAAGAGTCTGTAGACTCCTTAGTATTCCCCTTGTATCTCCTTTCTTATCCAAAATGTCCATGAGTGCTTCTAGGATTTAGAACTTTTGTTTCAACCCTACTGTTCCATGTCTATTTTTGCACCACCTTTCTTCATCCAGATCTAGGATAGATTTTTTGTATAGATAGGATGGGTTGATGCCCATTTCTGAAGGGAAACTAGGAAATCTCAAATGGGTCGTGCCCAGATTATGCAACCACAGTCCCCATAATGCCCAGTTTTAACCGCAAGTCAGAGCTGATAGTCATTTTTTGTAGTTTCTGGCAATCGGTACAATTGAGCTATTAGTGTCAACCGAGTAGTTAGTTTCAACCTAACAATGTTAGTGCCAACCAAGCAAGTTTATGCCAAGTGCAGTTAGTGTCAACCGAGCAAGTTTATGCTGAGTGCAGTTAGTGTCAACCGAGCAAGTTTATGCCGAGTGCAGTTAGTGTGAACAGAGGAAGTATATGTAAAGTAATGTTAGTGTGAACCGAGCAAGTATATGCTAACAAGACAGGATTTATACAAGTATAACTTTTAAGTATAAGTTTGATACTTGTACTTTAAGTTATACTTGTATAAATAAATTAGGTATGTTTCAAGATGTTTGAGATAGGTTTCAGCTTCGTAGAAGTTAAGATGAAACTTTTAGATTTTGAGTTTTCAATTTATTTCAGACTTAGAACTAAAATTTTAGGCACGTGAGATTTTATGGAGCATTGTGTTTTGGCATATGGAATTTTGTGTAAACTTTATATATGTTAATTTCTTGTTTGATGGAGGTTATATGGTGCATTTAGATGCTTTAATAGGGTTAGGATTTTTGTAGGAAGAAATATTAGGGTTTAGGATTGTCTGGAGGAACAGGACTATCCTAGGCCTCCCTAAACACTCCTAATTTTCCTAAACATCCCTAAACTCTCCTATTATTTTCTATTCTCTGATGCTAGTTCTCAAATGTGTTTATGATGTATTTTACTTCATGTATGATGTGTATGTGATATGTGGGTTAAGGGTAGAAAACCTAAGAATACTAAGTGAGTGGCTCTTAGTGTAGGGTTGGGGCCCTAAGTGGCTACTACCAGGATAACCGACTGAAGTGTTATTTTAACAAGTGATAATTTAATTAAAACTTATGGGAATGAGTTCAAACACTAAAAATATTAATGTATGCCTCACCCATGCCATTAGAGCTAGTAAAGGCTACAGATGAGAGTGGGAGAAGGTGCCTATGCGTAGGTACGATTGAATGGAACTTGTCTATACGAAAGACATTTGATTCCACATGTGCCTACTTGAGGGCCGGGGCCTGGAGTGGCTAGTACTAGGACAACCCAAGGGGTGAGGGCTATGTGATGAAACTCACTTAGCTTGTTGCTTAGAGTTTCTACCAAGCCTTAGAACCTTTGGGAAAACATTGTATACTTTGATCTTCTTTTCATTTGTTATTTGGGAATGGTTACCCAACCCTAGGTATGGCCTAGCTATCCCTTCTTTGTGGATATTGGTGTTTATCTCTTATCATGGGAGAGTGGGCCTTTTGGTATCCATGTGGTTGGGTGGTAAATCTTTTTATCAAGGTATCTTTTGCGGAGGCAGTGCTTAAGGATTCATGCTTGCATAGTGTTCTAGTTATGAAGAATAAAGACTTGTATTTATCTTTCATGATGTAAAATTATTGTTACCTCCCAAGAGGAGATGAATGTAATGTAATCATTGATCTATTTCAAAATGATGTATTTGGAATGGGTAGACTTAGGAAAAAGGAAAAGGGAAAGCACAAACTTTATGTATATGATGTATGTTGAAAAGAAAGGGATTTTGTAATATTTCAAGTAAAGTAGTATGTTTCTCATTATTGATGAATAAAGGAAAAGCTAGCAAAACAAATGTAATATTTGCAATTTATCAAATTTTTAGATGATTCTATTATATGGTATTAATGCTTTAAATGTTATATTGTTCATAAAGGATACTTAGGAATATAGATGGATTTAAATGGAAAATTGAAATGAAAGTACTTTGTATTTCTTTATAAAGAATCTACAAATGTTGGGATGTAGTTTTCTTAGGAAATAAATCAAGTTGTTAGTACACTATATGGACTTAATGATTTGTACATTAAATGAAAAGGGAACCTTGGAGGAATCTAAGTTAATCTATGTTTTGTTTATTTAATTCCTTTAAAAATTCAAAAATTTTCATAAATCATTACTTAGGTTTTCTTTTACAAAGAGAATCTTTGTTCTCTTCCCCGATTCCCTTGTGGGGCATGACAATGTTGCTTCTTTATTTGTGGATTCTTTCTTGCCAAACTTTCTCATTTCATAAGCTACAAGTACTCCGTGAATATCTTCCATTGCATATTTTTTAATTTCCCTACTTTCTTCTATGAAATATATTTTATAATCAAACTTATTAGGAAGAGATCTTAAAAATTTCTTTAAAACATCAGTATCATCAATTGTTTCACCGAGTCCTCTTATTCCATTCATTGTTTCATCTATCTTAAGGAGATAATCTTCTACCTTTTCATCATCATCCATCTTTAGGTCTTCAAATTTTTCTTTCAAATGTTGTATCTTGGCTTCTTTAACTCTATCATTACCATGATAAGTATTTTTCAATTTGTATCATACTTCTTTAGAAGATTTTCAATGCATTACCTTAACAAACACATCTATAGACAAACTATTAAATGTAAAAAATTTAGCTTTCATATCAATTTCATACTTATTTTCATCAAGATCTATAGGTAAAGAATTAGGAACTTTATAACCATTAGCAAATGAAGACCAAACATCAACATTAATAGATAACAAGTAGGTTTACATCATTACTGTTGGATACAATTATCTGAGAGAGATTGTTGAATATAATTGTCTAATTGTGTGTTGTCTTTGATGTCACACAAATGTCATATCTATAAATAGTTCTGTGTGTCTACTAAGCTTAGTCAGTCAGCAAGGTGGTTTTCAAGTGTCTACCGAGATATCTCGGGTGTCAAAGAAAAGTATGGCAGAAGACAGTGTTAACCGAGCTTCCATGGTTATCAAAGGAAAGTTGGTGATTACCGAGCTCACTCAGTCTCTGAAGGATGTTGCAGAATTCACTGTGGTTACCAAGTTCTCTCGATCACCAAAGGAAATAATTTCAGGATTAATGTTTACTAAGCAAGGTCAGCCCAAGTAAAGGATTTTGTTTGTTCCAGCTGACTGTTACTATGATTGTTAAAAGTTGTAATGATTATTAGTGCCGACTTGTTAATCTAAATAACCAATCCGAATGGTATATATATAGAAGGTCAAGTGGTGGATTGTGTATGTAAAAAAAAGAAGTGTGAAATTTGTGAGCGAACATGCAAATCATTTTGAAGGAAGGTGTGTGTGAATTTTGAAGGATGGTTAGATATCCTTGAGGAGTAGCAAAGATTTATTTTGATCAGGAAGGATCTAGTGAAGCCAAATAGAGATCTATAATCAAAAATTCAGTTGCATCATTATTCAGGTCATTTCATTGTTACTTTCTTACCATTGTAGTAGTGATTTCAAAATCTCCTAACCGAGTTGGTTTAACAGCCATTTTGTAAATCCTCTAACAAGGTGACAGTTCTATTGAATTGTTTCAAGACCTCTTACAAGGCCACTCCTAACAAGGTGATTAAATCCTCTAACAAGGTCATACTTAACAGTGTGTTTTGTAACCTTTTACCAGGTTGGCTCCTAACAGGGCATCACTTCAGAAGAGTGAAAATCAGTAACTAGTTACATTGGTGGTTTTTCCCATATTGGGTTTCCATGTTAAATCTGGTGTCTCTTGTGTTCATGCTATTTTCTTTATTCATGTATGTTAATCACTGATGAATGCTTAAGAACAGTTACAATTAATACTCACTGTAATAACTGAGTTTCAGCATTTCTCCGTATAACAGTAGTAAATGATTTAATAAGACATCTAAGGATCTATGGTAATATTTTTGTGGTTAACTGATTCACCCCCCTCTCAGTTACTACATCCATATTTCCAACAATTGGTATTAGAGCTTTTGGTGCTTGCGGGAAGGGTTTCAAGGACCTAAGCTAAAGATCAGGATGTCTTACAAGAGAGAAATTCCAAGGCTTAACAGAGATAAATTTTTAGCATGGTAAGGTCTCATGAGACTTCATCTGGCTTCCATTGGTGATTCAGGATGCAAATATATTGATCAAGAATATACAGTTCCTACTGGCACATTGACTGTTGAAGACATTGCAGAGAAAAAGAACCATGACACTATGATGATAGACATTGCATCAGCTCTTAGCTATGAAGAATTTGATGAGATCAAAGATTGCACAACTGCTTATGAAATGTGGAACAAGCTGAAGAAAATTTATGGTGGTGATGACAATGTGAAAAGAGCCAAAGCAGAAAGCCTAAGAGGACAGTTTGATCAGATGAAGATGAAAGAATATGAAAACATTGCAAAACATGTTGAAAGGATCAAGGTGAGTGTTAGTGCAATTAGAGCTTCTGGAGGAAAAATTGATGATGAAACTGTTATAAGTAAGGTTCTTAGAACATTACTTCCTATCTATGCAATAAGAGTATCTGCTATTCAAGAAAGAAGATGTGAACAAAATCACAATATAACTTTGGATGCCTTAGTTGGAAGATTGATAGGTTTTGAATTGGATAACTATGACAACTATGTACCAACTTCTAAAAATATTGAATCAGCATTTGAGGCCAAACTTTCACTTAAGAAGGGCAAGAAAATCCAGTCAGAAAGTGAAGAACAATTAGAGGAAAGTTCTGATAGTGATCTTGAAGTTATTGAAGCATTAATTGCAAAGAAATATTCTAGTGGCAGAGGAAAATACAAAGGTAAAACTCCCTTAATCTATTTTTCATGTGAAGAAATTGGTCATATTGTAGCTAGGTGCCCAAACAAGAAAAGCAAAGATGAGAAGAAAGGTCAAAAGTATAATGGCAAGAAAAATTTCAAGTCATTCAAGGATAAAGGTAAGAAAACATGTTTTTTGGCTAAGGATTCTAATAATAGTGAAGAAGAAATTGTTTTCATTCCTGTAAAAGATGAATCTAATAATGATGAAGATGAGATGGCACTTATCTCTCATATAAGAAAAAATGATACATGGATCATAGATAGTGGATGCTTACATCATATGACTGGTGACAAAACTAAGTTTGAACATTTTGAAGACTATGATGGTGGTAGTGTAAGGTTTGGAAACAACGAACCTTGTTGTATAAAAGGAAGAGGAAAAATTTCATTAACCAAAGAACTTATATGTGATAATGCATATTCGGTTGAAGGATTAAAGCATAATCTTCTAAGTGTAGCATAGCTAATCAACATTGGATTCAAGGTTGAATTCATGGATGGAAAAGTAAGACTGCTGGATGACAAAGGAAAATTGATTGGTTCAGGCAAACAAACCAAAGGTAACCTATTTTATCTTGATCTTGGTGAATGCTCATGTTTTATTGCCCAAATTGAAGAAAGTTGGTTATGGCACAAAAGATTATGTCATGTAAATTTTGATAATATGGTGAAAATAAGAAAATTCAAGAAAGTAAGAGGTATTCCTAATTTGAAGAAACTTTATGTTGGTCTATGCAAGAATTGTCAGATTGGTAAAATGGGAAAGACTAGCTTTAAAAGTAAAAACTATCAATTTGAAGATATTTTGGATATTGTGCATACTGATTTATGTGGACCTATTGGAATTGAAAGCTATATTGGAGAAAAATTCTTTATTCTCTTTGTTGATGATTACTCTAGAATGATGACTGTTATGTATTTAAGAGAAAAGTCAGAAGCATTTGAGAAATTCAAATGGTATTTGGCAAGAGTAGAAAAGGAAACAGGAAAAAGAATGAAGTGCTTGAGATCAGACAGAGGTGGTGAATTCATCTCCCATGAATTCAATAATTTCTACATTGAAAGAGGAATCAAAAGACATGTATCAGCTCCAAGAACTCCTGAGCAGAATGGAATAGCTAAAAAGAGGAACAGATCTATCATGGATTGTGCAAGGACTCTAATGATTGAAAAGAACATTGCAATGAAATACTGGAAGGAAGCTATTAGCACTGCAGTTCATACCTTGAACCGAGTACAATTGAGGAAAGACACATTCAAAACTCCTTATGAGTTATGGTATGGCTATAAATCCAATGTAAGTTACTTGAAAGTATTTGGTAGTAAATGTTACATCTTAAAAGAATTTAGAAAAGGAAAATTTGATGTAAAAAGTGATGAAGGAATATTTTTGGGATATTCTTGAAAAAGTAAGGCATATAAATGTCTGATTTTGTCTACTCACAAAATCATAGAAAGTGCACATGTGAAAGTTGATGAGTTTGCAGAAAAGACTGAAGAAGAAAGAAAAAAGGAACCAGAGGATTACAAGAGATTTGTTTACATTGAACCTGATACATTGCTAGACACATCTATCAATAAGGAAAATGCATCTACCAAACCCAGTACAGTAACCGAGTCACAAGAAGAAGTTCAAACCAAGTCACAAGAAACTGAGTCTCAGCCTGAAGCTACCGAGAAAATATCTATTGAGCCCGAGCAACCCGAACCTGAAGATGAAATTCAAGAAGATGACAATGTAACTCATTCAAGAGGCAAGCAACCTGTATTGGCCAAGTATGTCAGGAAGCATCATACACCAGATCAGATTATTGGAAACAAATTAGATGGTACTATGACAAGAAGTAAACTGAAAGGTACATGTTTACTTGCTGATTTTGAACCTAGAAATGTTAAAAATGCATTGGAAAATGAAAGTTGGATTGAGGCTATGAATGAAGAAATAGAACAAATAGAGAAAAACAAGACATGGACTCTTGTACCTAGGCCTAAAGACAAAAATGTAATTGGAATGAAATGGTTATTTAGAAACAAGCTGAATGCAGATGGTCAAGTATCTAGAAACAAAGCTAGATTAGTGTGTAAAGGGTATTCTCAAGAAGAAGGTATAGATTATGGAGAGAATTTTGCTCTTGTTGCAAGATTAGAAGGTGTAAGGACTCTACTTGCATATGTAACACATAAAGGATTTAAGGTATATCAGATGGATATAAAATCTGCATTTCTCAATGGTATTCTTGATGAAGAAGTCTACATTGAGCAACCTAAAGGTTTAATTGATCCAGATAAAAAAGATATGGTCTGGAAGTTACACAAAGCACTTTATGGTCTGAAACAAGCCCCTAGAGCATGGTATGAAGGATTGCATAACTATCTTATTTAGATTGGTTTCAAAAGAGCTAATGACAAAAATAATTTGTACATCAAAGAAGGACCAGATAACAAAATTGTTTTGGCAGAAATATTTGTGGATGATACTGTGTTTACAGGGAATGATGATCAATGCAAAGAATTTTCAGAGAAAATGAACAAAGAATTTGAAATGTCTATGTTTGGTCAGATAAAGTTTTTTGTTGGTCTTCAGATTCAGCAAAACAAGAATGGTATCTACATTACTTAGTCTAAATACATCAAGGAAATACTTAAGAAATTTGGTATGGAAGATTCAAAACCAGTTGGTACACCCATGTGTACAAGACTGAAGCTTACAAAAGATGATGATTCAAAAGAAGTAGATCAGACCTTATACAAATCAATGATTGGAAAATTATAGTATGTAGTGCATACAAGGCCTGATATTGCCTTAGCAGTTGGTATAGTAGCAAGATTCTCAACAAAACCCAGAGAAAATCACATGATGGCAATCAAAAGAATCTTGAGGTACTTGAGAGGAACTGAAGATTATGGCTTGTGGTATAAATTTGGAGGCAATCTGGACTTAAAAGTGTTTACTGATGCTGATTGGGTAGGAAACATTGATGATAGAAAGAGTACAAGTGGTGGAGCATTCTCTCTTGGCTAAAGGTTAGTATCTTGGACCAGTAAAAAGAAAAATTACACATCCCAATCCACAACAGAAGCATAATATGTTGTTGTAGCAGTAAACTGCTCTAATATTGTTTGGTTCAAATACTTATTGGAAGGCATGAAGGTTGAGATCAAAGAACTAGTTGTTATGTTTTGTGATAATACAAGTGCAATAAATATTTCAAAAAATCTAGTAATGCATTCCAAAACCAAACACATTGCTATAAAATATCACTTTGTCAGAGAATTGGTGTAGGACAAGGAAATCAGATTGGAATATGTTCATACAAAAGAACAAATTGCAGATATCTTCACCAAGCCACTACCTAAGGATGCATTCTTGTATCTAAGAGGTAAGTTAGGGGTTATTCCCCTATCCGAGGCTCACTAAATTGAGTTTTAGTAATGCATCAACCAGAGCATGTTGAAGATCAGTCAGTTGATGCAACATAGTGAAGGAATCATTGCATATGAATCAGTACTTAAGGTACATTGGTATTCATTGGAAGTGTGTTGTCTTTGGCATGTGTTGTCAAAGAGGGAGAGTTTGCTGTCATTTCATGAAATTTCTAAGAAGGTGAATTTAAAAAGTAAAGAGGGAGAGTTTTTAGTCAGAGAGAGAAGTTTGCTGACAGAGGAAGATGTGAATCAGAATGAAGCTAAGGATATGTTCCTTATTCTATGTTTGTTGTGAAATTTCATTATGCTATGACATGTTGTGTTGCCATCAATGCCAAAGAGGGAGATTGTTGGATACAATTGTCTGAGGGAGATTGTTGAATACAATTGTCTAATTGTGTGTTGTCTTTGATGTCACACAAATGTCATATCTATAAATAGTTCTATGTGTCTACCAAGCTCAGTCGGTCAGCAAGGTAGTTTTCAAGTGTCTACCAAGATATCTCGGGTGTCAAAGAAAAGTATGGAAGAAGACAGTGTTAACCGAGCTTCCACGATTATCAAAGGAAAGATAGTGATTACCAAGCTAAGATAGTGTTGACCAAGCTTCCACGGTTATCAAAGGAAAGTTGGTGATTATTGAGCTCACTCAGTCTTTGAAGGATGTTGCAAAATTCATTGTGGTTACCGAGTTCTCTCGGTCACCAAAGGAAATAATTTTAGGATTAATGTTTACCGAGCAAGGTCAGCCCAAGTAAAGGATTTTTTTTCTTCCAGCCGACTGTTACTATGATTGTTAAAAGTTGTAATGATTATTAGTGTCAAATTTTTAATCTGAATGAACAATCCGAATGGTATATATATAGAAGGTCAAGTGGTGGATTGTGTATGTAAAAAAAAGAAGTGTGAAATTTGTGAGTGAACATGCAAATCATTTTGAAGGAAGGTGTGTGTGAATTTTAAAGGATGGTTAGATATCCTTGAGGAGCAGCAAAGATTTATTTTGATCAGGAAGGATCTAGTGAAGCCAAATAGAGATCTGTAATCAGCAATTTAGTTACATCATTATTCAGGTAATTTCATTGTTACTTTCTTACCATTGTAGCAGTGATTTCAAAATCTCCTAACTGATCTGGTTTAACAGCCATTTTGTAAATCCTCTAACAAGGTGACAGTTCTATTGAATTATTTCAAGACCTCTTACAAGGCCACTCCTAACAAGGTGATTAAATCCTCTAACAAGGTCACACCTAATAGCGTGTTTTGTAACCTTTTACTAGGTTGGCTCCTAATAGGGCATCACTTTAGAAGAGTGAAAATTAGTAACTAGTTACATTGGTGGTTTTTCCCATATTGGGTTTCCATGTTAAATCTAGTGTCTCTTGTGTTCATGCTATTTTCTTTATTCATGTATGTTAATCACTAATGAATGCTTCAGAATAGTTACAATTAATACTCACTGCAATAACCAAGTTTTAGCATTTCTCTATATAATAGCAGTAAATGATTTAATAAGACATCTAAGGATCTGTGGTAATATTTTTGTGGTTAACTGATTCACCCCCCCTCTCAGTTACTATGTCCATATTTCCAACAATTACTTCCCAAAAAGCATAATCTGATCCATCAAAAATAGGTACCTTTGAAGAATTGTCATGGGCCATTGTAGATAAGAATTCCACTCAACCAAAATCTACCCAATTTTTTTAAAATTGATGTAGGGAACCTTGATCTGATACTACTTGTTGGAATACAAACACCACTAAGAGGGGGGGTGAATCAATGGCTACTTAAAACTTGTTATTTTTAACTTTACAATTTCAAATTTTATAATTCTAAAATAAAGTTATGAAAAAGGAACAAGATATACAAAAATAAAAAGGTACACAATATGGGGAACACCCCACAATGCAACGGTAATTTGTGAGCCTCTCATTTGGGAGGTCTTGGGTTCAAGTCTTCTTGAGCCCCATGTTGATCTTGGCTTTGGCCTATTACCCATCGAAAAAAAAAAACAAGGTACACAATATTTATAGTGGAAAAAAGCTTAGGGTAAAAAACCACTTTGAATCTAAAACTTTATTAGCCTCTTGGGAAAAACTTTTAGAGCTACAACTCTGGGAAGCACCAACACCCTATTTTTGAAACAACAATTTCAACGAACACCAATCCCTTACACCTGAATCACGAACTTCAAAAATTAATAAATGAGATACAAAATTAGAGGATCAACTCTGTTACAATATAAATCATGAAATAATAATTCAACTCTAGGTTGAAAACACCAAGCAGGATATACTTCTCTTTTTGTTTACAATTATGTTCCCTTTTACTTCAAGAAGGTATATAACTCTTCTACAAGTGTACTTATAAGATTATAAAATGTATAATCAGATTAAAAGTAGAATATTTGAATGCAAGAAGATGAGTTATTTCAATAGTCTCCAAATTGTTGATCTCCTTGAAACATAAAACACTAGTTTTCCTTCAATACATTAAAGATCCAAACATGCTCTCATATGTCATTGATTAATTTGATAAAAAACTAATATAAATATCTTATGAATCAATAAATAATCCCTCCTTACCTTGATAAACATCTAAAATAAAATCACTTCATATAATGCACTTTTGAATCAAAAACCAATTCCCTTCTTTAAGCTACCATGTAGACCTACATATTCCTCTTGAAGTTGATTGTTATTACACCCAAAAATCTACAAAAAAATTTCAAACACCCGTTCCTCCATTTTCCATTATGAGTCCCCTCTTTATAAAAGTTTGTTTTAGCTTTGGAACTGATAAAAAACCTTTCAAAAATCCATTCAACTAAAAACTATTAAACTATCAAAAACTATTATAAAACTATCTAAAACAGTTCTGCTCGACATCAGATTTGATCATCCATGCATATGGTCTATAGAAACTAATAAATAATTTTTTTATACCTCCGAATGACCTTTTTGAAAAGGTATTATAGTCTTAGTATGTCTTAACAAATTATAGGTTCAAAATCATTTAGACCAAAAAGAGGTAGTTGTGGAATTATAAGCCTCATAATCAATATTAACAATATTAAGTATTATATGCTTAATACTTTATATCATGAATAAATAATGATTATATCAATGTAAGAGAACATTAAAAATTACTTCAACCTCATTTAAACCATACCAACTTAGTCTCATATCAATTTTCATATTGTGTACCGTTATTATGATTGATTATCTGAGATGCCTAGATATCATATCTTATTGACATCAATGACCAAATTACCAAAGTTTCAACAACTTGATGTGATGAAACAAGTATTGTATGATAATACAGACTACTATGGTATGAGGATTGTTTTAGTTTGGAAAAATAAGGAAAAATAACCTGCAAGAAATGAGACCAAAATATAATTTGGGCCCCACGGTGGGTGCCAAAAATGTGTGGTATAACATTTGTATTCAATTAGAATAAAACCAACACTTCAATAAACCATTAACTAAAGAATCTAGCCACAAGTATTGATTCTCAATGAATAACTAAATTCCCAAAATTGGCTTATTGCTTCCTAGTTGAAGCAAGTTTAATCCTTTATACAATGCTCATTAGATTGGCCATATAGGACTAGTGACTGGACTACTCCAAAATGGAAGAATCAAAACATGAGTGAGATGCAATCCTTGCATTCACCACTCCAAGATAATCTAAGTGTGCAATGAAAAGCTATGAGATCAAAACTAGATTCAAAACTTGACGGTAATGCAAGATTATGCTAGAAAATAAGCTAAACTAAGAATTAAAAAGAGCTATGATAGCTATGATAAAAGAAAAAAAGAACTCAAGACATCACTACAAACTCAAAATAACACAATAACTCTAAAATTCAAGATCACTAAAATGCAAGATGATGGAACCCTTTGAGCCATAGAAGAGCTTCCTTTTATAAGGAAATTGCCTCAAGAATGAAGGGTGGGGATTAAGAGGAAAAATATGTTAGGTGGAGGTGAGTGGTCAGAGAGAGCAATCCATGTGATAGGATCCAAGAGATTTTGATTGGTCAATCTTGATTGGAGAATAAGACAAAATAGTGAATCCCCTTTTAATTGTCATTTAATCAAGATTAAGTTGTACACTTATGTGAAGAATGCATTCTTTTAGTAAAAGTGCTAGGACTTTATATTAAAAGTAAGCTTTTTATAATTAAATAATTTTCAAGCTTTAATATTAGGAATTATTTGTGCTTGATTTTGGAAATAATTTAATTATGCAAGGGGGATTATCTAAGTTTCTTACATAATTATGTCTAGTAAATCATGCCTTTGAGATTTAGAATTTTTCTTAAGGAAAATTGATTAAATTTAGGGGCTTAGGTTTTACTAGACAAATTTTAGGTCACTACATAACCCACTTTGTCTAGTCATCAGTCTTAGGGTGATAAGATGAACCAAAATTTAGCTACACCCTTAAGGCATGTTGCAATGAGATCCATAGAGCTAAAGTGAAGACTGGATCATGATCTAAAATTATTCTACATGACATGTTGTGAATCCTAAAAATATCCTCGATAAAAATCTTGGTCACAAAAGCTACTCTATAAGAATACCAGACAAGAGATAAATGTGCTACCTTGGTTAGTCTGTCAAAAATGACCATGATAGCATTACGCCTTTGTGGAGTAACTTGTAATATTGAAATGAAGGCTATGGATATAATGTCCCATTTCCACTCTTAAAGAAGGTTCTTATGAAGAAGCCTTGTCGGGTGTTGATGTTCTACCTTAACCCTTTGGCACTCTTGAGGCCTCACCACAAAGTTATCAACATCATTTTTCATCCTAGTCCAATAATACAACTAACAAAGTTCTGTGTGAATCTTCTTCATGCCTAGATTTGTAGAGTAAGGCTCACAATGGCCCTTAGACAATATCAAAGCACGAAGGTCATCAAAAATAGGCATATCGATACGATCTTGACATTGCAAAAAACCATCTATCCCTAATGAGTATCCACAAAATTGGCCCTCGAAGGGCCTCATATACTCTATCACTATCCTCATATCCTAATACCATGCATCTGATAGAAGAGCCTATAGGATTTGACCTCTAAGTCAATGCTGATAGTGTGTGTAGATAACTCATGTCTCCATTTGTTCAAAGATTCAACTAGAACATTCTCCTTTCCCTGGATATACCTAACCTTAAAATCATTCTCACATAGGAACTATATCCACCTTGACTACCTAGCATTGAGGTTAGGTTGAGTGAACTATGAAGTTAAAAATGATGACCTAACAAGAAGTTCCTCCATCTCACAAGTGCGTGAACTAATACTACCAACTATAGATCATGAGTGGGATAATTGATTTCATTGTACTTTAGTTTCCTGGACTCATATGCTACCACACGATCCTCTTGCATCAAGACTAGCCCAATTTCTTCAAGAGACACATCAATGCAGATAAAAAAATGACTTGTGGAATCAAGAACCACCAGTTATATAGGAGAACTAGTCAACTTATACTTTAGACATTAGAAAGATGCCTCACACATATTTTTCAAGATAAATTTATTCCCCTTTCTTTGTAGGGAAGTGATGAGGTGAGATACCCTGAAGAAATCTATAAAAAAATGTCTCTAGTAGCCTACTAAACTGATAAAATTGTGGACCTCCAAAAAAATTGTGTGTTCTGGCCACTCCACTATAGTCTAAATATTTGATGGGTCCACCTCTATGCCATCTAAAAAAATAGAAAGACCAAGGTATTTTACCTCATTCTAGAAGAAGTCATATTTTTCCATGTTTGCATACACTTGATTATCACATAAATACTAAAGTAATTAAGACAGATATTATTTATGATCCTCATATGTCCTTGAATACACAATAATATTACCTAGACATACCATAACAAAGAGATCCAAATAGGTATCAATAATAATATTTACCTCTGTATCAATGCCAAATGTCATATTGAGAAAGTCATTGGGCATGATCCTGTCATCCTCTTCCTCTCTTTTGGCATATAAAATGTGCACATGGATCCACATGACCAAAAAATATGGCCCCTTAAAGACCAACTATGGTCACCCTTGACTAGAGGAGTGGCACGTCTAATGAGAGTCTATGTCAGAGCACTAATCATGCCTAGTGTGTCCACCTCCATATGTTTCTTCATAACAAAAGAAATACTAACACGATCCACATGTGGATTTATAATAGCCACCATTGGTATGTTAGGGTCATGGCATTCCTCCACTCTATCAAATGATGATCCCCCACCTCTACCCTAAGATTCAAGAAAGTCAAAATAATTTGGCACCTCCTTGAGGGAAGACTCACAATAGAGTTTCCTCAAGAAATATATAGGAACATCATGATTTTTATAGGGAGTGGAATCGAAGACCATCCACCATCTATCCCAAAAGTTATTTTTTACATCTTAATTGAAGCATCAATGAATTGGGAACCTCTTTTCTATAGTTCTAAGAGTATTTGTTTCCCCTAGCTTTTTAAAGAGTTTACACATGTCATCTTTTGTGATTTATTTCTTCTTTATGTACTCATATGATAATTTATTTTCATAATATCATTTTTGTTCTTCTCTTTTTTCATGCCATAAATTAAGTTCCCCACTAACTAAGCCTATGTGGATCAAGATTGATTCAAATGATTTTGCAAGTGTTTCCCTTACATGGTTTGTATCAATAGAATCTGAACCTCCTAATTAAAGATTATAATTCTATTTTACCTCTTTCTATCTGGTTAATCAAATTTTCTTGTGTTCCAAGAGGAGGTTTACCGATTGGTAGAGGGAATTGGGGTTCATTTTCTTGGTTATTTTCTTCATTCATTTGTTCATGATGAGAAGATGGAGGGTTTGGTTGAGGGTTTCCTTTAGGGAGATTATTCCTTCCTGGAAATTTAAAAAAAAAAAACTTTAAGAGCCTAAATAAATTTAAAATTTAAGAAAATAAAATTTGACAAAAAAAATTGATTGAAAACTGAAATTAAACTTAAATTTTTTTTTCCGGCCTAAGTGTCATGTGACTTGCAAGGTGACTCTTTCCCCTGACTCTTTTTTGTGAATATTGTACTTTAATATTTTTAATAGAAAAGGCCTTCATTCATCAAAAACTTAAATTTCAACACAAATAAGAGGCACAAACAATAAAATCACATACTTCTTCTTTCAATTTGACCTTGATGATCTCGTGGAGCCATTCTTTCTCCAATTTGATGAAGAAAACAACCAAGATATTCTGTGTACATGCTTTGTAAATATTTTCTTTGCTGGAAATGTGGGATTGTGGAGAATAAATGAGCCTTTTCTTGGCTCTATGACACTTATATAATGTTTTACATAGTGCACACAAGCTTTAGAGTGCACACATTGTGTTTTGAATTGCCCAATCCTAAGGCTTGGATAATCCAAGCCATAATGTGTGCACACTATAGCGTGCACGTGCTTTAGTGCATACGCACTATAATCGTTGGGGGGCCAAAAAGGAATGTGGGACCTTTTTGGTCCCCAATCTTGGTGCATATACCTCAGTGTCATAACAAATAGAGGATGATGAACTACAACTGATTGAATACCTAAATGAATTGAAGAAATAGTGATTAGTGATCACTGAGTATTGAAATGATATGTAAGATGATTAAATCAGTCAAGATGTTGTCATTGATGTCAAATAGTCTTGATAGTACTTATCATGTTAGTTACAAACATCTGAACATCTGTTGAAGGAAGAAAATATGAGGAACTGAGATATCTACATGAGGAAAAGATGGATATGACAGATGAGGATAAGGAAAACATTGAGTAACTTATTGATGAGTCTATGGCTTTATATTTCTAACTTAAGCATGTTACATTAATCTATTATGAAGAAGAGATTTGAATTTGATCAAGTGAATGTGGTCGATAATTGAAGATTTCTATATACATTGAGCTAGTGTAGTGTATACTGACTAATAGTATTAACCGAGCTATTTCAACTAGTTATCATTGACGCATTTCTATATCAACCAAGTATGGATGAAAATATTAAATGCTAAGAACAGATGACTCAAATTGATGCGCTGGATATTGGTATGATTTAGAGATTAAGGATGAAGTTTTTTATGAGATACATGGCTGACAAAAGTTGGAGAAGATCTAAAGGATGATATTGAAACGTGTTAATGACACATCTATTGAGGAAGGTTTAAGAGGCAAAATGGATGAAGAAGATTAAGTGGAAAAATCTAATGGTTGATATGAAAATGGTTTACTTATCTATATAAGAGATATGAGTTTCATTGTTGAAACATGCTAGAAAGAAGAAGACTACAAAGAATTCACATGAAGAATGTATTCATGCATGCCTGATCAAACTAGTTATTGAAGAACTAAGTTGTAGAGTTTCACTGAGCATCAGAGAATCATTTACCGAGTGAAAGTAAGTTGAAGTATATTAAGGAAGTGAATTGATTAATGATCAGAGGATATTTTATGGTCTTAGCATAGATCTGAATATCTTCAATTGATTTGTATTTGAATCAGATCATTACTGTATCAATTTAACTATTGATTCATAAAATCTCTTAACCAAGTGGACTTAACCATCTTATATTCTACCCTATGTCATTCAGAGAATGTACATTATTATCTTGTTGACCCCATAGTGAATGCTGGTCTAAAAGTTAACGGTTAGTGTTAAATAGTCTAATCAGTTCACACCTAACATTGTGTATTGTAACCTTTAACAGGATTGGCTCTTCACTGAGCTCACTTTAGAAGAGTGAATTATTTTAGGTTACCAGTCCCAGGTGGTTTTTCTCTTAATAGGGTTTCCATGTCAAATCATTTTATTATGTGTTATTTGTGATGATTGTTTTGCTATCATACTTTATGGTAATCATAGTTAGTTAAATACTGGTAATCGGTAAAGTGAATAGACAAATTGATATTTTATGTTACCAAGCTGCATAATTTGGTTAAATTTTTGTGTGGAGTACATCTTTGTATTTAGGACTATAGGATAACTAATCTAACTGATTCACCCCCCCTCTTAGTTATTCTAACAATTGGTATTAGAGCATATTGGTTTCTTGGAAGAAAGTTGTAAGGACTTGAGCAAAAAGATTACAAGATGTATAAGAAGGAAGTGTCGAAGTTGAACAAAGACAACTTTACTACATGGAAAAGCTAGATGCAACTTGACAAATTTGGAATTGGCTAATGTGCTATAACTTTACTAGACAATGGCTACATACAACTGACAGTTGGTCCTTTGACTCTTGATCAATTAAGAGACCGTCATGAACACAATATTACTATGATAGAGATTGTTGTTTCTCTATCTGATGTTGAATTTGAGGATGTTAATAATTGCACTAGAGCAAAGGAAATGTGGGATAAAATTGCTCTAGTTTATGGTGGTGATCTGAATGTGATGAGAGCTAGAGCTGAAAGCTTGAGAGGTAGATTTGATGACATGAAGATGAAGGAAGGAGAGAATATCACACATTATACAAACTGAGTCAAAGATGTAGTTAATCTGATCCATGGAGTTGGTGGTATCATTTTCAAAGATACAGTGGTAATTAAGACACTAAGAACCTTGTTGTCTGTCTATGTAATCAAAATATCTACTATTCATGAAATGAGGTCTGCACCTAATAGCACTCTTACTCTTGATAGTCTGATTGGAAAGTTAACAACTTTTGAGATAAATAATTTTGACAATAGTGTTATATCGAGTGTTGAGTCTACTTTTATGTCTTCTCTGAAGATTGGTAAATCTAGTAGTAAGAACAATATAAGGAATGAAAGTGATATTAATACTGATGATGAGCTTGATGAACTTGAAGCACTCATGGCCTGGAGACTACATAAAGGTAAAGGTAGATATAAGGGAAAGTTACCTTTAGCTTGTTTTAATTGTAAAGAAGTTAGCCATATTGCTACAAGATATCCTAACAGGAAAGAGGATGACAAAGAAAAAGACCAATCTGGTGATGGGAAGTATGGAATAAGAAACAACTAAGGCTACTGAAACTACAATAGAGAAAAATGAGATCACAAAGATAAGGGCAAAAAGGCATGTTACTTTGCAGAAGAAGATGACACTGGCACTGACACTGATGATGATATTGAGGTGGTGTTTGTTGCAATGAAAGATGATTCAAAAGAGCATGAAAGGTATGTAGAAACAACACGTATTTTTTAAAGCTAGTAAGAATGATACTTGGATCATTAATAGTGGTTGTACACATCACATGACTGGTGATGAAGATAAGTTTGATCATCTTGAGCACTATAATGGAGTTTTAGTGAAAATGGGAAATGACACACCTTGCATGGTTAAAGGAAAAGGATCTATTTTATTGAATCATAAAATTAGATGTGATAATGCATAGTGGGTAAAAGGACTTAATTACAATTTGTTAAGTGTAGCACAGTTGAATAACTCAGGTCACCGAGTTGCATTTAAGAGAAAGAAGGTGAAAATCTATGATGAAAATGGAAAGCTTGTCGGAATAGGTGGATACTCAAAAGGTAATTTATTTTATCTTGACAATGCTGAGACTTCTTGTTTGCTAGTGAAAAATGAAGATGCATGGCTATCGCATAAGAGGTCATGTCATGTAAATTTTGATAACATGATTAAGATCAGTAGAAAGAGAAAAGTTAAAGGATTGCCTAGTCTAACCAATCCTGATCATGTTATGTGCCATCAATGTCAGAAAGGGAAGATGAAAAAATCTAGTTTTAAGAGTAAGGACTACTCATCTAAAAGAATTTTGGAGTTGGTTCACACCAAATTATGTGGTCCCATGAGAACTCAGAGCTACTATGGTGATAGATAATTTATTTTGTTTGTTGATGACTATAGTAGATTGATGACTATTATATTTTTGACAGAAAAATCTAAGGCATTCAAATTGTTTAAATGGTATAAGGCTAAAGTTGAGAAAGAAATTGAAAAAGAATTGAAATGCTTAAGGTTTGATAGAGGAGGTGAGTTTTTTTCTAATGAATTCACTAACTATTGTAATGAGCATGGTATAAAAAGGTAGGTTTCTGCACCTAAAACGCCACAATAGAATGGAATTGCTGAAAGGAGAAATTGATCCATTGTTGATTGTGCTAGAACATTGATAATTAAGAAAAATGTTGCACAAATGTGCTGGAGAGAGGCAGTTAGCACTGTAGTATATGTTCTGAACCGAGTTCAACTGAAGAAAGACACAAACAAGATACCTTATGAGTTGTGGTTTGGATACACACCAACTGTAAGTTATTTCAGAATCTTTGGTAGAAAGTGTTATATTCTGAAAGATGATAGAAATGGAAAATTTGACTCTAAAGGTGATGAAGGTTTATTCTTAGGTTATTCTACTAAGAGTAAAGCTTACAAATGTTTGAATAAGGTTACTAATAAGATGATACAGAATACTAATGTTAGAGTGGATGAGTTTGCTAAAAAGAATGAAGAAGAAAGCATGAAGGAGCTAGAAGATTATGGTAGGTTTATTTATGTTTAAGATCTATACTATCTACCAAAGCCATAGGATGAGTCTATCAAGCATCAGGAAAATGCTACTAAGAATCAACAAATGGAAACCGAGAATCAAGAAGAAGCTACCGAGTAGGAGAATGTACTTGAACAAAATAATGAACAAAGGAGAGATCAAGTGCTAGCAAGATTTTTTAGAAGACATCATCCTGAGAACCAAATCATTGGAGATAAGCAAGCTAACATGATGTCCTGAAGTAAGTTAAGACAAAACACATGCTTAGTTTGTGAGTTTGAACATAAGAATGTTAGGGATGCACTTGAAAATGAGGAATGTATAAATTCTATGAATGAGGAAATTGAACAAATTGAGAAGAATAAAACATGGACTTTAGTGCCTAGACCAAAGGATAAAAATGTTATTGGTACTAAGTGGATTTTCAGGAATAAGTTGAATGAAAATGGAGAAGTTACAAGGAATAAGGAAACATTTGTTTGCAAAGGATATGGACAAGAAGAAGGTATTGACTATGGTGAAACCTTTGCACTAGTTGCTAGATTGGAAGGAGTTCACATATTAAATTCTTATGCTGCACATAAGGGATTTAAGGTATATCAAATTGATGTGAAATCAGCAATTTTGAATGGAATTCTTGAGGAGGAGGTCTACATAGAACAACTAGAAGGGTTTGTTGATCGGAATAAGAAATACATGGTATGTAGACTACATAAAGCTTTGTATGGATTGAACCAAGCATTGAGGGCATGCTATGGAAGACTACATGCTTATCTTATAAGTATTGATTTTGTAAGAACTAGTGAAAATAGTAATTTGTACATGAAAGGAGGATTTGATGACAACATTTTGATTGCTGAAATATTTGTTGATGATATAATCTTTGGAAGAAAAGATCTGTTTTGAAAATCTTTTTCTGATGACATGAGAAAGGAATTTGAGATGTCTATGTTTGGAGAGATTAAATTCTTTCTAGGTTTGTTGGTTATAAAACAAAAAGATGGGATTTTCATCACTCAATCAAAATACATTAAAGAAGTATTGAAAACTTTTGACATGAAGGATGCTAAACCTGTGGGAACATCAATGGTTACTGGCTGTAAATTGACAAAAGATGATGAATCTAGAGAAGTAAATCAGACTATGTACTGATCAATGATTGGTAAAATGATGTATGTTGTACATAGTAGGCTTGGTATTGCACATGCAGTGGGGATTGTGGCTAGATTTTATGCCAATCCTAAAGATTGACACATGGTTGTAGTGAAAAGAATCTTGAGATACTTGAATAAAACATAAGACTATGGACTATGGTATACATTTGAAGGAAATTTTGAACTTAGAGTTTACACCGATGTAAATTGGGCTGGAAACATAGATGACTGGAAGAGCACATCCGGTGGAGCATTCTTTTTAGGGGAAAGGCTTGTGACTTGGATTAGAAAGAAAAAAGCATGCATTTCTCAGTCCACTGCTGAAGCAGAGTATGTTGTTGTTGCTGCAAATTGTTCAAATACTGCTTGGTTCATACAAGTGTTGGAAGGAATGAATGAGGTAATCATAGAGCTAGTGATTATATATTGTGACAATACTAGTGCTATAAATATTTATAAGAATCCTTTGATGCATTAAAAAAAAAACCACATATCCATCAAGTATCACTACTTGAGAGGACAAGTTCAAGAGAAGCAAGTGAAACTAGAATTTGTAACATCTAAGGAACAACTTGCTGATATCTTTACTAAACCATTACCGAAGGACATATTTGAGTATTTGAGGACTAGACTTGGGGTTCGACCCCTATCTACTAGTCACTAAGGTGATTTGGAGGTTGCATCAACCTATACTTATCAGAAGATCATTCATCTTGATGCACATAGCTCACACTTTGGATTTTTTCCAAGGTCGTGAAAGATTGTAGAAGCTGGAACATAAATTTGTTTATCTGTACATTGAAGGTACATGATATGAACCAAAAAATAGGAGAAATAAATGGCTCCTGAAGAGTTGTTTGTATATTTTCTTTGTCATTATTGTCAAAGTGAGAGACAATGAATATGGAAAATTAGTTACTGAGAACACAGAGAAAGGGAGAGACATATTTGTTGCTGAGAACAAAGGGAATCTGAGAACTGAAAAGATTAAATCCACAAGGAGAGTCTACACTTGTAATGTTGTTATGTTTTGTAGTGATTAAACATATTAAATTTGAGCTTATTGAGCTACACCATTTTCTTACATAGTTGTGTATGCACCCTAAAATGGTACCCTAGACTCTGGAAAATGGGCACCCATTTTTGAGAAATTTTTGCAAACAGTATTGAAAATTGAAGTGTGATATATCGTTGGAAAGGTATTTCCAAGCCTAATCCAACCATGCTAGTTTCATTCTCAGATTTTACCATTTGATTAGCTATTTTACTTGCAAATTATCTAATTTTTTATGTGCTAACCATTGTGGGCTAACAAGTTGTTCTTGTAGGTGCCTCTTGCTTGAAATATTTTCCCAAAAGAACGCATGTCAAGGCTTCAAATGCACAAGGGCTACTAATGGTTTTTTCAGGGCTGCCCTAAGCATAAAAACCAAATCAAGTGCTTGTTGTTTATTTCTTTTCAAGTGTGGCAATTTCTAGTTGTTTCTTTTTCTTAGGAACATTAATATCTTGTGGAAGAGATTTTGAGGTGGTAGGAGAAGTATGCTCTTCACCCTTGTGGTGAACTAGAAAATCTTGACCCATCTTAGAATTTTGGAAGCAAGAGGGTAATTGAACCTTTTCTTGGTGTGTTTGGGAGAAAGCTTTGGGATAAAGGAGTATGCTCTTCACCCTTGTGGTGAAACAAAATCCTTGAACCTCATAAGTTGATCCACTTTTTGTTTAGATCTTTAGAATCCTTTAGCGGGCCTACTCTTGAGCAATCAAGAGGAATGACCCAAGTGGGGAAAAGCCTTTTTCTGGCTATTCTGACCCACTATAAACTAAAGGCTATCAAGGACACAAAACCTTGGTAGATGTAGTGCTTGTCTTTGCTTGATGTGAGTACTTGTGGGATTGTGACCATGAGGAAAATATTGAGCAAGAATGCTTAAGGTACTCTTGAGGCCAAAAGGTTCATTACTTGTCGCAAGGTAAGGAGTCCCTTTGGGGAGCAAGAGGGGTACTACAAATGGAAGCCCTTACTAAGAACCATAGATAGAGGCCACCCTATTTTGCTGCTTAGCTTCTTGGTGCAAGGATTGATCCAAGTGGAATAACTCAGATCACCCCAAGACTACTCACCATATGTGTTCCTTTGGTTGTTTCATTGACACTTGCATGACAATGCCAATATCTATTGTGGGCAACCACTTTGTGTGAGGTAAGGGAGCATCAAGTTGTGGGCCAAGTTGCTAAGTAATGAGCCTTGACTTTCTAGGTAGTAAGTGCTTGAAGTGTTTTCATTGTGCTATGCCAATGTAAACATTCTCAACATTCAAACAAAATGGTAGCATTCATAAGGTTTTCTATTTTGATAGCACAAGTGCTTGTCTTGGCAAGGTTGCTTTTACCCTTGTTTCAAGTGTTCTATGACATGTTTGATCCTATACTATTTGCAAATCTATCTTTTATTTGCTGTTACTACTTGTCAAACTGAGAAATTGCACTATCCAACCTTTGAACTTGATCAAAACACTTCAAAATTGAGATTTTTATGTTCACTGGTCAAAGAATCACCCAAATCTGCAATAGCATCATGCACTTTGCGAAGAAATATCACGTGATAGTTCACTTCTGCTGAACAATCACCTCACCTACCTAGAAAGTATCACCTGGGCTTATTGGAAACTATCACCTGGCTTAAGATAAAGTATCGCCTGGTCGTAAAGTGTCACCCTGTCTGCCTGGTAACTATCACCCAGAGCCTTTTGACTATTCTACTGATTTGTGTCACTTCCAGTCCTCCTTGGTCAGTCCAAATCTTAGATCTTAGGTGCTATGACATATTTCTCAACATCAAAATGAACTCCAATGCTATCAAAATTGCATAAAATGACTCTTGGTCTTCCTTCTTCCATGTCTTCTAGTCTTCCATTTTCATCCTTTCTCTTCTTCCTTCATGATTCTTCCTCTTCTTCCTAAACTCTTCATGTCTTCTTGATTTTTTTCCTCTTATATTCTAGTCTACCTTCTTCTATTCATCTATTCATTTCTTCCATGCTTGATTCCTCCTCTTTTGGAACCATGAATTTCAATTATCTTGTTATAGAACCTCTCTTGAGAATGGATGATCTTGAACTCATTGCTCAATTCGAAGAGTATCTTTATTCCTCCAAAAATTGCATGGATGATAAATTTATGGCAAAAATAAAAGAAAAATTGATTGAATCAGACGCCTTTGCTAGGATCATACACATGATCATATCACAATCTCCTTCTTCCAAATAGTCTTCATTATCTAAGTCTTCTCATTTGAATTCATCACCTTCCAAGTCTTATCATAATTCTTCTAGACACCATTCAAATTCTTCATCTTCCAAGTCTCACCATGATTCTTCTAGACATTATTCACATTCTTCATTATCCAATTCTTCTTCCTCCACTAAGTCTTTACTTTCCTCTTCTTCACAATCTTGTTCATCTTCTACTTCTCCCAAGAGTCTTACTCCTCAATATGAGCAATATAGTAATCCTTGTGATACTTCTCCCATGAAGAGTGAGACACCCACCTTTGATGACTATGATGACTATTATGATGGCTATGATGATGAACCATATAGTCATACCTATGAAACCTCTATTCCTAAGAGTCCTCCTCATCATGTGCTTGTGCTTGCTAAAGGGTCATCCTATTGGATAGATCGTGATGGTGATCCATATGATTTTAATTTTAAAAGAGACTTTGATGAGTTCTATGAACAATACCTTGATGATGATCCATCTACTTCTATTGAGGACTATAAAATGTACCGCACTGATTTGAAACATAAATGTTATAAGAATCCTTCCTCTAAGAACTCTCATGTTGAAAATAAAGATTACACTCTCAAGCAAGATTATGTTAATGATGGAAATTTGTCTTGTGATGGTTCCCTTCCATCCCCTACTTTATCCAATACCCACACATTTCCTAAAGCTTCTGAGTCTTCCAAATCTTTCACAAATCCTTCATCTGACAAAGATCCTAATGGTTTTCATGCAGTTCCCTACAGTTATCCTCAAGGGTTATCTCTTAAAGAAACTCAAGCTAACCTTCACTTGGCTGCAAATACTTTCAATAATGCTAAACCTAAAGAGCCTAAGCCTTTATGTGCTATAATGCCTACTTCAGCTAGTCCTTCACTATCTCTTCCAAATTCTTCCATACAATTCCAACATGCTTCCTTGTCCGTAGAATTAGCTCCATGTCAAGAGGACTCTAAAAATGATAAAGAAAAGAACATAAAAAAAGATCAAGATCAAGAACCCTCCATGCCATCCAATCCTTTTCATGATGTCTCTTATCTGCTTCAAGGTTCTTGTGATCATCTACACCCTTTTGCCTTCATTCCACCATGTCTCAAGTCTTCTCCTAAGCAAGATCAAGCTACTACTCACACCATTGAGCTTATTGACAATAAAAATAACCTTACTACACTTGCGCTTTCCAAAGATGATACTTCCATTAAGGTTATTGAAAATGGTGTTGTTACTTCTAATGTTAAGCCTATTGAAAATCAAGAGAAAAATGATACGCTTATGCTATCCAAAGCTCCTTGTCAAGATCAAAGTCTTCCATCTTCTTATTCTACCACTCCATGTTCACTTCCACTTTCTACTCTTCCTAAGTCTTTGCAAGCTCCAAACAATTCTATCAAAGAAGTTGCTCCTATTCAAGATGTTCATGATCCTATTGCAAATCCTAATGCTCACTCTAAAGATGCCGATGTCCTTGGCTGTCATATAGATGCTGATGAACTTATTGCTTATCCTTTTGCATCTTCCACTTCCACCCTTGGACCTCTTCCATCACCACTAAGGGCTTCACGTCTTCTTTCCACCTTGGGCCCTTATGTCCCTTCATTTTCCCCTCCTAACTCTCCTAATTCATCATCCATTTTAGGTCCTTATGTCCCTCCATCTCCTATCTTTCCTCAAGATCAACATAGATGCGTACCCTTGAATCCTTTTCACCCATCCACCCATCTAAACTAGTCATATCGTCCTTCTTCTTTCACAAGTCCCAAGTCTTTTAGAAGAAACTTGAATGTTCAATACAAGAAAAAGAAGCAATACAAGAATCCATCAAAAAAAGAAGATCACCATGTCTCCTCTAATCGACATGGAGGCATAAAGTCAAAAGAGATATCTAAGAAGAAAACTACAAGACAGCTATGGGTTCCAAAATCCATCATTAAAGATATTCTCTCTAAATCATCAAAAAGAAATGAAAAGCCTATGGCTATATGGATTCTAGAGTCTCTCTTGAAAGAGTCTAATATTGAACAAAAAGTGAAGTTCACATTCAAACTTCAAAAGGCTTCTGCCTCATCTTCTTCCAAAAACATTCTTTCATTCCATGTGCCTAAACCGCAACCTCTGCTAAATATTCACCATATTCCTTCTCGTATTCCTTCATTCACATTTCCTCTATCTTCTCACCACCCTTCAAGGTGTGTGTTGATGTTGATCTTTCCTTCCTTTCCATCTACCCTTTCACAATCCTTCCATTCATTATCCTTCTACCTTCTATCCTTTTTCCTCATTTGCCTATTCCTCCTATCCTCCAACCTCACTCTCTTTACATAAAACCTTATCCTTCATTTTTCTCTTCCATCTTCATTTCCCTATCAACATCTTTGAACATATCACTTTGAATCCTTGGCATATCATGATTTATCCTTTCAAGGAGCATTATCTAAAAAGCTTGCCTTCTTCCAAAATAAAAAAAGGCAAAATTCAAAAAAAAAATTGAAAAAAAATGCAAAAAATAGAAAATGTGCCTTGGTGAAAACCTGTAAATAGGCACCTTGGTAGAAAATGTAAAGAGAAATAAATTCATCCTATGGTGAAAACCACTCTGTTGTGGTGCCTTGGATAAGTACCATGATGAAAACCTAGTAATCAGACATCATGCGTAGTTCTTCTACATATTTCATCCATTCTGTCTTCTCTCTTTGATCTTGACAATGTTGATCTATACACGAACATTTGGCTATCTTATGATGATCTTGCTTTTATTCCATTCATGTTTAGCCTTCATATTTATTTTCCTCCATTTATTATAGCCTTTCGCTATCCTTTTCCCCTTTGGTCTTGATCTAATAAAAAAGAGTAAAACACGATGCCATGAAGTCTCTTGACATGTCTACTCATTTGGATTGCATCCTTTCCTTCTTTTGCATTATGCTTTTGTGACTTATCCTATGCTGGCCTTTCATTGCTTGTTCGAATGTGCTTTACATGACAATTTTTCCCTAGCTTGGGTACTCTTGAGGAGTTTTCCATTGAGAATTTCTTTCATTCAATCTCCCTCATTCTCTTGTCTTCCATCTCTTCCACTAGCTTGCTAATCCTTCTTGTCCTCCACCTTGCTAGACATTGGGACTACACGATGTGATCTTTCTTGGGAGTTTGATGCCCATTCTATCTAGGGGCATCCTTTGTACATATTTTTATTGATCTTGAAAAAAATTCCAAAAAAATTCATATATGATGCTGAAAAAAATCCTAAAAAAGCATATAAAGTCCTAAAAAATACAAAAAAAAAAAAAGTAAAAAAATTCAAAAAAAATAGAAAAAGTGCCTTGGTGAAAACCTGGAAACAGGCGCTACTTGAGGCCTTTGCACCCTTGTTTCTTAGCATGTGTCCTCAACACTTAGCCTTTCTCCATCATGCCTTGACCTTGTTGCCTTGGTTTGGAATTGGTCTTTGTCTTTGTCTAGGGGGCATCACTATCTTAGCTTTGGTATCTAGGATGCGTTGGTCTTTAGGACATCTTGCAAATAAGTTTTTTTCAACACCACCCCAAACTGTGTTTTTCAACACTACCCTAGCGTCGAGTGTTTCTCAACACTTATCAAATGTCTTACCCACCAGTGGTCTATGAGGATTTCTTTAATGAGTGGTCTCTCCTTGAGAAGTTTTCAATGATGCATAGCTAGAAGACCAAGGGTATCAGAACATGTTTTATTTCTTTATCTACTTGTGGGTATATTTCGTTGATCCTAACTGTCATGAGTATTTATGCTGGTCTTACTTGACACTAGGGATTGACAAGGTATTATCCTTGACTATTTTTTTCTGTGAGTGCATGCTTATAGCTACCCTGACTTTCATGTGTCTTGATACAAGCATAATCTCACCATAACAAACTTAGGTGATCTCACTGCACTAGTCATCTTGACCTACATGTCTTTGGTGCCTAGGTGAGATGCCCACATTCCTATCTGATATAGATCATATTCATATACCCATAGTCATACTAGTGTCTATTATATGATCTTATGACACTCGATGATGATAATTAGATGTCTATAAGCGTTGTGACCTTGCAAGTCAACCACTTTTCATAGTAGCTTGCATTTTTAGGTTCATGATTATATTAATTTTGCATCTTGCATATGGAGAGAGCTCTCCTTTTTGTCATTCATGGACTAGTTGGTCAACTACGCTCACCTTTCCTTTTCTTGATCATGTCTTTCAATCCTTATCTTTCACATCACATCCTTTTTCTATCATCATAAGCGGTTAATGATTTTGAAAATGACCTTTTTACCCCTTATATAGTATTTTGACTTTTTGACCTAATTTTCAAAACACCTCAGAATTGCGCAAAAATTACACCCCTAGCTAATTTCGATGTCTTGGATCCATTTTCAGACTCAAAATTTAAATCCAAGGTCATCTTGATAGTCAAAATGATGTTTCAAAAATTTATCTTTCTTCTGTGCAGTTGACTAACCTTTTGAGGCATAATTCTTCGATCTTTGATGGAATTTCTCCCTTTTCATGTCTTTCACACTTCTAGTCTTCCATTCACCCCATTTCTTTTCTTCTCATTCATCACTGGAGCATGTTTTCACTGCCTAATGGTTATCCTGTGATCCTTTATCTTAGATCATGATTTCATTATGATTTGATCACCTTTTATCAATCTGCTGTTCTCCTCTACCTGATTTCAATTTCGATTCCGAGGGGGAAGTACCTATTGGATTTAATCCTTGATTTTCTTGATTCATCTATCTTTTTATGAGCTTTCACTGAACTTGAGATTTTTATCTCTTATTTTGGATGTGATCCCAAAATGAACTCATGCCCAGAATCTTTTGTTTATTTTTGTCTGAGCGTGTTCCCAAAATGAACACACATTTGAGTTGTTTTGTGATCCCAAAATGAAATCACATTTCAATTCTTCTTTGACCACATGTGTTCCTAAAATGATCACACATTAGTCAAAGAGGGGCAAGTGTATGCACCCTAAAGTGGACGCCTAGACTTTGGGCCCCCATTCAACAATTTATCAAATCCCTGAATCAATATTTTCAAAAATCAACATTTTATCAATAATATCAATTTCCTTAATCAAATCCTATTTTCATCATTTTTGATTATTTGCCTTGGGCTAACCATTTTATCCTAAGTTTTTATTTATTTAAAAGGAATATTTCCTCCCTTTTTATTAAATAAAAAGCCCCCACTTTTCATCTTATCCTAACTTGCACAAATAAAGCATTATTCTTATTTTCAAAAAGGGAAAAAGCACTTTTTGTCTCATATGGACACAAAAGTCAACTCTTATTTTATCATTGAATGATATTTGTGCACATGGATTGCTCCTCTTTGATACTCCACCACTGATTAAGTATTTTGCCTCTTAATCTCCATGGTCCATTCTTTCTCATTTCCTATAAAAAAAGAGCTCTCTTCCTCATTTGCATATATCATTGACTTTTATGCTAACTTTATGCTGCAGGTTTTCTAGGTTATTTGGAGCTCTTTGAAGACTTTCTTGCATCCAAACTTTGAAGACATTGTTGTTGCATCTCATTTAGCTTTCTTTCATAGTTGCATAATCATGGCATTCTTAGTATAGACTTTCTTTATGCAATAGATTAATCTCACATAGTCTAAATAGGAAGGATTTGTAACACTTGTTCTTTCCTTTCATAGTTTAGCATAGCTTGTACTTTCATTTTCATAGCTTAGCTTGCATCTCTCATTTCTAGCTTGCATTTCCATTGCATAGTGATTCTTGGAGATATTGGCATTCTTGCCCTTGTCTTCACTTGAATCTCTCATTGTGTGGTTGACTAGAAAGGTCATTAGCTTAATAGCTCTAGCTGAGAGCAATTTTACAATCTTGCAACTCCATACATAGAGAGCTATGGATCAATTTTTTAGACCTCATTCTTGAGTGTTCTTGATTGTAAGGATTCATAGAAGTTCACTACTTTTCTGTGTACAAGTTTTAGAATACATGTCTGGTATGTGCAAGACATAGTTTCATATTTCTTGTGTTTCCATCAATGCCAAAGGGAGAGATTCATGAACTACAACTGATTGAATACCTAAATGAACTAAAGAAGTAGTGATTAGTTATCACCAAGTACTAAAATGATATGTAAGATGATTAAATCATTTAATATGTCATCATTGATGTCAACTAGTCTTGATAGTACTTATCATGTTAGCTACAAACATCTAAACATCTGTTGAAGGAAGAAAAGATGAGGAACTAAGATATCTACATGAGGAAAAGATGGATATGACAGATAAGGATAAGGAAAACATTGGGTAATTTATTGATGAGTCTATGGCTTTATATTGTTGACTTCAGCATGTTACATTAATCTATTATGAAGAAGAGATTTGAATTTGATCGAGTCACTAGTACATTTTGTGCCATTTTTTGACACACTATTAGTCAAAGTTTCTACCCAACTCAGTCGAATGGTTGACCAACAGGTTTGTTGCTATTATTGGCATCCAAATATCAACCAAATACTAAACCCATCAAATGAGCAACTCTACTATTGGTCAAAAATGAGGAAAACCTAGGCCAAAGATAACATTGGTAAGTGTTTGTGTATTGGTCGATCTTTCGACCAATATGGGTCAAAAACTTTGGTCGCTCCAACTAGGATGGAAAACTCATGACAGTCATATTTTGACCAAATTTGGTCAAAATATTTAGTGGCTTTGACTAGGATGCCAAACCCATGATGCCACATTTTGACATAGAATGGTCGATTTGTAGACCAAACTAGGTCAGATTTTTGATGCAGGTGTGTCGCAACTTGGCCACGGTGAGTCAAAATTTCAACGCAATACTGAGTGTTTAAAATTTTTTTAAGATAAATATCCAGACTAATCACCAATGGCATCCTAATTGGTGATTAGTCTAGATATTTATCTTTAGGTGTCCACACTCATTTTGCTGCTTGTTACCAGTGGGTCCCTGCTTGTTCTATTTTCTAGACTACTTTGGGCTCTAGCAATCCATCTACTCTACTCTGCTCTGCTCGAAACTATGGGTTTTTTCATTTTGTTTGAACTATTTGAGAGATAGGCTTTGACTAGTGATTTGTGAATTGGTAGAGCTTCCTCTTAGACACCCACAAATCTTCGAATCTATTGGTGTGAAGCCTCCAAAGGGTATTTTTCTCTATGGGCCTCCTGGTTTTGGAAAAACTTCAATTGCTAGGGCAGTGGCAAATGAAACTGGTGCCTCCTTTTTTTGTATCAATGGAGCAAAGATCATGTCAAAGTTGGCTGGAGAAAGTGAAAGCAATCTTTGGAAGTCTTTTGAGGAGGCTGAGAAGAATGCCTTGTCCATTATATTTATTGATGAGATATTATAGATATTTGTTAGTGGGCTTCCAAGTATGCTATTAGAGAAAATATTGAGAAGGTGAGTTTCAATTATGGCAGCTTTTGTAAACTAGATTTGGTTATGAATTTCTTAATGGTTTTTTTTTAACTGGTTTTTTAGAATTTTACATTTTTTGATTCAATTTTCCTCAACTTGTATCTTATTATTTCAATTTGTCATTTTCTCTTTCCTCTACACTTTTATAGGATATTGAACATGAAAGAAAAAGAAGTGAGAACCCCGAGGAAATGGATGAGGATGATAGTGATGAGGTAGCTGAAATAAATGTTGCTCATTTTGAGGAGTCAATGAAATATGCTCGAAGAAGTGTTAGTGATGCTAATATTCAGAAGTATCAAGCCTTTGCACAAACACTACAACCTTCTGAAGGCTTTGGTTATGGATTTTGATTTATTGGTGCTTCTGCTAGTGCTTCGAATGTATTTGCTACAACAGATAATAAAGATGATGATGAATTATACAGTTAGGAAACTTAGTACACAATTGTCATCTTAATGAAGTGACAAATGTGTCTATTCTAGTAGGGACCTTCCACTAATAAATAGCCAATGCTATTCAATTTGGCTCCAGCTTTTTCTTATATGAGTTTTATCTATTCATATGTTTGAAACTTTATTTAGTTTATCAGCCCTTTAGTCAAGGACTTACTAACTTGTAAGTATTTAGAGAAATATTAATTGTGGAAAGGAAATTTAGCTATGGAAAATTTTTATCAAGTGGTAGATAATGCTACGAAAACCTTGCTTTTAAAAAAAAAATCATGCTGGAAAATATTCTATAGTAAATCAATTCTACAACAAAGAAAATCTAGTTCAACTAATTCTAACTAGTGATCTTTGAATTGGTAGAGCTTCCTCTTAGATGCACACAACTCTTCAAATCTATTGGTGTGAAGCCTCCAAAGGTTATTCTGCTCTATGGGCCTCCTGGTTGTGGGAAAACTTTAATTGCTAGGGTAGTGGCAAATGAAACCGGTGCCTTCTTTTTCTGTATCAATGGAATTGAGATCATGTCAAAGTTGTTTGGAGAAAGTGAAAGAAATCTCCGGAAGGCTTTTGAAGAGTCTGAGAAGAATGCCCCATCCATTATATTTATTGATGAGATATTACAAAGATTTGTCAGCGAGCTCTAGCAATCCATCTTCTCTGCTCTACGTGAAACTGTGGGTTTTTTCATTTTGTTTGAATTATTTGAGAGATAGGCTCTAACTGGTGATGCATAATTGGTTTTCATGTTTGCAGAGTGGAAGAAGTGTTGGGGATGCTAGTGGTGCTACGAACAAAGTCCTTAACTAGTTGTTGATAGAGATGGATGGTATGACAACCAAGAAAACTATTTTCATTATACCTAATGGCATTGGCCTGTTATACCCAAGGATTCAATGGAGCCGATATTATAGAGATTTGTTAGTGGGCTTACAAGTATGCTATTAGAAAAAATATTGAGAAGGTGAGTTTCAATTGCGGTGGATTTTGCAAACTAGATTTGGTTATGAATTTCTTAATGGTTTTTTTTGAACTGGTTTGTAAGAATTTTACATTTTTTTATTCAATTTTCCTCAACTTGTATCTTATTATTTCAATTTGTCATGTTCTCTTTCCTCTACACTTTTACAAGATATTGTACGTGAAAGAAAATTAAGTGAGAACCCCAAGGCAATGGATGAGGATTATAGTGATGAGGTAGCTAAAATAAAGGCTGCTCATTTTGAGGAGTCAATGAAATATGCCCGAAAAGTGTCAGTGATGTATTTTTTGCTGTTGCTACTACTTTGGATGTATTTTCTAAGACAATTTCCCCCACCAAGATGATGTGTATCCATTTTATGGAGATCTGCTAAATGTTTTATATGATAAAGATCACTACAAGTTGGCCCTTGGCCAGATCAATATTGCTTGCAATCTCATTGCCAAAGTGGCCAAAGAATATGTTAGGTTGATAAAATATGGGGATTCTCTTTACTACTGCAAATCTTTGAAGGTTGCTGCACTTGGATGAATATGTACCATTGTTAAGAGAATTGGACCGAGTTTGGCTTACCTCAAGTAGGTGAGGCAACATATGGTTATGTTCTTTTTTCTATCTATTTGGTTTTCACTACCTATCGTTTCTTGGGATATCTTGCAAGGGTTCTATAAATTGATGGTCTATATTTTGGTGGGTGTCTTGTATGGGCCTCTAAACTTTTTTATCTTGTCTTTTTTTTCAATCCTACAACTAGATTTTGATATGTGAATTGCTTGTAAGGAACTTTGATACCGCCATTTCAGTAGTTCTTCATATGATAGTTTTCTATGCAATCCCTAGTCTAGACTTTATTTATACATTTTTTTATCTCAATATTAGAAGAATTAATTTAGTTAAATAAAGCTTTATATCCCAAACACAATGACAACTAGGATGTGAATTTAATCTTTCTGACAACTAAAGAGTCAGAAAAGATAAAAGATGGTTCAATATAACCTACAACTTTGTCCATGTAAGAGTTGAACTCTAAAATTTATGGTATGAAGACCTGCAACTTGCAGCTAAGAATATGATACTGAATAATTATGACTTATTTTAAAAATTTAGGAAAACTTAACCATTTCTGCAGTGATTACTTTAAAAAAAAGTATACTTGATAGATGACTCAATATTTGTAATCTCTCAGAAACTTTTCCTTTCCACTTCAATATCTTTCCTTTATAATTCTTGATCTCCTCAAAACCACTAGAAAAAAAACAATGAAAATAGAACTTGCTACTTTAGAAAATTGCATCAATACTTAACTTAAATATTACAGTCATGAAGGGTGTAACAAAATCTAATATGCTAATAGACAAACTCATTTTGCACAAAATGGCATTAAGCATGGGTTTTGGTTTACATGTGGTACATCAATCCCTTCATTGAAGACATTATCTATTACATTTACAATTGTTTATTTAGGTTCCATAGCACTAGCATATACACAAAAAGAATCTGTATTAAAAAAAACATGGACACTACATATATATAAACATACCTATTAAAAAAAAAGAGGCCACTGAGGACAATTGCATAGGTCTCCAAAAACAACATTACCCAACTCTTTCTCTCAAGCCAAAGACTCAGTGTGTTCAATTTCCTAGACTATTAGTCAATTCTATGTTGAGTATATTTGTCAGGCCCTCCTATAGTTTGAACAAATTAAGAATAGAAGATAGGAACTGATTTAACACTTCACCTACTCAAAAAAACAAACCAATGAAATAATCCACATTAGGCCAAGATAGGTTGACGCATTCAATACAACAAATACTTACACAAAATGAAGTTGAATCATGCCAGACAATGACAATGAGAAGTTGACTATTGGCCCTTCTAGTTTTTTACTTGATAGTTGCTTGATAATGACACATTCAAAATGCACTTATGAGAAAAGACCTAGAATGAATGACATTGATTAAATAATGAAGGTATGTTAGTTTGAGCTTCACTTGGTTTTGAGAATACTTTAATATTCTCTACTTAACAAGGCCAACCACGTGAAGGTGGAAGCTCATCTGGCCTCCCCCCTCCCCCCCCCCCCTAACATCAATCTAAATTCCCCATTAACACATAACAATATTCATTAATATGACATATAATTCAATATTAATACACAACATTCATAGATAATTACTTAAAACAACATTCATGGAGTTATTATGATAGTTTTACTGATATTTTTGTCACAATTTGATGTTCAGGATAGGGGAAAATCACCTTCAACAATAGAGGCAATAGCTGTAGATACAGATGACGATATCCTAGAAATCCCTAATATAATAAATATGGTGAAGAAAAAATTAAAAAGATTCAATACATAAATTATTACTATTTTGCATGATGCTACTACCAGTCTCACGACGATGTCCATGACCAAGTAATTGAGAAAGCAAAAAATCATGTAACAAGAACAAATACATATTTTAGTTCACGACATAAAAGAGTATAAAATATAAACCTTTATTGAAATTTTTTTATAATTAAATATTTATTAATGCTTACTTCAAAAAGATGTGCTCGCGCCATCATTTCATCTGTCCTCTTCAACATCTCCTCTGTTGGATTTGCGTCTTCCAAATAGTAATAATTTCTGCATTACTCTTTTTCTTCACAGTATTTATTATATTAGGGATTTGGGATATCCTCATCTGTATCTATAGTTATTGCCTCTGTTGTTGCAGGTGCTTTTTCCCTATCTGATATTTATCTTTAGGTGTCCACACTCATTCTATTACTTGTTGCCAGTGGGTCATAGTCAATGATTGGGAGAGCCCTTTTTTGGCACCAGTCATGTAGTACAATCACTAGAATTGATTTTTTCAGCACGACTAGGAAATTTGTGTATATCAACATGCGATAGAGTTTTTTGCCCAAACTCTATCGCATGTTGATATAAAAAAGTTTTCCAACCTGTGCCAAAAAACTCAATTCTAGTGCTTGTACTAAGACCTTAAATTATTGAGCTTCTCTTTGTTTCGAGAATAGTTTAACATTCTCTACTTAATAGGGCCAACCACATGAAGGTGGAATCTCATCTGGCCCCTCCTAGGAGCCTCTTATGACCCTTTACGACATTTTAAGACCTCTAAGATGTATTCTTAGGGATCGTAAATGGTCATAAAGGGTCATAAGGGGCCTTGGGACACAACAGTTGAGAAACATAATTGTAGGCATCATGGTCATATTTTTTTGGAGACAACGTAATCGAGTGGTATACCCAGATGATAGAGAGCAACTTTTGCACCTCCGGTTCCAAGTTGTTCTCCATCCCGCAGTGTCAACTTGGAATAGGAGGTGTAGAAGTTGAACTCTGTCTGGGTATACAACTCAATTATGTTCTCTCCAAAAAAATGTGACCATGATGCCTACAATTATGTTTGTCATCTATTGTGAAATCCTTGTCACCCTTAGCTGCCATCCTAAGCCCTTCTTCCCTCTCCAGTTCTTCAAGCCTCACTAATACATTTGGGGGCATTTTGTGATGGCTATGTGTTGCAATTGCGACAGCTATGTGTCGCAATAGCAACACCCATAGACATCGCTATTTTTTAGTCACAAATTGCGACGTCTATGGGTAGCCGTCGCAATTGCGACACATATCCCATCGCAATGTGACTAAGATTTGTTAGCGGCATGGGCATCGCCCCCCCATCGCATGGCTTCAGAGGGCCGTCGCAATCATGACGGACCTCCCAAGCAATTGCGATGGGTGCCTGCATCGCATTACGACGGGCTCCCATCGCAATTGCGACGCCCGTGGGTGGATTAAATTTTTTTTTTTATTTAATACATTTCTAATGAACCACATTAATGCTTTTTTCTTTCAACAAATGAGGACAGCCACTGTAAAGACAACATGATAATGTACACTCACTGTAAGGACAGTCACAAATGAGGACATCTCACAGTGACTGTCCCTAGTGTAATTGCCACTTGAATGTATTGCTATTCAGCCACATTAATGCTTTTCTTCTTCAACAAATGAGGATAGTCACTGTAAAGACAACATGATAATGTACACTCACAGTGAGTGTACATTATCATGTTGTCTTTACAGTGACTATCCTCATTTGTTGAAGAAGAAAAGCATTAATGTGGCTGAATAGCAATACATTCAAGTGGCAATTACACTAGGGACAGTCACTGTGAGATGTCCTCATTTGTGACTGTCCTTACAGTGAGTGTACATTATCATGTTGTCTTTACAGTGAGTGTACATTATCATGTTGTCTTTACAGTGTCAATATATGCATTATTACTTAAACTAAAGAGTACTCTAAATAATATGTCATTGTGGAGTTCTGATTGCTTCCAATTTGATATACGCTTGTTCTACTTATGTATCCAGCATCATGTAAGAAAAGTTGATGCTTTTAAAATAGATTCATTTAGCCATGAAATGCCTGTGCATGTTACATACAAGATTCCAAGGCCCAAAACTGATTACTCATTATAATTCATGTACAGAATGATAATCAACCACAACGAGGCATGTGTAGGTGCTGCTTAGATTTTGAGGCATCAGAAGCTCGTAGAAGAAACTTGACCAATGGCTCATGGAATGCAACAAACTTATTGCCTAAAACAGGAGCATTGGTAACCACAGATGATGGTTTTGAAAAGAACACTTCACCATCAATGTCACGTGAGGGAACTGCAATTTCTGATGGCAAGCAACTTGTAGTATATAAGAGAGATGCAGGTACAGATGCTGGGAATACATTGCTAATGAACCACATTAATGCTTTTTTCCTTCAACAAATGAGGACAGTCACTATAAAGACAACATGATAATGTACACTCACTGTAAGGATAGTCACAAATGAGGACATCTCACAGTGACAGTCCCTTGTGTAATTGCCACTTGAATGTATTTCTATTCAGCCACATTAATGCTTTTCTTCTTCAAAAAATGAGGATAGTCACTCTAAAGACAACATGATAATGTACACGGGCTGTAAGTGTACATTATCATGTTGTCTTTACAGTGACTGTCCTCCTTCAAGTGGCAATTACACAAGGGACAGTCACTGTAAAGGCAACATGATAATGTAGAGAAACGTTGTCATTTGTATTTTCAACAGTGCCGAGAGAGATTCCCTCCGTGAAATCACAGCTACAATTTTTGAGTACGTTGGGTTTATTTTTCTTTTGTCATTATTATGTAATCTGGTATTCAGCTGTTACAGAGCTAAAATACCCAGAAATGAGGACATATCTGTGTTGAATTTATTGTTAGCGGCTTTGGTTATTTAGAAGTTTAATTTTATTTGTTCATCTTTCAAGCACAAACGTTTTGTGGACCGTAACATCTTCATTGTTTCGGGTATGCAATGAAACAGCCGTAACTTGCAACTACCTTCACGGTACTTGTGTACATTATCATGTTGTCTTTACAGTGACTGTCTTCATTCAAGTGGCAATTACACAAGGGACAGTCACTGTGAGATGTCCTCATTTGTGACAAGGACAGTCACACATGAGGACATCTCACAGTGACTGTCCCTTGTGTAATTGCCACTTGAATGTATTGCTATTCAACCACATTTATGGGCCCGTTTGGACCATAGCACACAGTAGCATCTACAGAGAAGAATATCCCAGGTGTAACAAGTTGTAAGAATATACCAACAGTTCTAAGAAGTTCCCTAGCACATAGTAGCATCTACAGAGAAGAATATAAAACATGAGGGCAGCCACTATAAAGACAACATGATAATGTACACTCATTGTATGTGTACATTATCATGTTGTCTTTACAGTGACTGTCCTCATTCAAGTGGCAATTACAGAAGGGACAGTCATTGTGAGATGTCCTCATTTGTGACAAGGATAGTCACACATGAGGACATATCACAGTGATCGATTGTCCCTTGTGTAATTGCCACTTGAATGTATTGCTATTGAACCACATTAATGCTTTTCTTCTTCAACAAATGAGGACAGTCACTCTAAAGACAACATGATAATGTACACTCATTGTAAGGACAGTCACAAATGAGGACATCTCACAATGACTGTCCCTTGTGTAATTGCCACTTGAATTACACAAGGGACAGTCATTGTGAGATGTCCTCATTTGTGACAAGGATAGTCACACATGAGGACATCTCACAGTGATCGATTGTCCCTTGTGTAATTGCCACTTGAATGTATTGCTATTGAACCACATTAATGCTTTTCTTCTTCAACAAATGAGGACAGTCACTCTAAAGACAACATGATAATGTACACTCACTGTAAGGACAGTCACAAATGAGGACATCTCACAGTGACTGTCCCTTGTGTGATTGCCACTTGAATGTATTGCTATTCAGCCACATTAATGCTTTTCTTCTTCAACAAATGAGGATAGTCACTCTAAAGACAACATGATAATGTACACTCACTGTAAGTGTACATTATCATGTTGTCTTTACAGTGACTGTCCTCCTTCAAGTGGCAATTACACAAGGGACAGTCACTGTAAAGGCAACATGATAATGTAGAGAAACGTTGTCATTTGTATTTTCAACAGTGCAGAGAGAGATTCCCTCCGCGAAATCACAGCTACAATTTCTGAGTACGTTGGGTTTATTTTTCTTTTGTCATTATTATGTAATCTGGTATTCAGCTGTTACAGAGCTAAAATACCCAGAAATGAGGACATATCTATGTTGAATTTATTGTTAGCGGCTTTGGTTATTTAGAAGTTTAATTTTATTTGTTCATCTTTCAAGCACAAACATTTTGTGGACCGTAACATCTTCATTGTTTCAGGTATGGAATGAAACAGTCGTAACTTGCAACTACCTTCACGGTACTTGTGTACATTATCATGTTGTCTTTACAGTGACTGTCCTCATTCAAGTGGCAATTACACAAGGGATAGTCACTGTGAGATGTCCTCATTTGTGACAAGGACAGTCACACATGAGGACATCTCACAGTGACTGTCCCTTGTGTAATTGCCACTTGAATGTATTGCTATTCAACCACATTTATGGGCCCGTTTGGACCACAGCACACAGTAGCATCTACAGAGAAGAATATCCCAGGTGTAACAAGTTGTAAGAATATACCAACAGTTCTAAGAAGTTCCCTAGCACATAGTAGCATCTACAGAGAAGAATATACAACATGAGGGCAGCCACTGTAAAGACAACATGATAATGTACAATCATTGTATGTGTACATTATCATGTTGTCTTTATAGTGACTGTCCTCATTCAAGTGGAAATTACACAAGGGACAGTCACTGTGAGATGTCCTCATTTGTGACAAGGACAGTCACACATGAGGACATCTCACAGTGACTGTCCCTTGTGTAATTTCCACTTGAATGTATTGCTATTCAACCACATTTATGGGCCCGTTTGGACCGCGGCACATAGTAGCATCTACAGAGAAGAATATCCCAGGTGTAACAAGTTGTAAGAATATACCAACAGTTCTAAGAAGTTCCCTAGCACATAGTAGCATCTACAGAGAAGAATATGGGTCAACGAGGTTGACTTCAAAGCCATGCAATCTAATGGTAATAGTAATATCATAATTTGACATACTATCAGAAATACTTCCTAAATAGACTATTCAATCTTATAAGAGATGGATTCATGAGAACTATTATTTATGAAATATGAGTCAATGACTTTAATTAAAAAAATTACACAATCTAATTCTTGTAAAAATATCAAAATTTGACACATTGAAAATACCTTCCAAAAGTATCGTTAATTGATTAATATGAATCACTACTCATGAAATATAATTTTATAAACCTAATCTAAAAACTACACAATAAAAATCTTAATAGCAATATTGTAAGAAACTATTCCCAAAAGCAAGCCTAACAAAATTTGATGAAAATAATTTTTGTTTCACTCAACTTTGACATTCACAACTTCCTCTTTTATTATAATAAGAAAAAAAATGTCTTTTTAAATATACCTCATGAACCATACTCGAATAATCTATCATTTTTCTTCTCAAAAACATATTTGCAGAGCCTGCTTCTTTTACTTGTTTGTACTTTTATCTCTCTGATGGAAAGGGTTCCTTCAGGACACATTTTTCCAAGTTCACTGCTTGAGATATTTGAGGAGGGTTCCCCTGCTTGAGTATCCATCCAACCCATATTCGAGTAGTTCTACAATTGCACAGTCTAAATTAATAATACTGACAATTGAATGACGAATGATGATACATAGAATTGATATAAAATAATCCTAAAAACACTAAAACATTATTAATATATTTATATTTCATAAATAAAATTGATATAAAAGATCTGGAAAGATACATTAAAAAATAGAAAAACAGTAATTTATAATAGAAGGAAACTTAAATTGCTATTTAAAAAAAAAACAAGAGTCTTAAATCTTATCATTTTGTTTCATTATCATCCATAAGTACACACCTCTAGCATAATAATTATATTTTACCACCCATAAAATGAAAAAAAGATTTTCACCAGAGAAATTGAAGCTAGATTATAAAAATGAACCATCTTATTGGAAACTGGAACTGTTATCATACCCAAAAGGACTACAAAATTTCACCTTATCATACCCAGATTGTTGCTTTGCCTGGCGGAGGGAAATTTGATCAGTAAAATTGACACAGAGTATGTTGTCTCCATTGTCATGCTGGATAAAAAAACACCAACTTTAATGGGCATGTACTGTCCCTTGTGTAATTGCCACTTGAATGCATTGCTATTTGATGCAGGGGCATCCCTAATGCAAGCCAAATACACCATGATTGAAGGAAGTTTCCATGAAGCCAAGGAGTCAAATCCTATCAATTGGAACATAAGATTTTCACCTTAGAGCTTTGAAGGATTGACTGGTGAAAGGTCCTTTTGATTGACAAATCAGAGTCTTTTTGAATGACAAATCAGAGTCTTTTTGAATGACAATAAATTAGAATAGGAGTTTTAGATGTTTTCTTGGTTTGTAATAAATATTAAGGATTGATTTTATCTCCTTATAAACATCCACTTGTTGGACACAAGACCCCTTGGTGACTTATAAACCTTGGGCATCTTTTGAGTCCTTGGATGAAATGAGCATAGTAAGTGTTTATTAGGTGTCTTTTAGATGTTGTTAAGAAGTTTGAAGGTCCAAAATAACTTTAATAAGGTTCCTAAAGTTTCACAACACATTTTTAACCTTCTCGGCAAAGTTGTTTGCAAAGTTGTAATGCAACTTTAAAAGTTGCTTAGCAAAGTTGACATTTGTTGGATAAACTGTTCTAACCACCTAGATGGTTGAACCAACATTTGGAGAGCCTATTTTAGGCTTCAAATGGTCGAAGACAGACAGAGAACCAGTATTGTAATCATTTTGCTTTCATAAAAAATAAAAATAACCCTGTTTTAGTGCATTTCTGGTGAAAAATGAACTCTGTACGGCTGTACGGATGGTGGTTGGATGATAAAATTTTCCTGGAAGTTGTAATAGTGACATCTGATGCTTTGGAAGTTGGTTTGATTGATTCTCTTTGTTTTATATCTAAGTTATTTCAAATTTTCTGTGCATTGTTTACAAACCCTCATTTTCAGGGTTTGACTGATGTAAAGACCTTAACTCACGTTTCAACCATTGGAATTCCTTCTTCCTTGGTGGAATGAGAGTTAAGGATGTATATTTGTATATTCTAAAATCCCTGACTACTCTGCATCACTATTGAACCACATTAATGCTTTTTTCCTTCAACAAATGAGGACAGTCACTGTAAAGACAACATGATAATGTACACTCACTGTAAGGATAGTCACAAATGAGGAAATCTCAGAGTGATTATCCCTTGTGTAATTGCCACTTGAATACATTGCTATTGAACCACATTAATGCTTTTTTCCTTCAAGTGGCAATTACACAAGGGACAGTCACTGTGAGATGTCCTCATTTGTGACAAGGACAGTCACACATGAGGACATCTCACAGTGACTGTCCCTTGTGTAATTGCCACTTGAATGTATTGCTATTCAACCACATTTATGGGCCTGTTTGGACCACGGCACACAATAGCATCTACAGAGAAGAATATCCTAGGTGTAACAAGTTGTAAGAATATACCAACAGTTCTAAGAAGTTCCCTAGCACATAGTAGCATCTACAGAGAAGAATATACAACATGAGGGCAGCCACTGTAAAGACAACATGATAATGTACACTCATTGTATGTGTACATTATCATGTTGTCTTTACAGTGACTGTCCTCATTCAAGTGGCAATTACAGAAGGGACAGTCATTGTGAGATGTCCTCATTTGTGACAAGGATAGTCACACATGAGGACATCTCACAGTGATCGATTGTCCCTTGTGTAATTTCCACTTGAATGTATTGCTATTGAACCACATTAATGCTTTTCTTCTTCAACAAATGAGGACAGTCACTCTAAAGACAACATGATAATGTACACTCATTGTAAGGACAGTCACAAATGAGGACATCTCACAGTGACTGTCCCTTGTGTAATTGCCACTTGAATTACACAAGGGACAGTCATTGTGAGATGTCCTCATTTGTGACAAGGATAGTCACACATGAGGACATCTCACAGTGATCGATTGTCCCTTGTGTAATTGCCACTTGAATGTATTGCTATTGAACCACATTAATGCTTTTCTTCTTCAACAAATGAGGACAGTCACTCTAAAGACAACATGATAATGTACACTCACTGTAAGGACAGTCACAAATGAGGACATCTCACAGTGACTGTCCCTTGTGTGATTGCCACTTGAATGTATTGCTATTCAGCCACATTAATGCTTTTCTTCTTCAACAAATGAGGATAGTCACTCTAAAGACAACATGATAATGTACACTCACTGTAAGTGTACATTATCATGTTGTCTTTACAGTGACTGTCCTCCTTCAAGTGGCAATTACACAAGGGATTTGTGTTTTCATTTGTGTTTTCAACAGCGCCGTAACCCTCCGCGAAATCACATCGGGATATAAGGGCAAAACAAACAAGAACGTTGTCATTTGTATTTTCAATAGCGCCGAGAGAGATAAACAAACTTAAAACTCAGACTTAAGAAAGATGAAGGCAATGCTTCAAAAGGCCGATGCCCTAAATACGGGAAAACACAATACCACCATTAAATGATGCCCTAGTCACCGTATCAATGCTGCCAGCTCCGTACCAGTATGCTGACTGCTCACTTTCATCCTGTGATAAAGGTAACTTCATTAATCATACTTGAAATGGCAGCATACGAACTAAAGCTGATGAACATTTATAAACTAAAAGTTTAAAACTACAGATTACAAATGTAGTAGTTTCATATGAAAAGAACTTGATGTCTGAAATTTACCATTAGAAGTATCCAAAGGAATACCACAGTACTGTTGAACTTGGAGAATCGGAGATGATCTACACAGCAAGGTTCAACAGCTGTAAGGACTGTTACACCATCTTTAGCATTTGAATACATTTTCTCCTTGGCTTCTGGTGGATCCTCAAAGACCCCCAATGACGTTTTCCCTACAATTATCAATTGTTTGTCAGTATGAGATATTAATAAATAAACATTAATCACAATATTAGGCAAACAATGTTCTTGATGTCTGAATCTAAATCATAGAAAGCTCTAATAAAGCAGTTCTCAGTTTCACATTAAACTAAGTTTCAATTTCAAATGGTTATAATAATTTTTGCAAGTTATAAGTAGCTGGTTATAGTATATGACATAAAAAGAAAAAAAATCATTTCTATTCTTTTCTTCTTTTTCTCTTTCAACGAAGCTTTTGCACCACACAAATGCATACCAAGAATTTCTCAGGAGGTTTCAAGACCATTGCATACCAAACTTCTTCTCTGTAGATGCTACTGTGTGTCGTGGTCCAAACGGGTCCAAATAGACCTAGTGACTCTAGTAGGTCTCCAAAACCTATTCTGCAGCAATAACTCTTCAATTTGACAAAGGACCTTATGAACTTATATGTTTTTTGAGTACCCTTTTTGATGTTCTAACAATCCTCCAACTCCCAGACCCTGACTCCACTCCAGCATATCAATGTCCTTATTGAGTCCGCAGACCTAATGCATGCCTTTGGGTGTGGGTTCCAAAACAAGGCATTGAAAATGGGTGCATGAAACCAAGATCAAAGTTTGAAGATGTCCACCATGCTCTAAAGATCTAGATTCAACAAGGTTTGAGGTCCTTTACTTGCCGCTACCCTCTGATCTTGCATAATCCATCAACTCCTAGTCAAGAACATTGAGATTCTTGACCTAGGGCTTGCTCTTGAAATTCTCTAGCTTAGTATCCTGTTCCAAAGCTTTTAAAATATGAAAATAAACCCCCTTAACTTGCATTTTACAAAGAACAGAGGATATCCTATGGTTTATTTGCAAGTTAAGGCCATTTGAATGCAATAACCCAAAAAATGAGGGTTTGACAGAACAACAGATAAGAAAAAGGAATAACTTTGATATAAGGTGTCTTGAATCTACCAAATAAACTCTCAAAGCATAAGATATAAATACTCTAACTTCCACACTAGTCTGCCCTCCCTTTCACATCCGTACACTGTATAGTGCTTGAAGGAAATGCACAGAAAAGGCTCTGAAATAGTGGCTCTATCTAACAGAGAGTCCATGCTAGGCTTCATGACTAACCTAGAGCACATTCCTTGTTATGGAAGAAGTTTGAATGTTGAAGAACTTGTGGAATGGATAGAGGACCTAGATAACCATTTTGACTACAAGTATCTTATTAATAACCATTTTGACTACAAGTATCTTATGGATAGAGGACCTTGATAACCATTTTGACTCATTTAGTATCTTATTGAGCTTCACTTTGTTTCAAGAATATAGTTTAATATTCTCTACTAAACAGGGCCAACCACGTGAAGGTGGAAGCTCATTTGGCCCCACCCCCCTCCCCCTAACATCACTCTACATTCCCCGTTAACATCTAACATTCATTCATTCTTTCAATTATTAATAAAATGTAACATTCAATCAATATCACATGATAACATTCATTAACACATTAGATTCGTTAACACGCAACATTCATCAATATGAAAATAAACACATAATTCATAAACATTCATTAGCACATAATTAAATTCATTGAGACATAAAATTCAGTCATTATCAATTAAGGTATTTAGATGACAATCATTTCTTTTTTCTCTTTCTAATTTTTTTTTCTATGTAAGCTCTAAGAGGAGCATCAGTGTTATCATCAATACCCCCCTCATCAGTTGTTTTGTTCTTTGTTCTTGATGATCTCAAATTCCTATGCTGCTGCAAAGGGGGGTCCTCTACAATAACAAATAAAAGAGTTAAATTTAAAATATTTAATTATAATTGTTACAAGTATTTAATTATTTGAAGCAAACTTAGGAAGATATTCAGTAATGTACACCATAGTCTGGTATACCATGTATCCCTCTACCATAGAACCCTTAGGATGTGCTCTTTGTCGAACCAAAGCCTTCAAAGATTTCAAGTTCCTCTCAACCATCCACATTGACCTAGTGTGTGCAGGTCCACACAATTCAATCTCCTCAACTTGGTGTATGAGGTAGTGTTCTTGTGCATTGAAAAAAGTTGGAGGTAGACACTTTTGCATTTCACACAATAAATGAGGAATTCTTCTCTTCCAATAGTTTATATCTTCTTTATGGATTTCTTTAGATGACAACCACCTACATTAAGAGATTCAAGTCACAAAAAATATATAAATACGAGACTTTACAAAATAATATACAATAGATTACATAGCAAGAAAAACAAATCACGAATATAATAAATATATACAACAAATTGAATAGATATTACTGCTTACCTCATGTATTTTCCAAGATCATATATCACTTGTTTGATGTTATTGTTGAAGTGCTCTGGGAGAGATAGAGGTAGCACGTACTGCAGTAATTATAAACCAATCATTTCATTATTTTCTAACATAACATAATGAATAGTACACGTAGTTTATGAATATATTGTAAATACAGAAGAACATAACTTACCTTGATGAAAGTATGCCAATCATGCATTTTGAGCCCTGGCCCAAATTCACTTTTCTTTGATATGAGATTGCTTATGTTCCCAGCAAATCCTGTGGGAAATCGAATTTTTCGTATGACTTCTTTTATGGCATCACTTTGCTGCTCCGTTAATAACCAAGGAAGGGCACTTATATTAATCTGATCTCTATTGCTATTTGAGTGAATGAAATTCTTCAGTGCATGATTGGATTCATGAATGTCATTACAAATTTTGACAATTTTTTCTTTGTCACGCCTTCCATCCAGTATTTTCTACAATGTCTCTGTTATATTCTTTCCAACATGCATAAGATCAAACAAATGCACAATTTGTAGGTCCTCGTAGAAGGGCAACCTACTAAATTGTCTGGGATAGCTTTTTAGTCCCTTTGGAAGGTTGTCAGTAGTGCCTTGACGACCTTCACGATCATCAATTACATAATTAGTAAACAAAAATCACAATAGAAATATATAAATTACAAACATAAACCATTAAGTGGAACGACATTACCTCGACGATTAATTCTATTATATTCCAACTTCCATAGGCGAGGTGTCATTCTTCGTGGCTTTGATGTAGTCTCTTCTTTCCCATTGAAAAGATGTTTTTCCATACTTCGATACTTATGATTCCTGTGGAGGAAGTGTCTGTACTCATCAAACACATGCTTTCCTAAACTTTTTGAATGACGAGATTTCATCTTTGGACCACAAACTGGACATGCAAATTTTCCCTTTGTTTGAAGACCTACAAGATAATGATATAATTGGATTATTAAATATGTTGATTTTTATAATTAGAATTATCATGCGCAACTTGAATTCACTATAACATACCACAAAAATGTGTTAGCGCTGGGGCATCATGTATTGTCCATACAAGTATTGCATGGAATTGAAATTGTCTTTGTCCTATTGGTCTAGACACGTCATACATAGTGACACCGTTCCATAACTCCACCAACTCATCAATAAGAGGCTCAATATATACATTCATATCTTTAAATTGATATTTACCTACTTGAATGAACAGTAACATTACATAATTATTGTGACCATTTTACTGTAAGATTTGTAAGTACATGTAAATTAATAACTATCAAATGATAAAATACCTGGAACAATCATTGCCAACATAATGTGCTCCCTCTTTATTGACATCCACGGAGGAATGTTATTGTTGATATTAAAAACAGGCCACACCGAGCAAACAGATCTCATCTCTCCAAATGGATTGACACCATCCGCTGCCAATGAAAGCCTGAGATTACGAGGTTCTTCTTTGAAGTGTTGCCACTTTTCCTCTATGTGCATAAATGCCGAACCATCCGCAGGGATTCGAATAATGTCATCTCGACTTCTATTGCATGCATGGTAATCCATAAATTGTGCCAAGCTAGTACACCTGAATAATTGTCGCATCCGTGGAATAATGGGGATGTAACGAAGAACCTTGTGAGGCACCTTTTTTGTTATTCGATCTGTTCGATATCTACTCGTATGACATACAGGGCATTGTGTTGCAAATTCATATTCTTTATAATATATAATATGATCATTGGGACAAGCATGTATTGCTTGATACTCCATTCCAATATCTTTCATAATAGTAGATAATTCTCGATACGAGCGAGGTAGAATATTTGATGGTGGTAACAAAAACTCGCCTATCAATCTACAGCAAAAAATATAAGTTGTTAATATAAACAATATTAGTGGTACATTATTCACCCTTTGTTAGCTATAAAGACATATATGACATACCTTAACATACGTGACATTGTTATGTTGGATAAACCATTCATAACCTTCAAGTTCAACAACAAAAATACAGCAGAGAGAAGAGTTGTTTGGGAGTCTTTGTATAGGGGCTCATATGCCTTCTCAAGTAGAGGTACATCAAGGCTATCATCATCATCATGATCAGATCCGCTTGGACTAAATGTGTCATGGATCAATGTATTTATACCATCATCTTCAATTGTGTTTTCTGGTGCATGATCATCATCTTCCATGGGATCATTATCTTCACCTTGGATATTCACACCCCCATGTTCCTCCATATCATGTACTTCCCTGGGGAGATCAACCTATATAAAATTGATTAACATAAATAAACCATGATCTTCAACTCATCATCAAGTGATTTCATATGTATATAAATTGTTAAAATGATATAATGAACAACTTACCAGTGGATGATAGTCATGCCCCCCTTCAATGTGACCATTCTCCCTACAATGTCTCTTAACTGTTTTGATTAGCAATCTTCTACGGTTTAAGCCCTTACAAATTTTGCAGGGACAATAACATTTTCCATCACCTTTTCTTTTCAAGTTAGACCACAATCTAGCGATTGTCTCCCTATTTTGTTCTTCACTTATATTATCTGACATGATCGTTCTTCGCAGGAAGCAAAAATTGGGCTATGAAAACTTCGGTCTACAACTTTCAGTGACTAAGCAAAATTGTCAAAAGTACACAAATCTTCTTAGACCTAGTTAAATCCTTTAATATTTTAAAAGTCTAGTTAAAATATACATTAGATTAAAAAATATACAATTTTCATGCCTGAGCGCGCGGCTACGACTAGTGCAATGGTCTTCTTGCTTAGCTCTAGAAGCTCTCTAGCAATCAAAACATATAAGCTACAAGGCCTAACAGCAATTTCAAAACACATAAGCTACAAGGCAAGACATATTACATGACATGGCAAAAGGATTAAAATATACATTAGATTAAAATATATACAATTTTCAAACCTGAGCGCGCGGCTATAACTCATGCAATGGTCTTCTTGCTTAGCTCTAGAAGCTCTCCAGCAATCAAAACATATAAGCTATTAGAATTCATTAACTTTCTGTAATTGGAAAACTCTATTTGATATTAGACTGTAAACTACTACTATTCTCTCCATAAGAACTAAGTACAAAATTCTTTCAAGTTCACATCCATGATTCCCTTTAGATTAAAATATACAGCAAAAATAAGCTAAAAGTCTAGTTAAAATATACATTAGATTAAAAAATATACAATTTTCAAACCTGAGCGCACGGCTATAACTCGTGCAATGGTCTTCTTGCTTAGCTTTAGAAGCTCTCCAGCAATCAAAACATATAAGCTACAAGGCCTAATAGAAATTTCAAAACAAGGGTCATCAAAAGAACCAAAAACAATGTGTGCAAACAATACCTTGTGAAGTGGTATAGACAATTAGAAGATGCTACTATGTGCTAGGGAACTTCTTAGAACTGTTGGTATATTCTTACAACTTGTTACACCTGGGATATTCTTCTCTGTAGATGCTACTGTGTGCCGTGGTCCAAACAGGCCCATAAATGTGGTTGAATAGCAATACATTCAAGTGGCTTACACAAGGGACAGTCACTGTGAGATATCCTCATGTGTGACTGTCCTTGTCACAAATGAAGACATCTCACAGTGACTGTCCCTTGTGTAATTGCCACTTGAATGAGGTCAGTCACTGTAAAGACAACATGATAATGTACACATACAATGAGTGTACATTATCATGTTGTCTTTACAGTGGCTGCCCTCATGTTGTATATTCTTCTCTGTAGATGCTACTACGTGCTAGGGAACTTCTTAGAACTGTTGGTATATTCTTACAACTTGTTACACCTGGGATATTCTTCTCTGTAGATGCTACTGTGTGTCATGGTCCAAATGGGCCCATAAATGTGGTTGAATAGCAATACATTCAAGTGGCAATTACACAAGGGACAGTCACTGTGAGATGTCCTCATGTGTGACTGTCCTTGTCACAAATGAGGACATCTCACAGTGACTGTCCCTTGTGTAATTAAGTATTGTGGGGAAGCATTCTAAATAACCAAAGCCGCTAACAATAAATTCAACACAGATATGTCCTCATTTCTGGGTATTTTAGCTCTCTAACAGCTGAATACCAGATTAAATAATAATGACAAAAGAAAAATAAACCCAACGTACTCAGAAATTGTTGCTGTGATTTTGCAGAGGGAATCTCTCTCAGCGCTGTTGAAAACACAAATGACAACCTGCTTGATTTCACGGAGGGAATCTCTCTCGGTGCTATTCAAAACACAAATGACAACCCGCTTTGTTCAAAACACAAATGATAACCCGGTTGATTGCGCGGAGGGAATCTCTCTCGGCGCTGTTGAAAACACAAATGACAACGTTCCTTTTTTTTTTGCACTTATATCTCGACCAACATAAGGTCCATTTGTAATACAACATGATAATGTACACTTACAGTGAGTGTACATTATCATGTTGTCCTTAGAGTGACTATCCTCATTTGTTGAAGAAGAAAAGCATTAATGTGGCTGAATAGCAATACATTCAAGTGGCAATTACGCAAGGGACAGTCACTATGAGATGTCCTCATTTGTGACTGTCCTTACAGTGAGTGTACATTATCATGGTGTCTTTAGAGTGACTGTCCTCATTTGTTGAAGAAGAAAAGCATTAATGTGGTTCAATAGCAATACATTCAAGTGGCAATTACACAAGGGACAATCACTGTGAGATGTCCTCATGTGTGACTGTCCTTGTCACAAATGAGGACATCTCACAATGACTGTCCCTTGTGTAATTCAAGTGGCAATTACACAAGGGACAGTCACTGTGAGATGTCCTCATTTGTGACTGTCCTTACAATGAGTGTACATTATCATGTTGTCTTTAGAGTGACTGTCCTCATTTGTTGAAGAAGAAAAGCATTAATGTGGTTCAATAGCAATACATTCAAGTGGCAATTACACAAGGGACAATGTCATGAGCCGTGACATATTGAACTTAGTATAATAATAAAATGATTAGATGATATATAATAATCTATTATTAACGGTATATAACAATAATATATAATTATTATCAAAAGATAATAATAATATATAGTTAGCATAATAAGTAATATGTTAATTAAATAATATTAAAATATTAATAAATAATATAATTATGATTATAATTATAATATAAATTAATAATAAATAATTATTAATAAATTATATATATTATATTATAATAATATATTAAGTAATAATATTAAATCAATTATTGATATAATAATTTTAATATATAAATAATATTAATAAACCTCTCAATATAAAACAATATGTTATCACTATAATAATATTTATTATAATATTATTAATATTACTAACATCATTAATTATAATATTTAATAATAACAATAACATTAATAATAATAATAATAATAATAACGTTTAAAGCAATATCGAATATCTGTAATCGATATACATCTACATTAAACATCTGCATTATCTATCACGATGAGGAATGAAGAAGTGATACAACAATCACTAGTCATTACACATCGATACCATGAGAGGATGATTAATGAACCAAATACTATGAAGTCAAGATCAACATGATATGAATAAGGGATAGGTCGCTATGTGTTTCAGAAGATGTATTGATAAGCAAGAAGGATAACCATTCATATATTATAAATAATCATTAATTGCACAAGTTTAGACAATGACATATCCGATAAAGCAATATCAAACATGAAGACCTGCTAGCAAATATGCACCATCACTTCCTATGTTATCATGACAATAACATAAACTAGATTGAATTCTACTATCTATATCAATAGACACCACATAGGAGGATATCGACTAAAGGATTGAAAGATTATCAATTGTCTGAGATAAACCACATCTTGTAGAAACACAAAAGCATCAGTGATTATATCACAAGCTATTGATGAATGAGGCATCAGTCATGGATAATAAGTACAATGTATCCTTAAGTATTAACAGGAATGGAAGTCAATTTGAAGATCAAACTCCATTACCAGCAATCAACCAATAAATGGACAATTATCAGAAAATGATATCGACTTATATCAGAGTAGAAAGATTGGATATCATCATAACAATATGGGATAAGGCAAGAGTTAATATCGATTGACTAAATACTAATGATAGTTAGACCAAACTAATACAAACACAATGGATGTTAACTACTGGTTGCACTACCAATTAGGGAAGATTACCTTCATAAAAAGATTTGATATTGAGTCAATCTGGGAGTTATCTATGATCAGAAAATAATGAAATAATATTATGTGAACTGTCGGATTATGGAAAGGTGTGATTAACAAAGGGACATGGAGGAAGAAACAAGACACGTCTCATTCATAGCATCTCTTCATTTGTTAAAGACAATATAAGAATGCATTCTCGTCAGTCACTCAAGGCATCATTAGAACTTTATTTACTTATCCATATTTGGATATACTCAATAGAGCATCTGCCTTTGGCAGTTTGGTTTCAAGTTTATCATTGCAGATCAGAGACAACACCATGATTGCACAGATAGAAAGGATAGTCAGAAATAGCATCAATATTTGAAGTTGCAAGCATATAATTCAGAATCTGAAATAGCAACATATCACTCATAGCGATATTACACATTTGCATAATTACATCATCATATCAGACACAACAAATACATTGCTGTAAGCAATACTTATTGATTGTATATCGATATTGTTTATATCAGACATACCATTATTATACTATCACTATAAGTGATAGGAAACATCATATTCATAGCATATTTCATATCATTATATCCGACAGTGCTATTAAACATATTGGTATCAATATCATCTTGCACACATATTGTGATTGAATCTGAAATAGCGGTTGATATCTTAAGTAACCTCCATTACTTAGTTTAATTGTAAGTATCTGATAGAGTACGTCTGAGAAGTGGAGTAATTGTTCCTATTTTCCAAGTTAGCCAAAAAGGGGACATTACAGACAATCACTGTGAGATGTCCTCATGTGTGACTGTCCTTGTCACAAATGAGGACATCTCACAATGACTGTCCCTTGTGTAATTCAAGCAGCAATTACACAAGGGACAGTCACTGTGAGATGTCCTCATTTGTGACTGTCCTTACAGTGAGTGTACATTATCATGTTGTCTTTAGAGTGACTATCCTCATTTGTTGAAGAAGAAAAGCATTAATGTGGTTCAATAGCAATACATTCAAGTGACAATTACACAAGGGACAATCACTGTGAGATGTCCTCATGTGTGACTATCCTTGTCACAAATGAGGACATCTCACAATGACTGTCCCTTATGTAATTCAAGAAGAAATTACACAAGGGACAGTCACTATGAGATGTCCTCATTTGTGACTGTCCTTACAGTGAGTGTACATTATCATGTTGTCTTTAGAGTGACTGTCCTCATTTGTTGAAGAAGAAAAGCATTAATGTGGTTCAATAGCAATACATTCAAGTGGCAATTACACAAGGGACAATCACTGTGAGATGTCCTCATGTGTGACTGTCCTTGTCACAAATGAGGACATCTCACAATGACTGTCCCTTGTGTAATTCAAGTAGCAATTACACAAGGGACAGTCACTGTGAGATGTCCTCATTTGTGACTATCCTTACAGTGAGTGTACATTATCATGTTGTCTTTAGAGTGACTGTCCTCATTTGTTGAAGAAGAAAAGCATTAATGTGGTTCAATAGAAATACATTCAAGCGGCAATTACACAAGGGACAGTCACTGTGAGATGTCCTCATTTGTGACTGTCCTTATAGTGAGTGTACATTATCATGTTGTCTTTAGAGTGACTGTCCTCATTTGTTGAAGAAGAAAAGCATTAATGTGGTTCAATAGCAACACATTCAAGTGGCAATTACACAAGGGACAATCGATCACTGTGAGATGTCCTCATGTGTGACCTTTGTGAAGGCAAGTGCCAATTTGTACCCAAGTTACCAATATTGTGGCAAAAGTGGGAATGAAGCATTTAGGGGTCAAATTGGGCAAAGAAGTGTAGAAGTGGCCTATGTGAGGTCTAAATAGCCTAACTAAGTCATGGTTAGGGTCTTATGGTGTTTGAACAATAAGTTTTGAACCAAAATCCCAAAGGTTGTAACAAGTTGTCAATGTTGTCATTCACAACATTGACAACATTTGTGCAAGGCAACATTTTCGAGTAAGATGGTTATGTAACTATATGAAACCATTGAATTAGGCATCAGATCAACTATAAGAGGCCTCCATCGATCTGTGCAAAAGGCTGGGGGGAAAAACATTTGGAATTAAGAAGATTTGTAGAGTAACACGGTTTTAGTGAATTCTTGAGTTTTTTTGTTTCTTTGTTTTCAGTTGATTAATGGATTAGATAGCTCGCAGTGTCTATTGGAAAAGTTAGTACAAGTTGTTTTTTTATTCTATGTTGTGTTTTTTTTGAGTTTTGAAGCATTCCAACTAGTTTGTTAATTCTTTTGTTAAGTACCCTATCATTGGTTTGAACCAGGCAGGTTGAACAAATGGAGTCTTAGCTCATCATTCCATTGTCAATTTTGTACGGGCTCTTGGAATGGGTGAGGAGACTCCATGTACTATATGTTTGGAAGGAGGGGCCCTGGGAAGCTCATTTTCTATGTTTGCAATGATGTCCTAGGTGAGTCAGTTGAGCACAGTTAGGGATGACAAATCATTACAAGAAGATTACAACAAGTTGAATGCATTGGTTGCTTCAACTAAAATCTCATGGAGAGGTAGACACACATCTAAAGAAGCCCCAAGTCAAATTAGAAGATTGGGTGAGTTTCTTTGGCTGCTAAGAAAACAAACTCTTAGTCAGATTGTCCAAGTTGTGTCAAAATACTTGTTTTCAGGCATGGCTGTAGCAGTTGGTGTACAAAAAATCTAGGAGGAGAAGACCTTAGATATCTTGGAGTTCTCAATAAAGGGCATCTGAATCCTAAGCCCTTTAGGTGGCTTAATATAAACAAAAAGGCTTGACAAAGGCCTAATTGCTAGCAGCCTATTTTTGGGTGCAATTGGCATGGTTTGATGAACTGGATTGAATTATTGATGAAAAGTATAGGTGAAGGAGTAATATTGAAACCAATAGAGGTCCTAGTGGCCAGCCTCTCCATGGAGTAAAGTTCTAGTTGAATGTGTTTCAATTTGTGAAGACAAGACTAGGAGTGTCCTAGTAGCTAGATTGGTATTGAGCAGAGTTCGTTGTATTTCTTGTTGGTGTGCACTAGTTGAAGGAGTGGGATCTTGGGTAGAGATACCTAAAGAGTGTAGGGATAGTTAAGTACCCTATCAAGTCAAAACATTGGCCTAAAGAGACCCTAGTGAAGGATAGGGAGTGAGCAAGACAAAGTGTTACATCAATTAACAAGATCATTTTTTGGTAATTGTGTACATTATCATGTTGTCTTTACAGTGACTGTCCTCATTTGTTGAAGAAGAAAAGCATTAATGTGGTTCAATAGCAATACATTCAAGTGGAAATTACACAAGGGAATATCACTATGAGATGTCCTAAGTGTGACTGTCCTTGTCACAAATGAGGACATCTCACAGTGACTGTCCCTTGTGTAATTGCCACTTGAATGAGGACAGTCACTGTAAAGACAACATGATAATGTACACAAGTACCGTGAAGGTAGTCGCAAGTTAGGGCTGTTTCATTGCATACCCGAAACAATGAAGACATTACAGTCCACAAAATGTTTGTGCTTGAAAGATGAACAAATAAAATTAAACTTCTAAATAACCAAAGCCGCTAACAATAAATTCAACACAGATATGTCCTCATTTCTGGGTATTTTAGCTCTCTAACAGCTGAATACCAGATTACATAATAATGACAAAAGAAAAATAAACCCAACGTACTCAGAAATTGTAGCTGTGATTTCGCGGAGGGAATCTCTCTCGGCGCTATTGAAAACACAAATGACAACGTTCTTGTTTTTTTTGCCCTTATATCCCGATGTGATTTCGCGGAGGGTTACAGTGCTGTTGAAAACACAAATGACAACGTTCCTTTTTTTTTTTGCCCTTATATCCCGACAACATCGCAATTGCAAGTTAGGGCTATTTCACTACATACCCGAAACAATGAAGACGTTACGGTCCACAAAACGTTTGTGCTTGAAAGATGAACAAATAAAATTAAACTTCTAAATAACCAAAGCCGCTAACAATAAATTCAACATAGATATGTCCTCATTTCTGGGTATTTTAGCTCTCTAACAGCTGAATACCAGATTACATAATAATGACAAAAGAAAAATAAACCCAACGTACTCAGAAATTGTAGCTGTGATTTCGCGGAGGGTTACGGCGCTGTTGAAAACACAAATGACAATGTTCTTGTTTTTTTTGCCCTTATATCCCGATGTGATTTCGCGGAGGGTTACGACACTGTTGAAAACACAAATGACAACGTTCTTATTTTTTTTGCCCTTATATCCTGATGTGATTTCACGGAGGGTTACGACGCTATTGAAAACACACATGACAACGTTCCTTTTTAATTTTGTGCTTATATCTCGACAATGTCGCAATTGCGACAGTGCCAAATGTATTGTCGTCGCAAATTGCGACGGTGTCGGGCTATATTTGAAAAAAAAAGGGCAAAACCGCATGACATTTGCCTGCCGTCACAAATTGCCGTCGCAATTTCACCCCAAATGTATTAGTGCCTCTGCAAGATATCTGGATCAATAAAGTTTTCAACATTGTATCCATCCATGATCTCAGGAATATCATCTTCTTTCCACTCTTCATTTGCCAAAATATACTTCTTCAAGCTTGTAGAGTAGTCTCTAGTGGTTGCAAATCAATCTTATTACAAACTATAATAAGAGGCTTAGTAAGTCTAATTTAATTTGTTCATGGACTGAGACTTTAAATTATTGAGCTTCTCTTTGTTTTGAGAATAGTTTAATTAACATTCTCTACTTAACAGGGCCAACCACGTGAAGGTGAAGCTCATTTGTCCCCTCCTGGGAGCCTCTTATGACCCTTTACAACATTTTAATACCTCTAAGATGTATTCTTAGAGGTCGTAAATGGTCATAAAGGGTCATAAGGGGTCCTAGGACACAACAGCTAAGAAACATAATTGTAGGCATCATGGTCACATTTTTTTGGAGACAACGTAATTGAGTGGTATACCCAGATGATGAAGAGAAACTTTTTCTCCTCTGGTTCCAAGTTGACACTACGGGATCCCAAGACCATAGATAAGGAATAAATTTAGAGAGCGGAGGAGGGCCATAATGACCAAAATAATATAGGATGAACCTCAAGTTAAATGAGGCAACTACAAGCATTTTAATAGATTTTATTATTAAATAATAAAATTTGCATAGACGGGGCTTAGAACACTATAATACACAAATCTCATTATTTAATAATAAAAATGTATTAAAATGTTTGCAATTGCCTCATTTAACTTGAGGTTCATCCTATATTATTTTGGTCATTATAGCCCTCCTCCGCTCTCTAAATTTATTCCTTATCTATGGTCTTTGGATCCTACAGTGTCAACTTGGAATCAGAGGAGCAAAAGTTGCTCTCCATCATCTAGGTATACAACTCAATTACATTGTCTCCAAAAAAATGTGACCATGATGCCTACAATTATGTTTGTCAGCTATTGTGAAATCTTTTATAGTTTGGCCTTTGTTGCCTTTGATGTGTCCTGCAACCTATGAAAAATTTGAAATATGTTACATGATATAGATATAAAGATCACTAATGGGTGAGAGGAGTATCCTTGAGGCCTCTATCATGTGGGGGATCCATATCACCTGCTCTTGTATTTCAAACTTTGGCGAGACTTAATACCACGCAGTATTTGTAGATTATGTTCAATGCATTATTTACGCTTGTATTGGTGGAAAAACTCTAGAAAATGCACAAAAGAGATTGCATTCAACCATGTTGTTTACATGACACATGTAGTTTACCTCCAACTTAAATCAGCATTGCATACAAATCTATAAATAGTGTGTGGTACAAAGCCTCACTAAAGCTTGAAAATGATCCATGATCTCAGGAATATCATCTTCTTTCCACTCTTCTTGCCTCTCTTTTCCCATCTCATAGCTTGGGCATTGCAACATGAATTCTATTTTCCACAACTACTAATGGATCCTTAGGTGTAGTTGAAATTACCAAATGGCCTTCAAAGGTCAAGGAACAATTTAACTATACTTGAGCTATAATTAGTCAACTTCAATACTTTCAATACTTTCAAAACTGAATATGAAATAGGGATATAAACAAGAACTATAGACATAGGTTATAGAAACTAAAACCTTGCCATTGATCCATACGGGTATAACACAAAATAGATTTACATAAACCAATTATCTCAAAACACAAAGCCTTTTTTGAATAATTTAATTTTAACTTTGGTGTGTTAAAGGAACTATGTTGACTTTACTTTGTAGTTATTTAACATGAGAGTTTGTAGATTAATAGTTCACATTTTTATGGGAACGTATCATTCAATTAGGAAATTAATGCCCATCTATATCTAGTGAGATGAACATAACTCATGTACCTCATGCTACTGTGTTCTTGATTCATGATTCCCTTTAGGATCACAATCTTTCTCTGGTTTTAAGCTTGCAACTGTGTTCCTCCCTTCAATCGGTTATTGGATTTGGGTCAAGGTTGTTCTGCATAGAATTCACTGTCTTCAAACTAAATCTTCTAACTAACTTTAACCACTCTACTCTAGAACTATCGACTGTCATAGAGACACTCTAATCTAGTTGATCAAGTTAAATTAGGGTCATCTGGAATGGTCTAACAATGAGTCCTTACAATGGTTATTGTCATTTAGTTACATAAACCAATTAAATCAAAACCCAAACCCTTTTTTGAATAATTTAATTTTTAACTTTGGTTGTGTTAAAGGAACTATTTTATAGCACTTTATATAAATACTCACTATTGGTGTAAAAGGAGGACCGTTTGTGTGTTATAGCACTTTATATAAATACTCACTATTTGGATAATGTCTAGTCTAATGAAAAATAGTGTATACAAGGTATCCAAGCACACTAGCATGAGGTACATGAGTTATGTACATCTCATTGGTTATAGATGGGAAACTATTGCACACTAGTATCTACAAACTCCTATTAATCTACAAACTCTCATGTTAAACAACTACAAAATAAAGTGAACATAGTTCTGTTAACACAACCAAAGTTAAAATTAAATTATCTAACTATGTTGAATTTATTTTGTATTTTTTACAATAAGTAGACATTGACATATCATGCCTTATATCAGAACCAATCAAAATAAGAAAATGGAACAACCATAAGGTACAAGCATGTGCAAATCATTGTAATCATTGGAGATATGTTAAAGGTTAAGTACAATAGTAGAGCATGACCATGATACAATTAATGAAAGTGCCAAAAACACCATGATATTTATAATCAATCATAGAGAAAAGAAATAGTGACACAAATGATTTTTATTTTAGTGCCACCAAATACTTTCCAAATAGTCATCAATGTATTAAAGCATTCCAAAGTATAGGATAGCAAGCTGCTTCAATACATAGTGGCAGTGATCAAAATAGTATTTTACAATATCATGAAGTAAAAAAATGCAATGTTTCAAAATAAGGAAAACTAAAACAAAAAATGACAAGTATTGTCATTAAACACAACATAAAAGGCATCTTTGACATTGAGCCCTCAAAGAACAGGTTTGATGTTTTCATGTTTTGAAAGTTAACAAGGTTTACATTTTCATCATGAATACATGAAAACAAGCACAAAGGATCACAATAAGTAATCTCTAATATAAAGAAAAATAATGAATATCAACATCAAAGTGGTGTGTAGGAACTAAAACATCATCTAAAGATAATTTGTCATGTTCTCTTCCTCTGCACTTTTACAGGATATTGAATGTGAAAGAAAAAGAAGTGGGAACCCTGAGGCAATGGATGAGGATGATAGTGACGAGGTAGCTAAAATAAAGGCTGCTCATTTTGAGGATTCGATGAAATATGCCTGAAGAAGTGTTAGTGATGCTGATATTCAAAAGTATCAAGCCTTTTCACAAACACTACAACAATCTCAAAGCTTTGGTTTTGAATTTTGATTTCCAGATAGACCTGATGGTGCTTCTGTTGGTGTTTTAGATGTATTTGCTATAGAAAATAATAAAGATGATGATGACTTATACAGGTTGCACATCCACATCCACATCCACATCTGATATAAAATTTATTATTATAAAGTCTTTTTATGGAAATCTGCTTTACATTAGTTGGCTCTGAATGGCTAAACTTAGTTTTAGTATGTTTTAGTTTATTTTCTTTAGTTTTAAGGAATTTGAGGGATATAGACCTTAGATCAACCTCTTAGTTCTTTTAGGAAGTTGTTATTGATTTTTAGTGCATTTTTGACAAATTTGCACTCCAAAGTTGCACAGATTGTGAAATGTTAATTTTTTGCAACATTGTCGATAGATTGTAAGTTTGGTTCTCCAACAACCACAACCAATTTCACGTGGGTTGGATTAGTCAGAAGACTTTTTGGAAGTGGTTTTTAAACCTTGTCCAATCATGAGATTGGCACAAGGAGATGATCTTCAAAGAAGCGTTGAATAAAAGATACCCAAAAAATATTTTGAGTACATTTTTGTCATCATACTCTTTCTATTACAAATAGGTAGATGGATTGATCATTCCATAAGTTCATTGTATGCATTGTTTATTTGAATCCATCTTAGCTTTGACTATTGTTTGATTTAAAGTTTTAGTTACATTTACATAGTCAGTTATGAACTAAACACATGGCTTGACTGTCATAGCAAACCTGATCATGTAATGGTTAGAGAGTTTTAATGTCACTGTAGGTTCATTTGTGCATCTACAGTTCTTGTTAGAGTTCATTTAACTAGACTTTGAAAACATTGTATTTTAAATTTGGTGTTGATCTACGCAAGAACCCAACCTCACTAACAGACCAACTTAGGAAAATCTATAGTCAGCTCTGTCATGAAGGTGGAAACTTGACTTGTGGTTTCCCATTGGATTCCAATGCCATTGGGTGAGAAGCAAGCCAAGGTTATGCACTTTAATAATATAAGTGCTCAGACTGTGGAAGGAGGCATATTGCTTCAAGATTTGATGCGCTAGGTAGATACTTTCCATGTATTTAACCAGTAAGAAGAAGACAAGTTTTCAATAGTGTAGGTTGATATTGAATCATAGATTGAATTTGATAGTTTTGGGCATATTAAAAAGTCCTTGGTGATTGTACCTATTGTGTGAATCCATCAATTGACCATTCCAAATTGACCCTAACCTAACTTGATCAATTTGATTAGAGTGTCTCTGTGACAGTCAATGGTGCTAGGCTAAGTGGCTATAGTTGTGGAGAAGATTTAGTTTGACATCTTAGTAGATAGTACAGTCTATGCCAAATGATCTTAACCCAAATCTAAATAACCAAATGTATAAGGAACATTGTTGCAGGCTCAAACCAGAGATTGATAGAATTTGAATACCGAAACTTGCTATAACAGTCACATACCTTATGTAAAGATTGAGCTCAAGCTGGGACATATCTCCTGCATGCACGCTGCTATGGGTAAAGCCTAAATTATCTAGACAAACTAGCAACTATGGGTAAAGCCTAAATTATCTAGCATGGGGAGGGGGTTTATTTAGAATTATAGACCATAAAATCACATGATTGTGACATATGAATCATAAGTAAAGGAAACTTTGCATAATAAATCTTGATAGTGATTTAGAAAATAAGAGAATCACATTTTAAAAGAACTCCTACGAGGCAGAAACCTTGTGAATGAAACTTGGTAGAGATAGTACTGAAAAATTGGTGAATGCAATTAAAAACTTGTCGCCCACAGAAACAACAAACTTGAGAGCACATTATAACATGCAAAGAATCTCTATTGGATATAAAAATGATTGATGCCACTAAACTAAATAAAAGTATCAGTGACAAAGGTTTAGTTTGTGCTCTTGGAGAAAACAATCATTATCCAAATTAACTTATTAAACAAACCTAGTAGCACAATATTAAGTTGTTTGGTGCAGAATAGATGGAGGTCCACAAAGATAAGAATTAAGATGAAGTAGATATATGAAAGCACAATGCAAAAATGAGGAAGGTTCCCAACCTTCATTGAAGAGGAGCACTAAGTTTTAATCCCGTGAAAGATGGCTTCATATGAGGTACAAGAATTATCAAGATTTGAATCAGAAATTGTTATTGCCTTTGAGCGGTGCAGAGATTTATATAAAAAACTAACACTTCTATAAATAATGAATAGTCAACAATCTATTAAAAAAATAGCAATCCACTTGACACAATTTACTACTCCAAATAATTGGGCTTCTGTTATGCAGCTTAATTTTCCATCAATGTCAGTTTCAAAGGTGTAAGTATTAACAAATATTATACTATATGATAAATGTAATAAATGTCACTTAAAAATCAAGTGTATATCGTAGGGATTAGAAACTTCAAAATCTTTTTTGTTAGACATTATGGTTGGAAATGCTTTGGTAGACATGTATGCCAAATGTGGAAGAATAGACAACGCCCATGAGTTGTTTAATAGAATGCCTCAATGAAATGTGGTTTCATGGACTGCAATGATGGTAGGGTATGCACAAAATGGATTCCTTGAAAAGGCTTTAGAAACTTTCAAACAAATGTAATTGGTAGATTTAAAGCCAAATTCCACAACCCTTGCTCGCATCCTCCCTGCCTATGCCAAAATGGGAGTTTTCAAAGAGGGTGTGGACATCCATCAAAGCATAAAAGATAAAGAAATTTTTTTAGGTGTTGTAGTTGCAACTACCCTGGTAGACATGTATGAAAAATGTGGAACTATAGACAAGGCATGTGAACTCTTTGACAAAATGCATCAAAGACATGTGGTATCATGGAATGCCATGATTATGGGTTATGTACAAAATGGATTTTTTGAAAAGGCTATAGAAATTTTCAAGCAAATGCAAATGACAGGTGTAAAGATAAATTCCACAACCTTTGTCGGCATCCTCCCCGCCTGTGCCAAAATGGGAGCTTTGGAACAGGGTAATTAACCAATCATTGTTACTATATTATACAGTCACATTAAATATATTATGTAGTCACTGTTAAGATCGACTTAGTCGATTGCTTGATCACACAATAACTAGTAATTAATGGTTATCGTAACATATTGTTAATGTGTTATGATAACGACTAACTAGTGATTATTTGTATCACTGTATAAGATAATGAAACAATGCCAGTCAACCGATAATGAAATGATGCCAATCGTGTCTATTCATATTGGTATTAATAATGGTTGTGTGGGTTGGGAAAGACTTACCAATGCTATATAATTGATAGGAAATAATCAATGATACCCTAGCTCGTATAAATGGATGCCATAGCTCATGGGTAACTAGAGAATCCAATGAACACACATTAACATGATGCCCTAGTTCACTAACACAACTAATGCCATAATCAAATCATCTGAAGAAATGAACTCAATGCCATGAACACAATAGAGCATGGAGTAATGAATATCACAGTAAGATGTGCCCTTGAAATGCAGAGGAGATAACACAATCCCTACCTCAATGAGCTTCTATTTGATAAGGAGAGGAAAAGCCAAGTTTCCAAAACCAAGCTCAAAGATCAAAGGCCCAAGTCTAGATAAAAACTACAACCCCTATACATTGTGTCAAATTTTCCCTGGCTTATGTGGTTTCAAGCTCGAAGATCGAAGGCCCAAGTCTAGATAAAAACTGCAACCCCTATACATAGTGTTGAATCCACCCTGGCTGATGTGGTTTCGCACGCTGCCCCTTGAAAAAATTCACCATGGTGATAATGAAATGAGAAATGAATTCTTTTTTATAAAAAACTTATACCCATGCTCATCGAAATTTTGACAGACACAATAGTGGTGAATTTTGTACCTAGTCTGTAGACACAACACTTCAGTAAAACATTAGAGGTTAGCTAAAATTGAAATCGTGCAATAAATGAAAACTAAACTAACCAGGTGATTTACTACCTTCTAGTAGATGTGAGTATGTATTCTCAGATTTTACCGAGATCAGTGACCTTTACGACACCTAAATGAAGGATTTGAATGCAAAATCTAGATATGGAATGAATGCAATTAATATATTTTTTTGGTTTTTCTGTGCAATAAGATGAAAAATGATATGAAATCTATGCTAATATGAAAATTGATATGCTATGAATGATCTAACAATAATATTCTAAATGATATGGATACTATGCAAAAATAATGAAAATCTCACAACAACTTGAATTCTCAAGATTGATTCTTCAGTCTCCAATTTAGCAGCGTGAGTGTGCAATTCATGGATGGATCATAAATGAAGAGATGAAGCCTTAATTTTATAGAAATCCAGGGCTTTGAGGTGCATGAAGAAAAAAGTCATAAATCACTCAAATAACTCAGGTTGATTTTTGAGTTATTTTTAAATAAAGGACAATTAACTCAGAAAAACATGCAAAAGTAGAGTTTAACTCAAAATAGAGTTTAGATTTAATTGATAATTGATAGTTGTCTGCTTTTCTGATTATGCATGTTTTATTTATGAATTAATTTAATAATAAAGTGATTTATTTCCAACTTAACTGATTTTGAAAAATAAAACAATTGATTTATGGGTTAATCAATTATTTTTCAAATTTTTATTCCAAAATAATATCATTAAATATGACAACTTGCTTTAATTAATTAAATAAGAATTTAAACAATTAATGATAGGAATTTTGTTTTATTGTCAAATTTAAATAATACAATTCAGGAATAAATAGAATTAACTTCAATTAAACAATTAAGTGGCAGAATTGAATCTAATTAATTAAATATTGAGAATATTCAATTAATCAAATTTTAGGATAAATTGGATTTATCGCCAAATAATCATTAAATTAAAGATAATTATGATAAATAGGAATATTGCTAGGAATATTCCCCAATGCAAAATTTATGATAATCAATTAGGATTTGATGATGTTCAGATGTGCCTTAGGTTAGGACTTCAATGTCAATTTTGTTCAATATGTTGATATAGGAGGTTGATGAACCTATAGCCCATTTTTGGGGTATTACATTTTGCCCCTCTTTGAATTGTTGTGTGAAGCACAGTAGTTCAAAGACAGTCTGTGTATGATATTGAAACTGATGTTTGAAATTGAAATTGATATGAGACAGAAACTGATTGAAATTGATATGAAGATAATAGGTCCTGAATGACCAAAGATAATGTTAACTATTAACAACAAATGAACCGATGATTGTGAAAAAGTGTCAAAATGCCTAATTCCAAACCTTATGATTGTGAAGAAGTGAGTGACCGATTCCAGACCCAATTGTCCTTATATTGAATCACATTGGTATCACATCTGAACCCTTTAGTTTTTGAAGAACCAAGGAAATAACACAATTGAACCGATAGTTGCAAAAATTGATACAATTTATAAGATTAGGAGAATACCAGATTGATATGGATCTTGATGAATCTGATATGCCCCGAGCAATGATTGATTTGCCCCGATCGATGAGGTCTTTTTGATGAACCAGTAACTAGACATGGTTGTTGTCTTGATTACTGAGGAAAGATATGATTTCAAATTTAGATTTACAGACTTTGAATGATGTGCAATACCATGTCCCCTTCAGGCTAAAAATTGAAATCTGATAAGAAAAGTCAGTGTTGAATGGTTTAGAAGCATGTTAATTGATTTGAGAAATGGTTATTCACGTTCGAGAATGCATTCTGCATCGTTTGGAGGTCTAGAAGACCAAGTTTGACTAGGTTTGACCATGAGTTGACCATGGGTGACCAAGTTGAAATTTTAATAGTTTGATGTAAGATAATTAGTTAAGTTGAATTCTAGATTTATGTGATGAATGAAGGTCGATTGTGCAAGTAGTTAATAATATGAATGATCTCAGATTTTGATTTTGATCCCGAAAAAGGATTCTACTTGCTATTTCGTTATATGGACCTTCGTGTAAGATTCAGCTCTTGTTAGATTTTAAGAGACAAGTGGAGAATTGTTTAAGCATTGAAGTGCGTTTAGCCATTGTGAGATCATGCAAACATGCAAAAATGCAAAGAGACATGTAGTATGAAATGCAACCTAAGACCTAGGACCTAGTCACTGATCATGTGTTAGTCATTCTCATCATTGAATTTTTAGGTAACCAGATAAATCAATACAATGCCCACTAGTTAGGAAACCATAGACATATGAATATTGATTTGTATGTGTAGGAATCAATACAACACCCACTGATTAGGAAACCATGGATATATGAATATTGATTTTGTTTTTGGAATGTCAGATTAGATATAATCACCAAGGCATAAATGCCAGGATGAGCTAAATATCATGTCCATTTTGATATAGCAATTTGTATAAGCATCAAAACATAAACATCATGATGACCTAAATATGCCTTGTGTTACAAACACATCAAGTAGTTTTAAGAGATCATTCTAAATCCAGTGTGAATTACCTGTAGTGACCCTTTATTGTTCACATCCTTAGGTAAGATCACGTTTCACAGTAGGAGAAAGAACTCACTCAAAAAGAAAATATTTAGATCAAACTTCCTTGAATTTTTTGGGTATCAATGGTTGAGGTACGCATGGCCATCCAATTCAAGATAGAGGCTCTTACAGTCAGACACCATTTCAATCTAGAATTTCAAAAGTTGTTAGATTTTCACATACAAGCAGAAGACAAAGAAAAGATTATGCCCCCAGTCATCACTCTCTAAATCCTATAAAGGACATCATCAAAGAGCTCGAAGGGACATAATATGCAAAAATCTCAATGTGAATCAGTAAGCATACAAGGAGATAAAAGCACGTAAAAGCATAGATTGCTTTTAGTTTGTGTTTGATGTTTGATTGTGTTGTTGTAGATGCAAAATCCTTTCTGAAGACAAGACAAACTAATTGACTCAAATGAAGCTTCAAAGGACTCTGACAGGATATGATATGTCTAAGATACATTGGGGACCATAGGATATGACATTGATTGCCCCCAAGTTTGAACATTGATAGGATACAGACGCTTGAGCTGATTGGTGTACAAATTGACTTATTGAAAACAAGAATGCAGAAACAAACCGGAAGATATGTACAAACTAAAGCAAGACTGAAAGTTGGGAAAGACCAAGATTGTGCTGATAGATGGAGCATTTTGAAACAAGTGGCACCCATTTGCTGGGTTTTCACCATCTTAGCAGAGATTCTATTTTTTCTACCAAGGCGCCTGTTTCCAGGTTTTCACCAAGGCACTTTTTTCTTTTTCTCATTTTTTTTGTATTTTTCAATTTTTCCATTTTTTTGTACTTTTGATATTTTTTTTATTTTTTTGATATTTTTGTAATTTTTTACTTTTTTTGTGAATCATCAAGGCACCTATTGCTAGGTTTTCACCAAGATGTTCATTTTTTTTAGGACTTTTTCCAATTTTAAAGATTTTTTCAAGACATTTTACCATAGACTGAATGCCTTAGGCGTAGAATTTCTTCAGAAGGAGAATGTTGATTGGTTCTCAGAGCTGTTATCCTTTAGTCATTGAGAGTTGATAGGCACCTGAGCCAAAAGTAGAAATGATAACAAAGGGACCCAGCCAGTTGGGTTCAAACTTCCCCTTGCATTCTCTATGTGATTGATTTTTAGGATTCTCTCTCAAGACTAGATCACCAACCTAAAATTCTTTGTCTTTGAATTTCTTGTTGTAGCCTCTAGACATTCTTTTCTAATATACTCTGAGATGATCATACGCTACTTGTCTGCACTCATACAGTAATTCAAGTTCTTGCAACCTAGACACTCTGTAGTCATCATCAGTTACTACACCATGCATTTTGATTCTTAGTGATGGGATTTCAACCTCAATAGGTAGTACCACTTCAGACCCATAAACTAAAGCAAATGGTGTAGCCCTAGTGGGCATTCTGATACTTGTTTTGTAGGCCCAAAGAGCTGGATTAATCATGAGATGCCAGTCTCTTCCTATTTTATTAACTGTATGGTGCAAGATTTTCAATAGATTCTTATTAGATGCATCTGCTTGTCCATTCCCTTGAGGATAGTAGATAGAAGACCAATGTTGTGTGATCTTGAATTTGGTACATAGATCATCTACGTCTTTATTTTTGAATTCTCCCCCATTATCTATGATTATAGAATGTGGGATTCCATATCTGCATATGATATAGTTCAATATGAACATAGATATTTGTTTTCTAGTTGCTTGTGTCAAAGGGACTACTTCTACCCATTTTGTAAAATAATTTGTAGCTATGATTATATGGGTATGTCCATTAGAAGAATGAGGATGCATAGCTCCTATAAGATCAAATGCCCATTGATGAAAAGGCCATTGTGTAATAAAAGGAAATTAGATCCCTCCCTGGAGCATGAATTAAGTTTCCATTCACTTGGCACTTTTGACAATTCTTAGCAAACTTGATAGACTCTTTCTCCATTTTCAGCCAATAGTACCTAGCCCTAATAAGTTTTTGAGCTAGTGTTAAACCATTTGAGTGTGACCCACAAATACCATCATGGACTTCCTCTAACACACATTGAGACTCTTCCCATTCTAAACATCTAAGTAGTGTACCATCTAGACCTCATTTGTATAGATCATGACCAATGATGACATATCGGGAGGCATTACAGATAAGGTATCTCTTTTCATGGTGATTGAAGGTATTGGGAATGATTTGGTCTTGGAGATAGGAGAATAGGTTTTTGTATTTGGATGAATCATGACCAACAACAATGTAGATCATGTAGGTTTTGGGGGAGTCATAAGCAGGATAAGATAGTGCTTCCACCAGGAACTCATAGCGTAGCTCATGTTCAGGTTGCTGTAATAGTGTAGATAGCATTGCCATTGCATTAGTAGCCTTATTCTCTATTCGAGGTATTTGCACAAATGTGATAGACATGAAATACTTTTTTAAATCTTCTACCATCCTCTTATAAGGAATGAGATTTTCATCTTTAGTTTGGTACACATCATTGACTTGATGGATAACAAGTTGAGAGTCTCCATGAATGTGTAGCTCTGTCACTCTCCATTCAATTGCTATTTTCATACCATTCAAAAGGGCTTCATATTCAACAATATTGTTTATGCAAGGGAACTTTAATCTGAATGCTTTTGGGATTGAGTATCCTTGAGGAGTTATGAACAATATACCTACTCCTAATCCATTCTATGTATAGGAGCCATCAAAGAATAACTATCATTCTCTAGAAGAAAGAGTCATGATAGAGGAATTTGGAAATTCTATTTGCATTGGTGTATCATCAATCATAGGTGCATCTACTAATTGATCAGCAATAACCTACCCTTTGATAGCTTTTCTTTCCACATATTCAATATCAAATTCACTTAAGAGCATGACCCATTTAGCTAATCTATCTATGAGGGCATCTTTGCTTAGTAGGTATTTGAGTGGATCAATCTTGGCTACCAAATGTGTGGTATAAGCTAACATGTAGTGTCTCAGTTTCTGTGATGCAAAGATCATAGCTAGACAAGCTTTCTCAATCATTGAATAGTTCTTCTCACATGCAACCAATGTTCTATTGATATAGTATATAGCTCATTCCTTTTTATTCTCATCATGTTGTGCTAGCAATGCCCCTAGTGATGTATCTGTTGTGGAGACATAAGATCAAAGGCTTCCTTGGAATGGGAGGCATCAAGATAGGATAATTTGATAGATACTTCTTGATATGATTAAAGTTGTTCTCGCATTTTTCATTCCATGCAAAGGTCACACCTTTATGTAATGTTTTTGTAAAAGGTTGTGATATGTTTGCTAGCTGTGATATGAATCTTCTGATAGATTGAAATCTTCCTTGCAATGTCCTCATTTGACTAATATTCTTTGGAGGTTGCATTTCTATGATAGCCTTTACTTTAGCTAGATCAACTTCAATGCCCTTCTTTGAAACTATGTATCCTAAGAGCTTTCCAGAAGTGACACCAAAAGCACACTTCTTAGGATTTAGTCTGAGACTAAATTTTTCCATTCTGTCTAGTATTTTGCTCAAGTCATTTAGATGTTCAGCTCTAATCATAGATTTTGCTAAAGTATCATCAACATAATCATCCATAGTCATATGCATCATGTCATGAAAAATAGATGTCATGGCTCTTTGATACGTAGCACCAGTATTTTAAATCCCAAATGGCATGACATTCCAATAGAAGGTGCCCCATGCACATGTAAAAGCAATTTTCTCTTGATCCTCTAGAGAAATTTTTATTTGATTATATCCAAAAAAACCATCCATTAAAGAATACATCTCAAAGCTTGCAGTCATGTCCGCTATCATATCAATGTTAGGTAATGGAAAATCATCCTTAGGTCATGCTCTGTTTACATCTCTAAAATTTGTGAACACTCTGATTGATTTATCTAGTTTTGAGATAGGTATAATATTAGAGATCCACTCTGCATAATCAATAACTCGGATGAATCCGGCTTTCAAGAGCTTCTCTAATTCAGCTTTTACCAAGAGTGCAACATGAGGATGCATCTTTCTCAATTTTTGTTTGATAGGTTTAACATTAAGAGCTATAGATAAATGATGCATGATAATATTAGGATCCAACCCTAGCATATCTAAATATTTCCATGCAAATTTGATCTTCTTTTCTATTAGGAATGTTTTAAATTTTTGCTTCTCTTCTTCTGATAAAGATTGTGCTACATGAATCAACTGTGGTTCTTCTGTTGTTCCCAAGTTGATTTATTGAGTGGGCTCAATTAGAATTGGAGATCTGTCCTATAAATGACTCGGAAGGACATCAAATATCTCATCCTTAGGCACCTTAGAGAGGTTTTCACCTTCAGATACATCTTTTAATTTTACTTTTGTAGGTTCTGAGACTGCCACAAAGTGGTTTTCACCCTCAGAACTCCTTTTCTTTTTATTCTTATTCTTATTTTTCTAAATAAGATACTTGATGTCTGACTCCATCATGCTAACGCTCGGTTCACTGATGGAAGTACTCATAGGCTCAATTGCATTGAGGTAACAAGAAAGTGCATAGTCATTTGGGAAGGTATAAATACCATGGCTCAGATTTGTGGAGGTTTGATCAATAAGGTCTGGATATTGGATAGTCAAAGTGGGGAAAGATTGGGAGATAGTGTTTATGGATATGGATCTGTCATCATTGGTCCTAACCTGACGCTCAAGTTCAAAGGTGATATTACAACTTAAAAAATTCAATTTGTGAATAGGATCAATGTCATTATGGGAGTCCAATTAAGCCATAGGTGGATCAGACTTGATAGGTTCATCATTTCACTCTAGACTTACATTGGATTTAGATGCATATTAGTGAATAACATCAACATGTTTCTCTATAATAAGCTCATCTTCTTCTGGAATGGCTCCCCATTCATAGTCATTAAATTCTTCATCTATGCCTCTGGGAAGTCTAAGAACATGAGTAAAGTCAAGATGAATACCCCAAGAAGGGTTACCCTTAGATTTTGATTTGAATTCATACTCATGGGAATCTATCTTAGAATAACTATCACCTTCCTCTTTTCGATTGTCCTCGAGATTAGTTGGTTCTTGTGTGGAAATTATCTCTTGATTGATAGTAGGTCCTTGTGTTTCTACTACATTAATTCTTTTGATTGGATCATCTTCGCTTCAAGAAGGTCTTTGATTTCTTTAGGCAAATGTTCATAAGGAACAAGTTCAGAGTTGTCTGAATCACTATCTAATGGTTCAGTTTCTTCATTCTTAAGAAGAGTTCTCCTAGTGCGATCTTCTCTATGATATGAGAACAATTACCTTTGAGGTGGAAGGGTTTCTTTTTAAAGCCTAGGCCAACAGTATCTTTGTTTTCCCTACCAGTATGTGAAATAGGTGTTATAAGACCTTTTCCTCTGACTCCTAGAGGTCCTTTACCTAAATATCCCATCTTAGCTATTAATTTATCTCCTGGACCATATGCCTTAGAAGGGACTTTGGATATTGTAGAGTCACTAGTTTGAACAACTTGAGATTCAGGTTCATCTTTGTATAGCCATGCAAGCATAGCTTCATCCTCTTCAAATTCTTTCTTGGAGACTTTTTATGCTACAAAATTCTTTTTATATGCCTCAAGAGGTTCTTTAGAATCTAATTTGGACTATTTTAAAGATTGTCCATAAGACTTAGGTGAGATAGGGAGAGATGTCAAAGATAAGACTAGCTCTATAGTGTATTCTCCCATACCATTTTCTTTGATATTTACCTCTTTTGCAAGATCTTCCATCTTAGATGGGGATGCTTCTTTAGTTGGCTCAAGAGAAGATTCTTTGTTATTAGGAACAAGTTTATCTGCACTTTCCTTTAATGTATTGCAAGTGGTGGATATGTCTGCTAGAATAGTGACTTCTACTCCCTCATAAGGAAATTTCAAGCATTGGTGGAATGTAGATGGAATAGCCTTTATCTCATGTATCCATGGTTGACCTAGAAGAATGTTGTAAGCCAAAGGTAGATCAAGCACTTGACATGTAGTATCTCTGATAACTGGACCCGCTCTGATAGGTAAGACAATGGTGCCTTTAGAAGATCTTTCTTGTTCATCATAGGCCTTTATAGTTATTTTCTTTCTAGGATCAATAGCCATTTTTGAAAATCCCAATTGTAATACCAAGCTGTAAGAATAAATATTTAGACCAGCGCCCCCATCTATCAACACACGCTTGACTCTACGGTTCTAGATCAAGACTTCTATATGCAAGGGCTGGTTATGTGGGTGACTCAAGGAGTTGTCATCTTCATTTGAAAAGGAGATATATTGCGGAGATGTAATATGTCCCACCATAGTCTGGAACGTATCTAAATCAAGGTCATCAAGAACATTGGATCCAAGCAAAGCTTTGTCTAGAATAGCTCTATGAGCTAGAGATATCCGAAGCAACTCAAACATGGAGATTTTTGCATTAGTGTGTTGGAGTTGTTGAACAATGATATAAAATGTTGGCCTCGTATCTTTAGGATTGGAAGATTTAGAAATAGCCTTTTGTTTGGAAGTGAAAGAAAGATTGAAGGGCATCTTAGGGACATTTGATGAATCTGGGATTTGTCCGTTCAAATGTGCCTGAGCTTGTGATCGTGTCACTGCATTAGCTAAAGTATGATCTCTATCTCTTTGCACAATTGTGATGACATTGCAATGCTCAGAGAGACAAGGTTCAACCATATTGATAACAACATTATTTCCAGGGTAAGCATAATTGACCTTTGCCCCCATATTAGGCTGAGAAGAGGAAACTTCTTGACCATGTTTTAGAAATGGTTCTGTGAATGTTGTATGATCATTATTGCTCTTATGATTATCAATGGTGATATCTCCCTTATTAATCAGATCTTGAATAGTATGTTTCAAGCATAAGCAGTGATTAGTTTTGTGACCTTTACCTCGATGGAAATCATAGAATTCATTCTCTCTCCACCATTTCAGTTTAGGATCTGGATCAGCTTGTCAGATCTCAGGCGAAGAAATGATGTTATTAGCTAATAGAGTTCTCATAGCTAATTCTAAAGATTCTCCAAAAGGAGTGAATGTTCGTTTATTATCAGTGGACCACTTTTTATACTCTGGCTTCTTTTGAGATGATTTAGGCACCTTTTGTTCTAAAACTTTGATGGCTTAGGTGCCAATAGTTAGATTGAAAGCTGGTGCCTTTGATGGAGCACAGATAGTATCAACAAAACCATATATGATGATGCCTTTATTCTTGTTCCAGTCTTTGTTCTTATCTTTAGCACTGGATCCTAATTCATACTTGTCCTTTTGAAGTGTGATTTATCCTTTTTTCACAAGTACTTTTTCAATTTTGATCGCATTGTCTATCATCTTATCAAAAGATATATGATCTTGCATTTGTAAAGGGAAGTTGATCTCTGGGATAAGATTATTGATGAATATTTCCAGTTTCTCAATTTCTGGAATAGGCCTAGCATATAGAGAGAATTTCTTCCTCCATCTTTTGAGAAATGTCAAGAATGGTTCACCTGGATATTGCTTGAGATTATAGATATTGATCATGGTGACTGGATGTTGAATGTTGTAGGAGTATTGCTGATAAAAAAATTTGATCAAGTCTTTGAAAGTTTTGATAGTAGAAGGCAATCTAGAGAACCAATGAATGGCTGCTCCTCCCAGAGATCAAGGAAAGAGAAACATAAGATAGGTTGGTTCATGCATGAACTCCATAGATTGTGTATAGAATTCTCTAACATGATCTTGAGGATTCGAGTGTCCATTATACTTATCATATTTAGGCATCTCCACTCTTTTTGGGAATGGCAGCATGTACAAGTCTTTGTCAAATGGAAAAGGACATAGGGCCTCCATGGAGAACTCCTTGGGTACCTTTTCTTTCTCAAGGTTATTAAGTTTGACTTGCATGGCATGCATCTGTTTCATCATAGCTGTGAGTGGAGTTTCTTCCTCATGCGTAATGATATCTTCAACATTAAAGTTGGGAGGAAGTTTAGGTCCTTGATGAGCTAATTGAAAAAATTATGCTTCTCTATCCTCTTTCAAGAAATGCTTCATCATTCGTTTGAAGTTATCATCATTTTGATATTGAGCAATTTCTTCAGGTGTGGGTTCCTGATCTGCACCATGTTGAGATTGAGCTCTTTGAGAGCCAAAGTTTGTCCTTGCTTGAGACATGGTGGGAGTTCTACTTGGGATAGATTGATGAGGAGTTTTTTGATTACCTTTGTGAGTTGATGAAGGAGGAATGTAACCAGTTTTTAATCGAAGGTTGCCAGTACCATCGTCTTTGTAAAGACCAAAATTGTAAAGTTGCTTAAGAGTTGGACTTTGAATATGAGTTAAAGGTAAAGTATGAGATACTTCCCCAGATTTCTTGTGAGAGGAAGCTCTAGTTTCCACCATTAACCTTGGGTGAAACAAATGAATATGATGAAGATGACTGAAGAAAGATCTAATTCAAGAGGATCAAATGATGCAACCTTGTCAAGGTTTGATTGATTAAAGCTTAGATTAGACACATATGAAAGAGACTATGCCCTGGATGTATGGCTGGATTCCAAAAAGATAGCGGACATGAGTTCACAACACTTAGTTATTTTGATGATTGATTGAAGATTGATAGTTATGACAAGGTTTAGACACAAGATGATAAAGACTCAAATCGATTAAACAAAAGGTTAAATCGGATTCAAAAGGTCACTTTAGGAAAATGATTGGATTCTCAGTAGTTTGTTGCTCTGTTCCTGACACAGTGATTTTCTTGACAGACTCTGGAAATAGGTTGGAAAAGATGGATATCTAGCAATTCTAACAACTTTCTTGCAATTTTTCAAAACTTCTCAAATGACTTTCTGTAGGTTCATATGACAGTGGGTATAGCATGAAATGACAATTGACAAGCTCGTACGACAGTTGACAATAGGAAAATTGACTTTTGAAAATGACTAGCAGAAACACTTGTACAACAATATACCAATTACCATACGATAATCAGGGAGTAATGAAATGACTCTTGACAAAAACTCATACAATTTTTGACTCCAGAAAGGAATTTCACTTCATTTTTTGCAAAATTTTGGGTTTTTAGTTTCAAACTGTTTGCAAATTTTAATGTCCAGATTTGAGGATTGTAACAAATTTGTTTGTTTTCAGTAACCAAATAGATAAGCAAGCATGCAAAATAGAAATCAAGTGATTTCAAGCATGTCTGAAAACAATGAACAAGAGCAAAAGCAACCTTGCACATGAACAATCAAGTGACTTATTTGTGCTAATCCTTAGAAGTGTTAATTATGTATGTTCCAAAAAGTTTTGTATTAATGCACATATTCCTAAAAAATGAAAATTTGGCCTCACTAGGGTTTTTAGTAATGGTTTGACTCTGCAAATTTTATGACCCAAGAGGGCGAACTCCAATCCAAGCACACTGGGGTTTTGACATAGTCCGAGAACTTAATCTTCAGGATCTGCTAGGGAGATCTGACAGCCCAATAAGAGACCACACTTGTGGAGATTTCTTCCAACAGGACACTTATATAGCGGTTGTCACTACCACGATGAAAATGGCTATTACCACTTGAGGTTCCATCAACGTGGTTGACCCAATTAAGGGAATGTCCACTATGGTTAACCCTCTCTAAAGGTGACTCACAAGATATACCACATGGGGACTAGATCAGATTCAAGGATCTGGGTTTCTGGTACTATCCAAAAGGGAAGTAGAGCATAATCCCCTAGCCTCTTCACTTCACCAAAATAAAGCAAACAGATAAATCTGACGTGCTAAGACTAATATTATCTCACAAAGATCTATGACATCAACCCCTTATTCTCTATCAACCTCTCTAGAGAGAGAATGCATTGATCAAAAGTTGAAGACACATGGATCTAGTAGAACGTGAGATTCTCTTAGTATCCTCCCTACCTACAAGGGTTCCTTCATTGAGAAGGGTTTCACTGGAAACCCACTCTCTCAAGAGGCATGAATAGTGTTCATAGGGCCTATTTACTATGTGTAACAAAGATGCTAAAAGCAAATCTATGTTCATTTTTAGAGCCCAAATGAAATGTGTGATATGGAAAAGAAAGGCACTCAAGCTAGACATGCAAGATGTTTGTTTTAATCCAAATCGAAATGTTATTAGCTGAGAAGGTTACCTTAATTCCTCGCAACGTGCTTAGTATATTTTTACCTATTTTTAGCAATTCTTGCACTTTTTCCAATCAAAAACTAGTGAAAATCAATCAAAAATAGAGAATTTCAATTGTTAGGGTTAGCTGTTAGTCAAAATTTGAAAACCAAATTTGACAAACTACCTGAAAAAGTGAAATGACAATTGAACCTGTTGCCCAAAAAAATTCCCTATCATTCATTTTTTGCCACGGTCCTTTTTTGTCAAGAAATGCTCAAGTGTCGAAAGTCCAGTGTATTTTTTGCCTTTTGGCTCGAAAACTTAGTGTGTTTTCGACCTTCTCTCTAAGCCTCGGTTGTTTTCGGCCTTCCGCGCTTCACACTTCTTCAGCATTGGATTTTCTCTTAAAGTATTCAGTATCAAAAACTCTCTATGTTTTTTACCTCCGCTCTAAAAGCTTAGCTTGTTTTTGACCTTCACTCGAAAACCCTCTATGTTTTCGACACCTTCTGTGTTTTCGACCCTAAGCATGCAACTCCGATCGGCAGGTCCCAGTTCCTCAAAAGCCATGCAAGTATAGTAGAGATCCGATGGCTATCGCACAATGTCATGGAATCTTTCCAACCCATGAGATCATGCAACAACGGTCGGATTGGAATCTTAGTGAGTCCGCATTTTTGAGGAGGTGGCTTTTTTTTCTATCCATGCAACTCCAATAGGTGGGGCCCAGTTGGCTTTCAGAAAATGATCATGAGACTAAGGGGTTCCTTCTTTCTCCCTGGCATTTAATGTTACCACGGGCTCATCCAAGTAGTCAGCAAACATCTATGGTGGCGGTCGGTGTAACAGTTCCAGGCTGGTCGCATGATCGCATGCGGCTTCCTAACTGCATGCGAACATGCGACAAGCCTCTAGCGGTCAGTAGGGCTTTGGTGGGTGATGATGTGTCTGGTTTGTAGTGGGCCAGAGGTGAAATGTGGGCCCTCATGGATGCAAGATCTATGGTGGTCACATGTTTGCATGGGATCTTTTGATCCTATGCAATCAAGTGACCGCCGTTAGATCCCCCTGATGCTTCCAAGCGGTGTGGTCGGGGGTCCTGCCGTGTGGTTGGTTCCTATTGGACCACATGGCAAGTTTGATAGGTGGCGGATCTTGTGGGCTGAGTGTCATTTGTGGTAGATTAAAAGGGGTTGTCGCATGATCATATGAAGCCTTTCGGGCTCATGCGATCATGCAACTGTTGACTTTTTGAAAGGTAGGTTCACGGTTGCACGATTATTGATTTCTCACAGTCGCCAGATAGAGCCCGGGGTTGGTAAAGCTTCAAGAGACTTGGAAACCAAAGGCAGAGTGGGCCCAGGGTTGGCAAGCTTTGCGTGATTACAATTTGGTGGTGGGCCCGATTCTAAGTTTGGTCAGGTAATCTCACAATGAAAAGAAGAATATTCTTTCTATCTGGTGATTACGAGACTTTCTTTAGTCGGGTAATCTCCTGACGGAAGGGAATATGCCAAAGGTATTGTGAGACTCAGTGACTACCATCAGATTAAAGAAAAGATCAATGGTTTTCATGTGGTTGCTGGATGTGACCCAAGGTTAAGAAAGAAACAAGTGGTTCAGCGACTAAAGGGAAAAGTGAACCTAGTGTTATTCTTCCAGTCAGCTCCAAGCCAGCAGGGTAGCATTTTGTGGTTGGTCACATGATCTCATACAGCCCCTTGACCGCATGTGACCATGTGACAAGTGGTCAATAGGTCTTTGACTCTGGTGGTGAGCCCTTGGCTGGTGATGTGCTTGCTTCTTAGTGGCTGGCTAGTGGTGACGTGTTTGGTCAGCAGGGCTTCGGTGGGTGGCTGGCGGTCGGCGAAGGTAGCATGGGCTCCATAGGTTCAAAATCTACGGTGGTTGCATGTTCGCATGGGATCTTCCGATCCCATGCGATCATGCGACCACCGTCGAATTCTCTATTATTTTCGATGGGGTTTTCGTGTGTCCAGCCCATGCGAGTTTTCAGTTGGTCCATGTGGCTTGGTAGGTGGCATATCTTGCAGGTCTCAAGCATCTATGCGGTGGCGAGGGCAGTTTTCAAGAGCTGTCGCATGATCGCATGAGGCTTTTTTAGCTCATGCGATCATGCGACCAATGTTAGTTTAAAAATAGAGCAGGCCTCTAGACTTGGCAAAGAGCACAGTTGTGCAGTTAGCATGTTTCACATGGTCGCTGAGAGGAGCTCGAGGTTAAGAAAAGATAACGTGACTTGGCGACTAAGGGGAGAGTGAGCCCGAGCAATTGTGGCAACCGAGAGACAGGTTTTCAAAGGCTTGTTGCATTATTGCATGAGGCTTTTTTAGCTCATGTGATCATGTGACCAATGATATTTTTAAGCAATGCAACCTATTTTGGTGGGCTTTCTTCTGTGGGGATGATTGCAGGTGTGGCTAGGTAAAAAATTGATGATTTCTGGAGGTGGTTGCTAGGAGATTTTGCAAAGGATTTTAGGCTGCCATTTTTGGGTCCTTTCGAGGATCTGAAATTAGATTTGAGAATTCATGACAGCCCGACTTGCAGGGAGGTAGATGGATCAAGGTTGTTGACCTACAGGCATGATCAAGTATAGGCATGGGCATGCAAACTAGTTATCTGATCGGCCATGTTGTTGCAAAATTTATTTATGATCAGAGGTGACTAGTTTAGGGTTGATTATTAAATTGTAAAATCTATAACCCTGGTTAATTTTGAGACTCCTGCTTGCGTGCAGTTGAGGGTTGTATATAACATTTTTTGGAGCCTTTAGTGCTTAGAATTCACATTGTGTAAAAAGAAAGTCACTTTTCTAGGAAAATCATCTATAGCATTTCTTCTTGCTCTCTATTTTTCCATGTCCTGTAAGTTCTCATTGATAATACAAATATTTCAAAGCATTCTGTGACATTTTTCTTGTCCTCATGCCTTCCTTGTTTGGCTTGTCTCTTATTGGATTGAAGTTTATGCATGTTTTCAATGGAAATTGGGGTTCCTGGTCCCTCTCATTTTCTATAATTTTGTGTGTTACTGTGTCTGATTTGATTTAGATGTTTTGTGGGTATGCTACAGCCCCTAGCAGTCTTGTCTCATTCCTACACCTAGTTGCAGAGGAGGATGTTTGTTTGTAGGTCATAGGTTGAGTTTTTTGTTCAAGCCTTCCTATGAAATACTTATGCAAACCTATCTAGTGAGTGGTGACTTATTAGACTTGATTCCTCCATTGATCTCATCCCTCTATACTAAGATCCAAACCCTAGTTTTGTTGCATCACCTAGTAGGATAGATTTGCTTCCTGTCATTTCCATTTCATGCACTCCTTCTATCCCTTTCCCTCAAAAGAATTTATTTTCCTGTTAAGAAGCAAATCAAGGTGATAATCCAAGAGGAACCAGCCTAGAATCTGGAGGTCTCATCTCAGTTAGCAAAAGGTCCCACAACCTTGAGATGATTCCCATGTTATACTGGATTATCGAGACTACGAGAGCTTGAGATCAAAGGCACAAATTCAGTGTACAACATTTATGGCATGCCCGGTGGGACCAAGAGGTCATAAGTTTATATAGTTCCTGCTAGTTTTGATATGCATCCAGCAAGTTGAAGACCTTTGAGAGGTCATTGTTTTTCATATCTGGCGACTCCAGGTTCGCATCCATTGGTTTCAAGGAGATTCAGTACCTAAGATGGATTACCATCCTTCTTTTCATAAGGACAACCCTTCATTTCATGGAGGTTAGCTTTATCAAAATAGTGGTACTTCTGATTTCATGCAGAACTACACAGTTGCAGCAATGAACCAGCATACACCGCATGCTTGCCCCCCACCCACCCAACTTCCAGCATCATGGCAGCATCAATATGCATACCAAAAACCTCAAGAGGAGATGATTTCCCTAAAAGAACATGCTCATCATGCCCAAATCCAACAACAACAGGCTTTGGCTTAGTAGGATCAAGGTTACAGGAGGTATCTGGTAGAACAATACAAAACAAATGAGGCCAAGCTTGCTGAGGGATTGGAAGCACAAAAGAGACACTATAAGGAGGTGTTGGAAACATAGAAAAGGAGTATGTAGGCACAAGAAAAGGAGCAGTTTGATGCTAGGTGGAAGTAGTGTGAAGAAGTCATTGTAGGACAACAAAAAATTCATGCAGCCCTTGCAAGTAATTTGGCCTCACTAAGCAAAGTTTACAAAGAAAACTTGATTAAGGTTAGTGATGCTATGGTTAAAAAAGAGGAAGATTTTCAAAGAACATTAGCAACTCAGAAGGATGCTTGTGAAGAGTTGGAAGTTCATAAGGATAACTGTGAAAGGGTGGTTCAAGACTAGAAAATTTTAATGGAAGCCATGTTTGATAGGGGCATTGAATTTCAGCTTGAGAAAGAATGGGAGTTGGCAGCCCATAAGGAGTTTTATGATAAAGAAATACAAGAGCACAAAGCAGTAATAGGGCTCTTAATTCTAAAGGGTGCAAATGATAAAGAGACTCATCAGATACAACTTGAGGAAGCTCTTTGTATAGAAGAGAAAGAGGCTATATCACAGTTATCTAATGAAGCTGTTAATGGTTCCAAGCAGACCATCAAATTGGAGGTTGATTTATTTGAAGAGATGCCTTGTTTTGTTGAAGATGAAAATGCTTCTAATGTGCCACCCATCTTAGTTGTTGAGGGACAAAGAGAGGAATGTTCTCCTGAAAAGAAGCCTGCTGCTAAGAATGTTGATAAGAGAAATGATGTGGAAGAAGAAGCTCCTCTGCATGAATTGGTAGTTGAAGATCTTGACAATAGTGAAAGGAGCCCCAAGTTCATTCTTTCTAGGGGTTTCCCTTTAAGGTACTTAGCAAGAACAGAGGCCGGCCACAAAAATCCAGTCATGTTTGTGTCCAAACATGAGTCTTCAAATGAAGCCAAGGCCGAGGGTGAACTTGCAGTTCAACAAAGGCAAGCTCAAATCACTTATCTACCCCTGGATAATAGAGATAAAAATATGTTGGTGGAGGTGAATTATTTTGTTTATGTCCTTTAGGAGGTAGTGCATCTTTTCTTCATACAACTGTGTGTACTTCCTTCCTTGTTAGCTATCCTCCTGTATGAAAAGTGCAATGTCCTAAGGAGAAAGGGTAGCTATTTCAACATGCGAGTGAATAGCTTTGTTTGACCAGGTTTTTGTAACTGGTTAGCTTACGTTAGGTTTCCTGCTTTCTTCTAGTTTTCTAGTTTAGTCTTTCTTTGTTTTCCAAGAAGTGCTCGAACACAATTTTGTCCCTCTCCCTGTCAGAAAGTTTTGTGCCTAAATGGCCCCATGCCCAATGGATTGCTCCAAAGTCACTGGTCTATGTCTAGCAGGCTGACATCCCATAGAGATCACCAAAATGTTGCCCAAAAAAATTCCCTATCATTCATTTTTGGCCACGGTCCTTTTTTGTCAAGAAATGCTCAAGTGTTGAAAGTCCAGTGTGTTTTCTACCTTTTGGCCCGAAAACCTAGTGTGTTTTTTACCTTCTCTCTAAGCCTCGGTTGTTTTTGGCCTTTTGCGCTTCGCATTTCTTTAGCGTTGGATTTTCTCTTAAAGTATTCAGTATCAAAAAATCTCTGTATTTTTGACCTTCGCTCTGAAAGCTTAGTGTGTTTTTGACCTTCGCTCAAAAACCCTCTGTGTTTTTGACACCTTATCTATTTTTGACCCTAAGTGTGCAACTCCGATCAGCGAGTCCTAGTTCCTCAAAAGCCATGCAAGTATAGTAGAGATCTGACAGCTGTCACATAATCTCATGGAATCTTTCTAGCCCATGAGATCATGTGACAATGGTCGGATTGGAATCTCAGTGAGTCCGCATTTTTGAGGAGGTGGCTTTTTTCTTCTATCCACGTAACTCTGACAGGTGGGGCCCAGTTGGTTTTCAGCAAATGACCATGTGACTAAGGGGTTCCTTCTTGCACCCTGGCATTTAATGTTACAGTGGGCTCATCCAAGTAGTCAGCAAACATCTAGGGTGGCGGTCGGTGTAACAGTTCTAGGCTGGTCGCATGATCGCATGCGGCTTCCTAACTGCATGCGACCATGCGACCAGCCTCTAGCGGTCAGTAGGGCTTCGGTGGGTGGTGACATGTCCAATTTGTGGTGGGCCAGAGGTGAAATGTGGGCCCTCATGGATGCAAGATCTACGGTGGTCGCATGTTCGCATGGGATCTTTCGATCCCATGCGATCAAGCAACCACCGTTAGATCCCCCTGATGCTTCCAAGCAGTGTGTCATGGGTCCAGCCATGTGGTCAGTTCTTGTTGGGCCATGTGGCAAGTTTGACAGGTGGTGGATCTTGTGGGCCAGGTGTCATTTGTGGTAGATTAAAAGGGGTTGTTGCATGATCACATGAAGCCTTTCAGGCTCATGCGATCATGTGACCGTTGACTTTTTCAAAGGCAGGTTCACGGTTGCGCGGTTATTGATTTCTCACAGTCACCAGATAGAGCCCGGGGTTGGTAAAGCTTCAAGTGACTTGGCGACCAAAGGCAGAGTGGGCTCAGGGTTGGCAAGCTTTGCGTAACTATAGTTTGGTGGTGGGCCTAGTTCTAAGTTCGGTCAGGTAATCTCGCAATGAAAAGAAGAATATTCTTTCTATCTGGCGATTACGAGACTTCCTTTAGTCGGGAAATCTCTTGACAAAAGGGAATATGCCAAAGGTATTGCGAGACTTAGCAATTGCTATCAGATTAAAGCAAAGATCAATGATTTTCACATGGTTGCTAGATGTGACCTGGGGTTAAGAAAGAAACAAGCGGTTCAGCAACTAAAGGGAAAAGTGAACCCAGGGTTATTCTTGCAGTCAACTCCAAGCTGGTGGGGTAGCATTTTGCGGTTGGTCGCATGATCGCATGTGGCCTCTTGACCACATGTGACCATGCGACAAGCGGTCAGAAGGTCTTTGACTTTGACGGTGGGCCCTTGGCTGGTGATGTGCCCGCTTCTCAGTGGCTGGCTAGTGGTGATGTGTTCAGTCAACAGGGCTTCACTGGGTGGCTGGCAGTCAGTGAAGGTAGCATGGGCTTCGTAGGTTCAAAATCTATAGTGGTCACATGTTCGCATGGGATCTTCTGATCCCATGCGATCATGCGACCACCGTCAGATTCTCTTTTCTTTTTGATGGGGTTTTCATGTGTCCAGCCCGTGTGAGTTTTTGGTTGGTCCACGTGGCTTGGTAGGTGGTGTATCTTGTAGGTCCTGAGCATCTATGTGGTGGCGAGGGTAGTTTTTAAGAGCTGTCGCATGATTGCATGAGGCTTTTTTAGCTCATGCAATCATGTGACCAATGTTAGTTTAAAAATAGAGCAAGCCTCTAGACTTGGCAAGAGCGTGGTTGCGTGGTTAGCATGTTTCACATGGTCACTGAGAGGAGCTTGAGGTTAAGAAAAGATGACGTGACTTGGTGACTAAGGGGAGAGTGAGCCCAAGCAATTGTGGCAACCGGGAGGCAGGTTTTCAAAGGCTTGTCGCATGATCGAATGAGGCTTTTTTAGCTCATGGGATCATGCAACCAATGATATTTTTAAGTGATGCAACCTATTTTGGCGGGCTTTCTTCTGCGAGGATGCTTGCAGCTGCGGGTAGGTAAAAAATTGATGATTTCTGGATGTGGTTGTTGGGAGATTTTGCAGAGGATTTTAGGCTGCCATTTTTGGGTCCTTTCAAGGATTTGAAATCAGATTTGAGCATTCATGACAGCCTGACTTGCAGGGAGGTAGATGGATCAAGGTTGTTGACCTACAAGCATGATCAAGTATAGGCATGGGCATGCAAACTAGATATCTGATCGGCCATGTTGTTGCAATATTTATTTATGATCATAGGTGATTAGTTTAGGGTTGATTATTAAATTGTAAAATCTGTAACCCTGGTTAATTTTGAGACTCCTGCCTGCGTGTAGTTGAGGGTTGTATATAACATTTTTTGGAGCCTTTAGTGCTTAGAATTCACATTTTGTAAAAAGAAAGTCACTTTTCTAGGAAAATCATCTGTAGCATTTCTTCCTGCTCTCTATTTTTCCACATCATGTAGGTTCTCATTGATAATACAAATATTGCAAAGCATTCTATGACATTTTTCTTGTCCTCATGCCTTCCTTGTTTGGCTTGTCTCTTATTGGATTGAAGTTTATGCATGTTTTCAATGGAAATTGGGGTTCCTGGTCCCTCTCATTTTCTGTAATTTTGTGTGTTACTTTATCTAATCTGATTTAGATGTTTTGTGGGTATGCTATAGCTCCTAGCAGTCTTGCCTCATTCCTACACCTAGTTGCAGAGGAGGATGTTTGTTTGCAGGTCATAGGTTGAGTTTTCTGTTCAAGCCTTCCTATGAAATACTTATGCAAACCTATCTAGTGAGTGGTGACTTATTAGACTTGATTCCTCCATTGATCTCATCCCTCTATAGTGAGATCTAAACCCTAGTTTCGATGCATCACCTAGTAGGATAGATTTGCTTCCTGTCATTTCCATTTCATGCACTCCTTCTATCCCTTTCCCTCAAAAGAATTTATTTTCCTGTTAAGAAGCAAATCAAGGTGATAATCCAAGAGGAACCAGCCTAGAATCTGGAGGTCTCATCTCGATTAGCAAAGGGTCCCACAACCTTGAGATGATTCCCATGTTATACTGGATTATCAAGACTATGAGAGCTTGAGATTAGAGGTGCAAATTTAGTGTACAATAGAACCCTAGCACTAAAACTCATACGATAGTGGGTTACTTGCAAGATGAAAATATAGAAGCTCATACGACAATGGGTATTAGATCACATGACAATCAAGCTTTCAGACGATAGTTTGTTTGTGCTTGTGCGATCCTCGATGAAATCAACTATTGTACAATAGTGGGTATCTCCTGGTATGAGTTTCTGACAAAACTCATATGAAAATTTTACGGACAGAGAATAAAAATCATAGCTTGGAATAGAAAAAGATAAGAAAATGATAGGAATTGATAAAATTTGAAGGGAAACTCATTTCAGGGCCCCATGGTGGGTGCCAGAAATGTGTGTGTGAATTTTGTACCTGGTCTGTAGACACAACACTTCAGTAAAATATTAGAGGTTAGCTAAAATCAAAATCATGCAATAAATGAAAACTAAACTAACCAGGTGATTTACTACCTTCTAGTAGATGCGAGTATGTATTCTTAGATTTTACCGAGATTGGTGACCTTGATGACACCTAAACTAAGGATTTGAATGCAAAATCTAGATATGGAATGAATGTAATTAATCTATTTTTTTGGTTTTTCTGTGTAAGAAGATGAAAAATGATATGAAATCTATGCTAATATGAAAACTGATATGCTATGAATGCTCTAACAATAATATTCTAAATGATATGGATACTATGCAAAAACAATGAAAATCTCACAACAACTCAAATTCTCAAGATTGATTCTTCAGTCTCCAATTCAACAACATGAGTGTGCAATTCATGGATGGATCATAAACGAAGAGATGAAGCCTTAATTTTATAGAAATCTAGGGCTTTGAGGTGCATGAAGAAAAAAGCCATAAATCACTCAAATAACTGAGGTTGATTTTTGGGTTATTTTTAAATAAAGTATAATTAACTCACAAAAATGTGCAAAAGTAGAATTTAACTCAAAATAGAGTTTAGATTTAATTGATAATTGATAGTTGTCTACTTTTTTGATTATGCATGTTTTATTTATTAATTAATTTAATAATAAAGTGATTTATTTCCAACTTAACTGATTTTGAAAAATAAAACAATTGATTTATGGGTTAATCAATTATTTTTCAAACTTTTATTCTAAAATAATATCATTAAATATGATAACTTGCTTTAATTAATTAAATAAGAATTTAATCAATTAATGATAGGAGTTTTGATTTATTGTCAAATTTAAATAATACAATTCAGGAATAAATAGAATTAACTTCAATTAAACAATTAAGTGGAAAAATTAAATCTAATTAATTAAATATTGAGAATATTCAATTAATCAAATTTTAGGATAAATTGGATTTATCGCCAAATAATCATTAAATTAAAGATAATTATGATAAATAGGAATATTGCTAGGAATATTCTGGCATATAGAATTTATGATAATCAATTAGGATTTGATGATGTTCAGATGTGCCTTAGGTTAGGACTTTGATGTCTATTTCATTCGATATGTTGATATAGGAGGTTAATGAACCTATAGCCCATTTTTGGGGTATTACAAGTATAATCTTTTACCGAGCTATCTTTCTGCCTCAAACTTTGCATTCGCCAAACTAGGTTAATCTGATAATGACAAGGTAATGACTTACCTTTCAACTTATTTACCATCTTATTCCATACCTTAATTTTGTCTTTTCCTTTCCCTTTTCTATCCAATTGCAGATGCTCCCACCATAAGGATGCATGACCCTTTAATTTTTTGCTTTCAATCTTCACCTTCTTTTCCTCAAGAACATTTTCGTTCTCAAAATACTTTTCCATCTCGGTGATCCAATCAACCAACTCATCTGAATCCAACTTTCCACTATATTCAGGAGGATTGAAATATGGTGTACACTTCAGATTTATCAAAGTCTTCAACAATCTTTCCTCACCTTGATCAATCACAAGTGCAGGTTATTCTTCACCTTGCTCTTCTATAATTTCTTCATCACTAACATCTTCAAGATGTCATCCTCTACATTGGGTTGTCTCAACAACTTCTAACCTAGCAGCAATTTGTTTCAACATGTCTACCAATCCTAGATCTGCATCTCACCTCCCACAAACCATCTTGAAAGCCCTCTACAATTGCAAGTCAAATCACAGTTTGCTACCCCACAACCAATATCAACTAGGGTTTCAAAAGAAGGAACCCTCAGACCTAATTCATAAATTAGATCCAGATCTCAACCTCTATTTTGATACCACCTAACGCAAGGCAAGTCAGGAAGATGGGCTAAAGGCACACCCTAAACCAAATCCACCTTGTAGAAATCACACACGGAAGCAATGACACAATAAATAAGAGAGAGAAAGTAGAACATATCTATATCATTCATCAGATTGATTCATACATGTTGGGTTGTAAGGCCTTCCCAGTTAGGGCCAAATATATCAATTCAATTACCATAGTCCTCCAAAATGTGAGGATTTAGAACTACCTTTAAAGTTCTAACTAATACCACTAATATTCTAATTCATAAAACTCCTCCTAAAACTACAACCAACAAGTACTTTATATACAAGAGGCTACCAAGACAAGTTGGCATTTAGATCCATCATCAACGGAAGGAACAACTAGATCTAGGTCCACACGCTTCCTAATGTTTGCTACCAACATTAACTCTATGACCACAATTAAATGCACAAGTCAACCTCAACAAGAAATCAAAATAGACAACTCGGTAAGAAAGGATAACCAAGCACCAGGAAAGGATAACTGAGCACCAGGAAATAATTGACCAACTTGGTTAAAGAAGAAACAGAGCAACTACTGATCCAACTTGGTTAAAAGAAGGAACCGAGCAACACATAAAACTCAAACTTGTTTTTGGTGAGACATGATTTCCAAGGACCTAAGATGCTCCTACATCAACAAAAATTTTAAGCGAACAGATGAGAGATCGAGATATTTCCCTACAACAAAAAAATATTTGATAGTACAATGTAATGTGAAGAGTCATCTATCTCTTAGGATTCTATACTTTCTTCCACCTATTTTGAAAGAAATCACATCCTATGTAATTATAATTTTTGAAAGATCTTTTCACGTCCATATGCACATAAAGCTACATTCTCTATTTTATTTTAGAATACAACCTCTAGAATATAAAATAAGTTTAAGGTCTCATCATTTTATAGATGAACTAGGAGTATGACTATTTTTGTCCATCTTTTTAATTATATGTAATGTTATTTTTTTATAAATTATAATACAAACACCCAGTCATCAAAAAATTTAAAAAATTAAAATTGATTTATTACTATTTCGATTATAGAATTAAAAAATTATCAAATTAAAATATATATTTTTAATTTCAATAATAGTCATACTTATGTGGTTGTTCAATGTATTATAAATTTGAAGGATTTTATTTGTGGCCTTGTTAAACTTGATATGCTTACTTTAACGATGTTTGCATCTAACATAGAATATTGTAGAGAGACATATATGCTTTATACAATTTATAAGCCTCCCATAACAAAATTATTGTCTTTAATCTCCTACGTACAAAGAGAAATATATTCTAGAATTATTTCCTTATATACTTTTTAATGGTTACTTGTGTGTCTTGTAGTTTCAAACTAAAAACTAGACACTATATAGTATGACCCATTGGTTACTCATGGTCCCCAAAAATTCCTTCACCTCTAGAAAATACCTATTTTCACCACCAATAAACTTACTAAAATAAGGAATATTATCAACCTGCCACATATACACCCTACAATAATCTACTTAATATTTCATTATAAGGATATCTATAGAAATAGGTTTAGAAAGGTTAAATTAGAGAGTTTAAATAACTAAATGTTAACTAGTACCTTCATACTATTCACTTTAGAGTTGTCTTAAAGCTTAAGTTTATTATCATTTATTTTGCATTAGATTATATACATGCACTCAAAAATCTCTAGAATGAACTTGACACTCAAAATGAACCTATGTATAACATGTTTTTAAATTTGCATTATTGGTTGATGCCTTTGACTTAAATAGTCATTTGAACATATTTAAAAGATATTTGAGACTTCTAATCTACTTCCAAAAATGATTATTTAGATAGAGTAGTACAGCTAAAATTAAGAATATATATTTGGAGTTTTGTCTTTAACCTATCAATTAAGCATTCTTTCAATTCAAAAAAAATAATTTATTTTATTTTGTTGGACTATTTTTCTTTTCTTGCATAAATAGATCATTGATAACAAAGTGGAGACTCATAATTATTGTTGAAAGAGATGTAGTATAAGCTATATATATCATCTGGCCCTTTATTATTTATTTAGGTAATAACACAATTTAGGACTTAGTTAAACCACATTATTTCTATTACTATCAACCAAATACCTAGTCTTTCTCTAACCTCACACTCAAAGTTTTGGAAATAAAAATCTAGTGCCATATAAAAGTTTGTTAATTTAGGGTGACCATCTATAAATAGTCATTGTTAAACATTTGAAATATTTCAAAATATGATTTCATATGAGAGCTTTTAATTATAGATATGAGTGTGCACATAAATATGGGGACAAAAGAGTGGACAAATCTATCTTTTGGTCCAAATATCATATAATAGAAGTATGTAATAAAATATACATGTAATCTCATGATTTAGTAACTAAAAACCTCAAAAGTTTGGCTTGCATCTCAATACTCAAAGATGTGCTTCATAAAATATTAATGCTAAGTGTGATCACCATCAAGTTTGCACATTATTTTATGTTGATACAAAAATATTCATGATAGCTTCTAGTTCTATATTACATTTCTAGACATGTACTTTTTCATAAAATCCAAAAATATTAAGATTTCTATATGAATTCAAACATTTTTTCTGGTGCTTTTCATTTTTATGAAAACCTACAAATAGTATTTTTGTTCTCAATTTTTATACAATCATTCTAATTTGACACAAAAAATTACATTCTATACTCTATTCCATACACATAAAAATAATTTTTAATTAGATTTAAAAAATTAAGAGAGGAGCATGCTTAGTTCTTTTATTTTTTAAGATAGGTGAAATTTTAAAATTTGTAAAATTGTTATTTCTATATATATGAAAAAGATGTGCTTGTCCAAAATGCAACAATACAAAAAATAATGTTTGGGAATAAGGTCAATTAAATACATGATTCTACAATATTTCAGTACATCCTAATTCAGATTGAGTTTGATGTTCATGAAATCTGCAATTCTTTTGATACATGGATTACTCATTCCAAAACATGATCTTTTTCTTGTACATGTATGTGTAGATCTATATTTTTAGGCTTCTAATTTATTATGGCAATATTCTTAAACCATAAATATGGTTTCAATTGGCTATTTATTTGTGTTCCTTCCTCGAGGGAGTTTGATTGAGTAGCTATTTTTTAGGGAGTCTCTATACACATCTAGTTTTGAGGGGGTCTCTATATGCATTTGTTTTTTAGGGAGTCTCTATAGGAATCTAGTTTTGAGGGGCTAGCCAACTATATCCAAAGGTTGGGTCGGTAGGGGTAGGGGTAGGGGTGAGATTGGGGCTAGGGTCTATGCCCTTTCCCACTTCACTAGTTATGCTACCCCTTGGTTATGTGGAGGTAGGGGCAGTGTAAAGAAAATAGTGAGTTTTATGATCCTTTGAAGGGATTTAGATATGGAATGCTTTGAAATGAGAAGAATTTTTCTTTGAATAGATGAAATACTTGGGGGGAAAGGTGAATAAATATCCCCTAGAATTGTTAAAATTAATATACTTTTTACTTTCTAGATTCTACATATGTAATTAAATAAATGAATGAAGTAAACACATCACATGCACAAGAGAAAACCATAAATTTATTGATATCCATTGAAGTGATGGATCATCCTAAACTAAAGAGGGGGATTTTCACACTTGTAGCATTACTATACATTTAGAAAATGATCACATGCCATGACTGATGCTAAAGTTGGTCAATACATCAACATATTAGTACCCTTCTCTATAAATGTGTTTAAGTGTAAAGGCCTACTTTTTCAAAATGGCCAAATTCAATTTATTTTTTGTTCATTTTCCTTTTTCGAAGTCCCTTTCTTCCCAATCACATTTATAATAATACGGAATTCACCTCCCTTTCACACCACCTAGATGCTAAGGTTTGAACATGTTTATAGTACAACTAACTTAAAGTATGTTTGGATTTCCCCCATCAAATTTTAACTTGTTTCAATATATCAAAGGAGTCATTCATTTGATTTCTTTCCTTGGATTTTGAAGCAAACGAACCAAAGGATTCTCTAAATAAGAGAGTAATCTTTGACGATGGGTTTTCTTCTCATTGGTCTTGGGTTCAACTCTAAGGCTCAAATTAATCCAATGAATGTGCTTTGTGGGTAAATGTGTACAGTCCCTTGAGAATAGTCTCACCCCTTCCTAGCCCCAACTCAGCACTAAGTATGAACAATGTAAGATAAATTAGATTGCTAATATACCCTTGACACTATATATGTATATATATGTTACTTTACAATTTATATATTTAATTCATTTACATAAATTTTTATACACATGATATAAGATAAGACTTTTCTACTTTAATATAAGATTTTTAAAATAAATTTAAATATTTTATCTTAAAATTAATAATAATGTAAAGATTTATTTATACACTATTTATAAAATTTAAAATTTAAGTCCATTCTACGAATATTAATGGAGAAGTGTTTATTGAGCTAAAGCATCTTAAAAATTACGAAGAAATGCGAGAATGACGAGCACTAACAAGATCACTTTATTTTTCATAGTACAAAACATACAGAGACACTCGATTTTCACAGCACTAACTTTCTTTATTAAAGCGAAGGGAATCTACGTTTTAAAAGAAGCGAGCAATGAGTTGTGATCGATATCGACTCCATTGAAATGAAAGTATTAGGAATAAACTTTACCGATATATTTCACTGGAAGCCATCTCCTACTTTAAATTTAGAGAGTCAATAAGCTTGTATTGCATTAATATTCAATTCTATAAATCTATAGTCAGTTTGATATTCTACTGTGATAGGAAAGCTTTGAATGAAGCATTGCTGCTACTGAACTTATAGATAAAAAGGCGTCATCTATATCAATTTATGCTGCAATGGCTGAAGCTCGGCTCCGATTTGGAACTAAAAGCTCTGCTGATGTAAAGCTGTTCTTGACCGGCCCAGGTGAGGAGAAATATGCAAGAAATCCAGTTTATCTCCATTCTCAGATCATCAAAAGATTGAAGTGTTTTGAAGGCAAATTTTCTGACCGCTGGGAACCGTATAAATCAACCGAAATACGGGTAACTACTACTCATAACTTTGATCACTATTTAAAATGTATTGAAATCATGTATGGTGAGCGTGTGGATTTCCTCAGTATTGAGGAATGCCTGGCAATTCTGTCAGTTGCTTCTGAATTGGTGGCTGATGAATGCGTCAACAAATGCATGCAATATTTGGAGGCAGTTCGTTGGAGTGCTGAGGGGAAGTCCCGAATTCAGAAAGTGCTGTCTTCTGAGGGTTTGAAACTGAAAATTTTACCAGATTTGGCTGCCAGGCTTCATGAGGACGATGGCGAGGAGCATATAAATTTTGTGGAGAAGATTATCCAAGAGATGGTATCTCTTATCAAAATTAGTTGCGCTTCTTTATCCAAGAATCGAGAAAGTGCAGAGAAAGATTTAAGAGGGATATTAGAGGGAAATCCGAGTAGAGATGTTGTGGACGTATGCGGGCGTGTGGTTTTGCAAGAGTTCAAAGCATCCGTCAATTCTCGTGATTTCTCAACTCTAAAGCTGCCTTTTAATCTTATTCAGCTATGTAATGGAGGAATACTCGAAGAGGCACTCAAGGCATTTTGTGAAGATGCAGAATTTATAAAAATTGTAAAGGAGCAATACTGTAGACCAATTTTTATCATCTTTTCACATTCTATTGATGAACCTGTGTTCGACATAGCAGTTTGGTTTATGAAGGCCATGGGAGACGGGAAGATAATAATTCCTCGAGCTTCTCGAGTTTCTTTACTCACAACTTGGCTTCCCATCGTGGGAAAATTCAGGGACAATGGTTCAGTACACACTCATAAATCTGAGCAGCGTGATAAAGCAGTGCTTAGCGTGGTGGAGAGCCTCCCTCGGGTGGACCAGAAACCCATTTGCGTATTATGGGCAGAGGTTTACAGATTGAATAGAATCGATATCGCTACGCCATTGACTTTCTCTAAATCTCTGCTTGCCTGAATTCTGAATAATTTTCTGAGACATTTTGTTTTGATTTCTAGATGTTTGGACTCGCGTATTGAGTCATGTCTATCGTAGGAAATTGGAGTACAGCTTGTGTCTTAGGTTTGAACTTGGAAAGTGTGTCATGTATAATGTGTTTATGGTAATAAAATGTTTGTTTAATTTTTCTAAGATTGTCTTCCATCATTTTTATTAAGTTTTAATATTTATATATTTAAAATTTGAAAAATACATGTGGATTTGATGAAATGAGTCATTTTATAACTTTTAGGGGTTTAATTATTTTTGCGTATTTTTTCTATAGTATTAGATTATAAATGGCAATACATTTATGAAAATGTTGAAAAATATGATGTTAAAATTGAAGTTTTTAATCTTGTCTTTACATTTTTTCTCAAAAATATCTGATTAATATTATTCTGAAATCTCCATAACAATTATCTTATCTCAAAGTAAATTTGGTCATTCAATATATTCAAATTTTGCTCTTTCCTCAAGAGACTATAAAGCTTGATATATCTATTTCACTTATGTTTGCATCTAAAATAGAATATTTTAGATAAATGAATGTACGTTGTGGACACATTATTAATTTCTTATAGGAAAATAATCATCTTTTTCTCACATGTTTAATGAGAACTATAATCTAAAGTTATTTCTTAAAATGTCTTTGAATGCTTCATCATGATATTACTATTACATCTAGAGAAATTAATAAAGTTGGTTTATCTTTTCATTTAATCAAATTAAAAAAACATATGGAAACCAAGACATCAAAGTTGCAGTCTTGTAATTTCCTACATTCTACATTCCAAAACTAAGATTCTTTCCCATTGTAGACCATATGCTATTTTTTATTATCTAGAATACCCTACATACACCGATTAACATGGTTTTACCTTTTCCTTTTATATATTTCACTTTGTTCATATCTTAATATTGAAAAAAAAACCCCAAATTTTTAAAAGTGGTTGTCATAGTGCTTTCAACACTTCTAAGATACTAGGAGCCAAACAAACCCTGAGGATATGATTATTATATACATAGAATAGCACACAAGTACACATCTGTTTGAAAATCAAAATTTACAGATGATGATAGAATTTTACACAAATCTAACTAGTCTGATTCTCATGTAATGTTGTAAAAAATGAAAAAAAGAAGAAGCAAAAACACATTATAATACAAATTTGTATTTTTTCAATCATACTTTTTGTATAGAGAATAACCAAAACTAAACTACCATACATTATCGATGAATAATTTGTAAGCTCAATAAATACTCCACTCCTCAAACAAAGTGAACACAAATGGAAACAAATATATCAAGCTTAAAGCCTGACATGTGACTATGATGGACAATTGAAGTAAATGTGAGGGCAAAGGTGAAGGGAAAATGCCAACACCCGATAGAGGATAAAAGGTAAGGTAGACACAACTAAAGTGTGTGGTAGATTTTTTTCTATAATATTGACAGGCTTAGCATTGGCTGAAGTTTAAAAAATTTAATTCTCCTCTACAAGAAAAAGGAAATGGTCTACCCTTGGCAATGAATAGCATAAGGGTCAACACTGAGTGTTGCAACAAGAAAGAAAGTGAGTAAGAGTAGTAATTGAGTAAAGATTTAAATTAAGCTATCTTTCTTTGTATCTCATCAATCTTGCATGACCTTTCCATCTACCTAGCCTAGCACCATGAAGCTTCAACAAGTCTTGTTTTAATGTATTTGTAGAACATTTATAAGGATTTTCATGCACCTCGGTAAATGCAAGAAGTTGAGTTTCGATTCACGTGAAGTTTTCTCGACCTTGGAAATCCTCCTAAAAACATGTATGAGTTATGAAAAAAATGCATATGCATTTAGGTTCGAACACCCAACCCAAAAATTGAAATCCATACGTGTTTTGTTTCATGTGCCTAAACCTAAATGGTTATGCACTTTTGAGAAATAAGTACACATTCTTAAAAATATTTTAGCATTATGAAAAAATGTTCTAAAAAAATTGTACATATTTTGAATAATATGTTTGTGTTCTAAAAAATGTATATGCACTTTGTGAAAAAATTGAATTTTTCAAAAATGAGCTTGTGGAGATCATTTTTTAAACATGGGTATAGATATTTGAAACAAGTACACATTTTATACAACTCATATGCATTTTTAAAATTTTGAATTACGTCCCTATCCTCTACATTGGTTTTCGATCAGGCTAGGCTTTGTGGGAGCAAGCTTGTGCCTTGGACCTACAAATTATTGGCTAAGGCATTGGAACCGAAAATTTTTGCCTTAGCATAATTTTTAGAAGGCCTTCCTAATTAAATTTTCTAATGAATTAGAAACCTATTAGATTTCTTAGTGTGCTAGATTAAAAAAAATTGTGGGGATTTGATTAATTTTAATATTTGTGTATTGTTTATTAATCAAAGTGGTACATAAACTTCAAATAGTGAGTTTTCCTAAAATTTAAATAATGTTTTTGGTTTTATATGTTTTGTAAAATAAATTATAAAACATCAATCTTTACAAAATTCTCCTTGGGATTAAACTTGGTTTTTTGATAAAATGATATGTTTACATCAATTTATGGTAGTTGTACACCAAAGGTTTCCGAAATAGACATTAGGCTCAATAAAAAAAAATTTTAAAAAAATTTAAAAAAATTTAATAAAAAAATATATGCTAACCAATCTTTGGTGTCTTAGGTATCTTTCCCTAAAAGTATTTACAATTTTTTTTATTTAGGCCAAAATATGGTGGTTGTACACATGTATGGTATGGTCGTAAAAGAGACATTTTTTTGTTTTTACACAACCCTACTAAAAAGCACTTTCTACCACTTGGGTACTAGAATATGTTACATGTTTAAAAAGTAGACTCTGAGCAGTATATTTTATATTGGTGAAATTTTTAATATCCAATATTTAAGTTCCTCAATTTTTTACATCAATTGAGATAAATTTTTAAATCAGGGAAAACACTTCCACTTTTTGCTTAAAAGTGGGACTCAACTTCTTGCAGGCATCCACCCATGTATCATTTATTCTACTAAATGTCCTCTTTGTTATAAAATCATGTCTGGGCCATATTTTTATAAAACAATTGATGCTTCTCCTACAAATCATGCTCTTTTTTTATTGTATGTACATGAAAAAGGTCATTTGGGAGGGTCTCACATGTTTCTAGATTTGATTTATGCTATATAAAGGTATCAAATGTTGCATAATGATAGTTTGGGTACTCTCTTGATATGAACTTGCCCCTGCCCTCCACATCACTCCCCCCACTCCCCTCTAGAGTTCTTTCTCCTATTTTTATGAATAAAAGACAATTTTTTACATATTATGAGGAGTTCTATTTTTATTTCTAAAGACATGCACCTTTACAACTCTATAAATGTAAAGATTATCCATATCTCCATATCAATAAAAGTATATTTTCATAGGTCTTCTCACGTCTTCTTTTCTATTCGAACCTTTTTCCTTCACGATTTCAAGAGAATTTGTGTATTTACCTACATATATGGTTGGTGATATTTGTTCTCATTTAATACCTATCATACCCCTTACCTTCTTATTTGCCTATAGAAATCTTAAAATAGAGAATTGTGTGAGCTTTTGAGTAGATTATTAATATTTTGAGTTTTTTGTGAGAAGGAAGACATTATTTAATCTAGGTGCATTAGCATCCTCTCCATTTCATGCATCTTTCTTATGCATTTTCCTAGCAAGTGATCTAGAATAAGATTAGTCAATAGATAAATATTCATGTTGAGTTGGTTCAATACTTTGCATCTAGATTACGTGAGGAAATAATCCTTTCTCTGAAAGTTTGGCTTCATTTAGTAAGGTATCATACCTTAAAGCTATTCTAAACTCCTAATGAGCCATTGGAATAAGGATCTAATCATACGGAGAGATTTACATTGACAATATTTTCTGTCATGCCTAATGGGACCAAGATTTTTGAACTTTACATCACTTACTTTAGTGTTTTTATATTCTTTAATGTACTCATCCTTATAGAATATATTCAATAATAACCTGATGAATATACAAGCTCATCATTTTGGGTGACTTTATTTGTATGTACCAAGTTTCTCTAGTTGGGAAGATCCATGTCCTATTTATAATTATGCATTAATAAAAAATAATATAGTATCTTGTATACTTTAGCATGTCAAGATACGATGGAAAAAATGTTTCACTTCCTTTCCATGAAAACATGAATATTCCACCTCCCAACTAGTGGTACAACCTAGAAATGTTATTGGTTTTACTTTGAATATATCCCTACTACATTAGGATATCAACACTTTCGTAGTGAGATTTTCTTTGATCCACCATGCTTAGCCTTCTTTTAAACCTTCATACACTTACCAACAACTCTAGGATACTTTTTTTTTTCTTAATTAGCATTCTTATCCCCCCATGTAGCCATAGAAAAGAGATAAATTTGAGAATCTTATCATCAAGGATATGATGTTGAGTCTCTAAAAATGGTTAAGGGATTTGAGTTGTAGCTAGGGTATAACAAAATCTAGGAAGAGGTTTCCGATCAAGATTATTTTCATTTTTTCAATATATGAAAGCATAATGATATGAACATAAATAAAGGGATCGATTAAAATAATTCAGCAAAAAGGTTTTCATATTTTTGGGCAAGAGCATCAGATGCTATGTTATGTTTTTTCATAAATAGCAAGACCACTTTTTGTGATCCCCCTTTTTAGGACCTTAATCTCCACCATTTTCAAAATAAATCAGTGTTTTACAAATTAAATTCTAAGTACTACAACTCTTGTTGCTATAAAATCTTTAAATTTTGAGTCTAAGTATCTTCAATTTCTTATTGAAGTTCTGAGTTTTCTGATTTTAGAAAAAATTAGCATCTTATACCTTTTTGGTCCCCAGTCTTTGTGCACTTACCATACTCTTCAATTGATCCATGCTTTTGACTCTGCTCCACTACAACTTTTTCTCAAGATTTAAAAATTTCATGGCCCCCATTTCTATTTCTCTATTCAACTTCCATTCTTCATCATGAAACTTTTCTCAAAAATGTTTAAGACACTTTTGTTTCTTCAAGTTAATGGTTGTTTTGTGAAAGGTTGAATTTTATCTTCCAAATTCTCACTTGTACCTATATTGTTATCTTTAAATATGTAGCTTGTTATCCTTCCATATGCATTTTTACATTGTGCACAATCTCTACTTCGATGCCCTTTATAAGGGAATTCCACCTCTCCCTCTCTGGTAATATGAATTTGATCTTGTTCTATCCTTTTGACCATTTTGAATGAATTTCCATTATCTTCCATACTTGAAAAATCTACATGCATACACAAATTTTTAGTTATTTAAATATAAGGCTCTCTACCCTCATTTGATACCTCTATTGGTTGATCTTCATGTTGATCTCAACTTTCCAAACAATTTTTGAGACTTTCATGAAATCTCTCATCAAAATTATCATCATCCTCTCTAAGGATTGATCTTTGCTCTAGTTCACAATAGTGAACTTCCTCTTCCTCAAACTTAGTTTCTCTAAGTCCTTCTTCCTTCAACCAAGCACTCTACATGTGTCTCAAATTATTCCTCAACTTTCTTGTAAATAATTCTTTAATAGGCCATGTAACCCACTTCTTAATTATCCATCTGTATCTCTAGTCTTTCTCATTGTCTTGTATGAACATCATAATTAAACTAAGGTGTTCCTTTATCTTAAAAATTTCTCTATCAAATCCCCCTTGACTCATCCTTCTCATCTCTATGTCATTTTCTTTCACATTCTCCTCCAATCTGTTGTGAAGTTACACGTGAACCCTTGTCATGACTATAATTAGTCATCTTCACTCTTACTTTATGAACTTTCATCTCATCCACTTGTGAGATGCGCTAAGCCTCTGTAATAGCATGTTTTTCTCACCCTTCTACAAGTACCTCACGAAGCTTCTCTCCTCTAAGCTTGGCTTTTTGGTAATAGTAGTTCTCTTCTCTCTAGAACCTTTTGAGCTTTCTCTTTCCCTCTGGGATTTTTTACTATATTCACTCTCAAGAGCTTCAACTATTATTTACTTTACTTACATCCAAAAGCTTCAATTTCTCTTTCTACAGACACCTCTACCCACATAGATGCAATTGCGGAGTTGTCCCAACAAATTCCACCCAATCTTAGCTGGAAGTCATTTTTAAAAGATTTTTATGCCATGTATCTCCACTCTTGTTGGACTATCTTTGGAAAGTATTTCCCTGCGTTTGTCTTTAATCTTCATCTCCATAGTTAAGTTATCTTCTACAATACCTACATAAGATTTGTAGGAAGGATGTTTCCCTCTAACAAAATACCAAGATAGTATTTACTTTTAGTCTCTCATTCATTGGTCTTCAACTATCACTTTCTTTAACTCTCTGGACTATGTCTTCATTATAATTTTGCTAGTACCTACAAATGTTGTCTACTATTGCAATGCATAGTTCCAACATAGACTCAACCTTCTGACAATAGTTGGTCAGTCTTAATACCACTATAAGAACTAGACTTCACATGACATGACTACTTTGACTCTTACAATTTTAATATCCTTGATACAATGACTGACTATAACCTACAACTTAAATGTCAGGAAACACCCATAATGCATCCAATATTTAACATGACTAAATATTTCTTTACTTAGGCAATGTTTCAATAGATTTCATCAAACTCCTCATACATTAACATAGGGTGTTGGTATAACCAAACATGCACCCTTTTTGTACAATGCATACATATTTTCTTCATGAATCAACCATACATCTAAGACACTAAAATGATATTAACTAATATTGACTACCTATCATTATGAAACTACATTAAAATATTTTCAATAAAAAATCTATTAGTAGACACTTTTGTAGTTTTGATAGACATAGCTCTTTAATGTCTCCTAACTAATATTGATAATAACAGTTAGACTTCCAACATATGAGCTATAATTTTATAAACTAACTCAGTCAATGTGAAGCAACTTAAGTTCCAGAATTAAACTAAAGCTACAAGGGTAGAGAAGAATTGGATCCTCTAAAACTACCTGGGAAACAATGACTCTACAAGAAAGTATCTTGCTATAATTGGTTGTGAAGTTGTCTTCGCTTGTTCAATACCTTTATTGGCCTTATAAATCTATAGCTGGACCTTCCACATTCACTCTCCTGTAAATTTAACCTGCTTTCATCATAACCAATCTTGCTTGATAACCTTAGATCTTCAGATTTTAAACCTTCATACTGTAGCTGTAAAACCTTATTCCTGCACTTTCGTAATAGTGATCTAAACAATGACAGCTTTGACACAAGTTGGCATGTGATTCATAAGACTTTTGACTTCAAGTACTACAACCCTTATGTATCTACTACAACTAAAAATATAGTGATCTCCTCCTAGATGAACGACATTAAAACATATAAAAACATTTACAGATAACAACAATAGGAATTGAGCAACTTAGATGAAAACCCTTGAGACTTTTTTGAAGTTCCATGGCTTCCAAACTTAGTCTTCCTCCGTTCAGTGAAATACTCAGTTTGCAATCAACGACTTTGAATTACAATGATGGCCCTTTGACTCTGGTGGCTTAAAAGAATTAGAAATTAAAAACTTGTCAGTGATTTCTCTCTATCTAAAATAGACTGCGATCTACTTTCAACAATCAACGATATTTTCTTCTTCCAACACCTTCTTCATTTGATCTTTTTCAAAGATTTCAATAGCCTCAGTTTGTAGGCGAACTCCTTTGCACAATCCTTTTGTACAGTCTCTTTGACGTCAATGAAGTTCATCTTTCTTTGATCTTCTTTAATAAACTATCTTTTGAGATTCCACTGAACTAACAAGCAAGAAATGTCTTCACATCCCAACAACTGTTCCAAGAAGCAACATCATCTTCAACAGAAATGAACTACAAACTCTGCAAACGATTTACTTGACATCCAAAGGTGACTCTAGAAAATTTTAGAGGTAGTGGCATCATATATTAGAAATTATATTCTCTCTAGCTTTCGTGATCGACAACATACTCTGCACCATCACAACAACAACTCGGCATGAACATAGTAGTCACCCACTCTCTATCTCATGGCAGCCCTCTATTCATCACACGAGTGCAGGAACATTTTTTTTCTTATACCACAATTGTCAAAACCACACTCATAACTCTTAAATATATATATATATATCTGAAGAAAGAGAGAGTACATTGATATATTTTTCTTGTAAGTGGCTTCTCCCTTCTACTTTTGAGGCTGAAATATTACTTCATTTTATACATAGAAAGAAACTAAATTAACAATGGATCCAATTAAGACCCCATTATTTATAAACAATTTCAATCCCTATATTATTGTTAAAACAAGCTTAATTCAGAAATTTTACAACTCCTAATTTATCGACCAAGACAAAAATAAAATAACAATAAAATGCTCCTGCATCATATTCTCATATTAAAAGTAATATAAAAAATTATTTATAATTATTAATTTTATCTTGTATTTAAAGTTTAACTGTCACATTAACATGTACGTTCCTTGAATAATAATGGAGAAATCTTTAAAATCTTTATTGAGATAAAGCATCTTAAAAATTACGAAGAAATACGAGAATGACGAGCACTAACTAGCTTTCTTTTATCAAAGCGAAGCGAATCTGCTTTATAAAAGCAGCGGCAATGAGGTGTGATTGATATAGACTCCATTAAAATGAATGTATTAGGAATAAACTTTAGCATTATATTTCACAGGAAGCCACCACCTGTTCTAAATATTGGGCGATAATAAGTTCTACTTTGCAAATCTCGAGTTGGTTTGATGTTTTACGTATATTTGATAGGAAAGCTTTGAAAGCTCTGCTGATGTTAAACTGCACAATAGTGATATCAGATGTATCTTTTGATTAGCTTCGCATTTTGTTTTTCTTTGTAGATTAAGTGTATAGTGCATATACAGCGAGTATCTTAGCTTTAACAACGCCTGGAAAGTGTGCCATGGTTAATGCGATTATAGCAATGATAAAAAGTTCGTCTTTTTAAATTTTACTTCCATCATTTTTACTATTCAACATTTTCTTATACTTGCTAAAACTTATAAATGAATTTGACTTTAGGAGTGTGATTATTTCTATATACATGATAATTATTATTGCTTTTTACAAAATAAAAAAATATTATATTAATATTTTTTTATCATAATAACAATTATTTTTTATTAATGTATATGTCTTGTTCAATGGATTTAATTTTCAAGAATTTTTTGTTCGAGAATATATTAAATTTGATGTACTTATTTCAATTATGTTTGACATACCATTTCTAACCACAATACAATTAGTTTTTCAAATTATATTGAACGAGTAATGTCAACGAGGTTCCATTTTTTGTTACACTCTCCAAACGGTTTGATTTGTCGAGAATGTAACTATAAATAATACTATTTCATTCTCTTCTTGGACAATAAGAGAAAGGATACAATTTTGTGTTCTACTCCAATTTTGTTCATTTTGATTAGGACATCAAGCTAGGATGATGTTGATTAAAAGTGGCTAGTTTACTTTTTGAGTCTAATAAAACTATTAATTCAGGGCTCTCAATGAGCTTGGGCATTATATGAAGGTATGGTTCAATGTTTTATAGAGTTAATTTTCTTATGACTTTCTATTACACATTGATGAAGAGACCTCTTTGATTAATAAAATTTGATTATATTAAATAAACTAGTAATTGCAACTTGGTATGCAATAGGTACCCCAAAATATATAATTAAATTTATAATTATGGGAGTGATGTACTTCATTATTATTTCCGTGATCTGCTCATAAATGTCCTCCAGCTGCCTCGCTATTGGAACCCCGGTAATGCGGGGAAGGTCCAACATTGTTAAATCGATAAAATATAAATATATGAACTTAGTTTAAAATCAAGTATCTTTATATTAATTTTTATATTAATATAATTACATATTGCATTTGTTTAAATACATTATATTATTATAACTATAATTTCAAGTTAATATTTAAATTATTTCTAATACTAAAACTATTATATATATAAATATTATTAAATATACAACTACAAATAAAGGACATCCTTTGATCTTTCAACAACAAATGCAATATATTATTAACTCTAATTACTATTAGTACTCTTCTCTTGTGATTATTTTTATCATCAATTAGGGTTTGATAATTGTGTTCATCATAAAATATTGCAAAAATCATCATTTCCCTTCGAAAAGAAATGGTTATCTCAATCCTATTATGGCCTTTCATTTACCTAATTTGCATATTTTAACAATTTTATCAATTGTAAAATTTAATGCTTTTATGAATAATAATCCTAGAAGATTATAATGTCACATAGCAGGCAGAAAAAATTTATAATGACAATCAATTTTCAACTAACTGGCTAATGAAACTTTTCTTACACAATTGGTTAATAGTCTACAAGTCATATGTTAATTGGTAACCATTGATATAAATATTCTTTAAATGGAAATATAATCAATCCCTCAAATTATTTATATAACTCATCTTCCCTATACATATATTGTATTGAAATACTTACCATATCCAATAGTCTATTAAAATAAATTAAACCATCATTTTATTATTCAAATTAAGAGCTATTTACAATAATAAAAATGAACATAAACCTTAATCCTTACAAAACTATTTCATTCAATTGAAATACAAAATTTATCGTAAAGTAGAAATTGTAACCCTTAACTCTAACCATGATCTTAACTCAATTTTTTTTTTCAAAATACTAACTACCATAACCACCTGTAGAAATTATCTTTCTGATGCTATGCTTATTTTCTTTCTATTTAGATATATATCATACCTTCTTTTTAGTACAATAGAAGAAAGTCGTCAAAGTCTTTGTATTAGAAGTAGCAAAAGAAGATTTAATCATTAATTCGTAATATAAATCTTAGCATAATATCAGAAATCAAATCAAGATAAACCCAAAACAAAAAAAAAAGTAAACCAATTTTCCTTAGTACCTCCCCATGTTTTCCCTTTTCTTTTATTAATTGTAGAGACTACAAGAGGGATATCATTTCCTAAAGTAAAATCTAACTTGATATATTCAATTTCTAAAGAATCTTAATTACTACCAAAAATTTTACATTTAAAAAATTAATAGAATAATTATTAACATGTATTGAAAAAAAATTGAAAAGGAAAGGAAATTGTCAACCATAAAATATACTAATTTATATATCTCAATCTTTTCATTAATGTCGAAATGTTCATTAAATATAAAGCCCTTTTACTTCAAAAATTGGCATAAAATATTACATATTATAGTGTAATCTAACATGTTATATAAGTGATTATTTGGATTGATATTTTTATAATATATGTAGTTGAGTTTGTGTATATTTTTTTAACTCTTAACATTTTAGAATTGTATTGTGTTATCTATTTTCTCTTGGTGATAATATATCATAACAAATGAAATCAAATTTTGATTTTAAAAAATCACATATAATTTTCTTCTAAAAATCTTAACACTCAAAATTATATAAATTATAATAAAAATTCAAAATCAAATTGATTAAATACATCTTAATATTAAAGTATATATTCAAAGAAAATATGTTTAAAATTATTATACTTATAATTAAATTTTAATTGAATAATTGTTAAACTCATATTATATAGTATTATAAATTTATATCAAACCTTTTCCAATTAATGAATAAATAAAATACATTATATAAACAACTTCTCTTTTATCATAAGATACACTCAAGTAAATGATACATAATCAAAGTTGTACACATATTATAACTGTTGAGAAACATGTGTCTCAACCTTGCAATCCTTTTCTGAAAAATTCCAGAATCTATTTGAGGTAGTTTTCCACGTGTTTATGCATTGGAAAATGGTTAGTGAATTGTTAAAAATGAGTCTTGTCCATAGTAGAATATAGGTGGGCCATTTTTAGAGCCTTAATGACTCATTTTGTGACTTTTATGAGGGTCTTAACTAGGGGACAAAATTATGGACGGGATTACTATTTTAACCTGGTTGTTTTTCCATCTTGGAAATATAAATGTAAAAAATGGGCACCATGTGGCATGGTGGTTAAGCCCATGGTTTTGTAAAACCACAAGTGGTTTTCAGGTTGTAAAATCACTATAAAAGGAGGGCTTGGGGAGGTATTTGTATCATTGAGTTTTTGCAAGACTGGATGCTAGAAGGAGTCTCTCCGAGTTCGAGTTGTGGTGATGCGCTCCTGTAAGAACTTGCATTGCAAGTGTATTGTAATCATCTTGGTTTGATAATACATTGTGCGAGTTTTGGAGGGTGGGGTTTTTCTCCCTTAAGGGTTTCCCCATGGTAATCATTATGTTATGTGTTCATTGTTATTTTGTTTATGCTTTATTGTGCATTTCTTGAGATCTTTGCAATATTTAAGTTGAAATTTGCATAACCGTCCTCTCAAGATTAGTGTAGGAAGCGTTTCCACACACCTTTGCTTCCTTTCAAGTGGTATCAGAGCCTAGTTGGTTTTGGTTCTATTTGTTGGGTACAGGGTTTTTTGAGCTAATCAAGGTTTGAGTGGGAGCTTGTGTAGAGTATTTCATTTCTATGTTGCAGGATTGAAAAGATGGCAAGCATTTTAGGGAGGATTGATGTAGAGAAGTTTTTTGGCACAAACTTTAAGATGTGGAAGCTAAAGATGGAAGATCTATTGATTGATCGGGATCTATGGGATGCGATTGATGAGAATAAGCATAGGCCCACAGATCTGACTTTAGCCACACAATATGATGTGACTGATAGAAAAGCTAAAGGTCTCATCAGATTGTGTCTTGCAGACTCTATTCTGATAAATGTCCATGAAGAATCTATTGCAAAGAAGCTTTGGAAGAAGCTGAGTGAGATCTATTAAGAAAAATCACTTGTGAACAAGATCTTCTTAAGGAAGAAATTGTATTCTTTGAGAATGGAAGAAGGTGGACAAACTTCTGAGCATCTAGAAAGCTTTAATATGTTGGTGACTTAGTTGACCTCTGTTGGGGTGCCAATGGATGAAGAAGAAATATGCCAAATCTTGCTATGTTCGTTGCCATACTCATGGGACAGCCTTGTCATGGCCATAGGGAGCACTTTAGTTATCTTGAAGATGGAGGATGTGGTTGGTTCTCTACTTTCTGAAGAGATGAGAAGGAAGGTCTCTCTGAATGCCAAAGAGGCTTTGAGTGTTTGAGGAAGACCAAAAGAAAGAGGCAAGAATGAAAAGCAGCATGGCCGTTCTAAGTCCACGAATAAGGGGAGATCAAAATCTCCTACAAAGTCCAAGGCAATCTGCTGGAACTGTGGCAAACCCGGACACTTCTGAAAGGACTACAAAGAGGAGAAGAAAAAGAAGAAGAAGAAGAAGCAAGATTCTGATTCTGAGTCTGAGAAGGAAGATGGAGATGCTTTCATTACAGCCTTGGCCACTTGTGTAGGTGATAATGCATGGTTAATAGACTCAGGTGCATCTTTCCACATGACTCTTAATAGAAACTAGTTTAGTAAGTATGAAAATTTTGATGGTGGTAAGGTGTATTTGGGTGATAACTCAGTACTTGATATTGTTGGTTGTGGAAGTATTGATGTAAAATTTTTTGATGGTAGAATTAGAAGATTTGATGGTGTCTTGCATATCCTAGGACTAGCAAGGAATTTGTTATCTGTTAGTAAGCTAATAGATGCAGGTGTGCATGTATAGTTTTCTGAAGCAAGTGTGAAAATGGTGAGAGGTGCTATGGTAATAGCAAGAGGAAGTAGATTGGGTACACTATACCAGTTTGATGCATGCACAGTTGAGTGCAATAGTACTTCTGGTAAGATTATGAAAAAGACTACTCAGTTGGAAAAAGAGAGGGTTTTTCTTTCAACAGATGGTCATGGTTTTTGGGTACCAAAGGGTGCTCTGTCTACTGAATCAAAGTTTCCTGCAAAGAAGACCATGTTATGGCACCAGAGACTCAGCCACATAGGAGAGAAGGGTCTACAGACCTTGAAAAATAAGAACCTTGTGAATGGGTTGAATGATTGTAATCTTGAATTTGATTTTTGTGAGCATTGTATCTATGGTAAAAAAAATCGCATTCAGTTTTACTTAAGTTCTCATAAGTCCTCAGATATTTTGGATCTAATCCATTCGGATGTATTTGGTCTAGTTGATGTTCCTTCTATTGGTAGATCAGTTTATTATGTTTCTTTCATTGATGATTTCGGTAGAAGAATATGGGTTTATTTTCTTAGGAGTAAAGTTGAAGTTTTCAGTCATTTCAAACAATTTAAAGCAATGGTTGAGTTGCAGACTGGAAAAAAAATAAAATGTTTGAGAACTGATAATGGTGGTGAATTTTGCTCCAATGATTTTGACACATTTTGTAAAGATTGTGGTATTAAAAGAGAAAGGACAACTCCGTATTCTCCATAGCAGAATGGAGTTGCAGAAAGAATGAACAGGACCTTGATGGAGAAAGCTAGGAGTATGCTGAGTGGAGCTGGACTAGAACAACAGTTCTAGGCTGAAGCTGTAGCCACTGTCTGCTACCTGATAAATAGGTCTCCTACATCAGCTCTTGTTGATAAGACACCAATGAAAGTGTGGTCAGGCCACAAGCCTTTACTTAGACATCTGAGAGTGTTTAGTTGTGAAGCATATGCTCATGTGCCAAAGAAGAAGCAGACTAAATTGGATAACAAAGCTGTTAAATGTATTTTCATCAGATATAGTTATGGTGTGAAAGAATACAAGCTTTGGAATCCTGTTGAACAAAAGGTATTTTATTCAAGAAGTGTTATTTTTAGAGAAACTAAGCCTTCTTCTATTACAGTGCAGCCAGAACAAACAGAACAAAAGAAAGATGTGAGTCAACTACCTGCTACACCGGAGAAAGTTGAATCAAGGCCCTTAGAAAGACAAGAAGTCGAGGAGAGCTCTATGAGTTCTAAATCATCAAAGGAAGAAGAGGTACCTGAAGCTCAACCTGAACCAGATCTTGTTTGAAGGCCTACTAGACAAAGGAAACCACCTGAAAGGTATGGGTATTCTCCTGATGATTGGAGATGCATATTTGCATTAAATGCTAACATTGATGAACCGAGATCTATAGAAGAGGCTCTTGGTATGAATGATTCAGAGTTCTAGAAAATAGCCATGGATGAAGAAATGGCAGCTCTTAAGAGGAATGAAACATGGGACCTTGTACCATTGCCTGAAGGATGAAAGCCTGTTGGTTGTAAATGGGTGTTCAAGAAGAAGATAGGTTCAGATGGAAGCATTGAGAAGTATAAAGCACATTTGTTTGCAAAAGGTTAGTGTCAGGTTGAGGGAGTAGATTATGGTGAGATTTTTTCTCCAGTAGCCAAAATGACATCCATTAGATTTTTTCTTTCTATTGCAGTAGCCTATGATTTAGAGATCGAGAAAATGGATGTGAAAACTGCTTTCCTTCATAGAGATTTGGAGGAAAAAAATTACATGACATAGCCAGAGTACTATGTGATGAAAGGTAAAATTCATTTGGTCTGTAAGTTGAAGAAATCCTTGTATGGTTTAAAACAGAGTCCTAGGATGTGGTACCAAAAGTTTGATACATATGTGTTGAGTTTGGGATTTGTATGATCTAAATCTGATCACTGCATATATTTTAAATTTGATGGTGATCGTTTCCTAGTTATTGCCTTGTATGTTGATGACATGTTGTTTATTGGCAAAGGAAAAGGTTTGATTGCAGAGTTAAAATCTTAGCTCTCGATAAAGTTTGAAATGAAAGATCTTGGTGCAGCTAGGCACATTCTAGGAATGGAGATTGTAAGAGATAGACAAAATAGAAAGCTTTGGCTAGGCCAGAGCAAGTATGTTGGTACTATTTTGAAAAGATTCAATATGCAGGATTCAAGACCATTGAGTGTTCCTGTTACAATGGGAACAAAGCTTTCTAGTTCACAGTGTCCTACATCCCCATTGGAGATGCAAGAGATGAGTCGAGTACCATATCAGAGTGTTGTTGGAAGTTTGATGTATGCTATGGTCTGTACAAGACCTGACATCACCCAAGTAGTGGGAGTACTTTCCCATTATATGTCTAATCCAAGAAGAGCACATTGGGATGCAGTAAAAAGAGTTTTCAGATATTTGAGGGGTACTTTAGAGTACTCGATATGTTTTCATGGAACAGGAAATGAGCATTCCTTAAATATTCGAGGCTATGTGGATTCAGACTGGGTCGATGATGTTGATAGAAGAAGATCCACCAGTGCATATGTGTTTACATTATTTAGTGGTGCAATCAGTTGGATGAGCAAATGACAAGCTATGGTTGCTTTGTCCACTACTGAGGCAGAGTATATGACAGCTACTCATGCCTTTAAGGAAGCCATCTGGCTAAAGAGATTGTGTTCAGATATAGAGTTCAAATAGGGTGCAGTGACAATTTACAGTGACAGTCAGAGTGCAATCTGCCTAGTGAAGAACCCAACTTTTCATGCCAGGACCAAGCACATTGATGTACAATATCATTTTGTGAGAGATATGGTTGAGGATGGCAAGGTGATGCTGGAGAAGGTAGAGACTTTGGTGAATGTTGGTGATGCATTAACTAAGCCCATGAGCACAGAGAAGTTCAGATGGTGTTCAGAGTCTATGGGCCTCTCGGCCCCTAGCAATTAAGTCCACGATATTTTGAATCCCCTGATTGTTGCAAGGTGTTCAACAAGTGGGAGAATGTTGAGAAACATGTGTCTCAACCTTGCAATCCTTTTTTGGAAAATTCTAGAATCTGTTTGAGGTAGTTTTCCACATGTTTATGCATTGGAAAATGGTTAGTGAATTGTTAAAAATGAGTCTTGTCCATAGTAGAATATAGGTGGGCCATTTTTAGAGCCTTAATGACTCATTTTGTGACTTTTATGAGGGTCTTAACTAGGGGACAAAATTATGGACGGGATTACTATTTTAACTTGGTTGTTTTTCCATCTTGGAAATATAAATGTAAAAAATGGGCACCATGTGGCATGGTGGTTAAGCCCATGGTTTTGTAAAACCACAAGTGGTTTCTAGGTTGTAAAATCACTATAAAAGGAGGGCTTGGGGAGGTGTTTGTATCATTGAGTTTTTGCAAGACTAGATGCTAGAAGGAGTCTCTCCAAGTTTGAGTTGTGGTGATGCGCTCTTGTGAGAACTTGCATTGCAAGTGTAATGTAATCATCTTAGTTTGATAATACATTGTGCGAGTTTTGGAGGGTGGGGTTTTTCTCCTGGAAGGGTTTCCCCACGGTAATCACTGTGTTATGTGTTCATTGTTATTTTGTTTATGCTTTATTGTGCATTTCTTGAGATCTTTGCAATATTTAAGTTGAAATTTGCATAACTGTCCTCTCAAGATTAGCAAAGGAAGCGTTTCCGCACACATTTGCTTCCTTTCAATAACATGACATGACATAGGCTTTGCTTACAATTCTAAAGAAAACAACTCGTGAAAATCATCTCATCTCGACAAGGGGTAAAAATCATAATCAAGACAACTATGTATTTGAAGAAATCATTGATTTCATGCACTACTAAGTGAAAAACAATATTGAAAAATGAGCCATCATTTACAATTGGAATAATTTATTCCATAGATTTATTTCAATTTTTTTGTTCTTAAATCATGTACTATTAAGTGAAAAACAATATTGAAAAAAAAATGAGCCACCATTTACAATTGGAATAATTTATTTCGATAGATTTATTTCAATTTTTTGTTCTTAAATGGTGACAAGTATACAAAATTAGATCGATGCAAGAGGTATGACTAACAAGATTAATAAAAGAATGATAAATCATAAAGAGACAAGAGTCTTTGCAGAAGTTTAGAAAACAATAGAAAACAACGAGATGATTAATACGGTGAGTGAAAACAATAGTGGAGAATAAAATGACATGTTTAAGTAAGCTAATATGGTGAGCGGTAAAAATAGTGGACGACAATGTGAGTGAGTTGTCAGAATGAGTGTCATCGCATTGCCAGTGATGCTCTTAATGCCCGTTTGAATTAAATGCATAATAAATGATTGGGATTAATTCAATCATCTAAGACAAAGAATGTGGTAGCCATGTCCGATGAGTGGCAGGTGTTATTATTTATTATCATTCGATGTTGATACTATTTCCTATTCGTATGCTGCTAGCTATCATTAAACTGCATAAGGCAAAGAAATAATGTTTATTAAAACTGCCACCTATTCTGCATTTTTGCTTTTTGTTCTAACCAATGACAGATGAGAAATCGGATGGCTGCAGATGATTCAATCATCTTTCACGCCTCTACTATTGCGTCGACCATCGATGCCTTTCTGACAGTTGGATGGCTTTCATTGTAAACCACTTCGGGGTAAAAATATACTAAGAGAATTAGATAAATTATTTGATTTAATATAATAGAAATTAATTATATTTTTTTGTATAATTTCAACTTATTCTTTTCCTATTAAATTTTATGAATAAATTTAATATAATTATTTCAAATGAAATTAAATATTTATATTCACAAATCTCAAACACATCTATAAATTTATTAATTATTCCATGTTTCCTTTAATTATAACTCACACTTGTAACCCTTACCATAAGATCTATTTGCAAAATTCATGATTTTGACAACCTAACATAGTGTTTTCCTCGTCCTTTTGAATTTACTCAAGACACAATGTTTGGAAATGATGACTTGACTCACACTAAACTCATGTCGACTCAGTTATCTAGAGGATCCTAGTCATCCCTTAAAAGCACATTGATACACATTTATAAACTTATCCTTAGGTTAATAATATAGTAATTAAGAAAATATATAAAGCTATCTTGGAGCCCAAGAGAGCACATGCTAGCCCTGGAATCAAAATGACCTTTCATTCTAAGTCATGGGTGAATCTTCCAGTAATAACTACATTTGATCCTAACCCTAGGAGTCAACGCATCTATCTTCCCTAGTATTTTTAGAATGCTCTGCACCTAGGAAGAAACAACGTGGTAGAGAACATTAAGGAACCAGCAATGATAAGGCTTCGATAAAGGCATTGTCTTGAGTTCTTATTTTTTATTATGTACTCTAGGATGGAATGAGTTTACTTTCATGTCTCTTTTCTTTTTTGGAAAATGTTTTGAAAGTTATTTTGGCCCTAATTTTTCGCAATCTATGGAAATGCTTTTTGGTGATGCTTATGCTTGTATCTCTATCAATGGTGCCCAATTTGACACCTTTAGGATTTTTAGGTCTATTCACCAAGGTTGCCCTCTGGTTCCTGCGTTGTATGTTCTTTTTGTTGAAGGTTTTGGTTACTTACTTTCCCACTTTGTTTCCTCTAGTTTAGTGTGTGATATCTCTTTGCCTAATTCTTCTTCCCAATTTGTCAATGGTCACTTTGCTAATGATTCCTTTCTCACTCTCATTGAGGATGAGGAAAATGTCTCTAATACCTTGCAATGCTTGGATACTTTTTGCCTTGCCTCTGGTTTGGCTATTCAATGGAAAAAGAGTCTCTTCTACAAACAATCCTTTCTTTTGGTACCTTCTTGGTTAGCTCAATATGAACAGAAGTGGATCCTGCATGGGGAAGTTTTCTGCTTCCTAGTCATTCCCTTTTCTTTTGAAGCCTTTCCTATGGATTTATGAAATGTTGTGCTTGGTAAAATTAAAAAGAAGCTAGATTACGGGATCACTAAGCCTCTCTCTCTTACTAGGAGGTTCCATATTTTCTCAAAGGTTTTGGCTATCACCCATGTTTATTACTCTTCCTGTTGGGATCCTTCTAAAGCTTCTTATCTTAGGCTAGACCATCTTCTTAGAGACTTCCTCTGGGCTTATGGTGTTGGTCATCATGGCTTTCATATGCTAGCCTAGGACTATTGATGCCTTCCTAGGGAGTCTGGAGGCTTTGTCCTTCTCTCCACCCAAAAGCATGGTCTCTCTCTTTATGTGAAATGGATCATTCATACTCTCATAGGTGATGAAGCTTGGAAGATCCTAGTTAGGCATTGCATTTCTTCAGGATATCCTTCTCACTAGCCAAATTGGAAGGGGATTGGTCTTCAAACCCTTATTATTATGTGGGAGCTTGTTCATATCCAAGGCACCTTCATTTTTAAGAACATTTGGAAGGCCTGGGAAGCTATCAAGCCTTGGGTCCACTAGGTTGGTAATGGATTTCATGATGGGATTTCTTTAAACCAACAAAACCTTTGGTGATCCCCTCTTTTTTCCATTCAAGATGTCCCTCTTGCTAAGACTCAAGGTGCTAATGCTATACATTTTTTCAAACATGGCATCAAGACCCCTAAAGACCTCTTTTATAGAGTCTCTATGAGTCTTTGCTCTTGGGAAGAAATGTAGATCCAGTTCCGTCTCTCTCATTCAGATCGTCAAAATTTTGACCTATTGGTCTCTACCATTCCTAATCATTTGCTGCTTAAGTTTGGTATTCAGTCTGTTTGACCTTGGTGGAAAGACTAGAAGTGGTACCCTACTACACCCTTCAACATTTACAAGCCCAAGTTGGGATATTGGTGGTTAACTCCTCATCTCCCTATGATTGATAGACTCAATCAAAGATGGCATTTGTAGTCTTCGTATCAACACTAGAGGTTTCACTTCCAAACCATATGGTCTACTATTATAGAACCCAAAATTTCTCTCTTTGTTTGGTGCATGTTATTTCAAGGGCTCCCTCTAGGACCTCGAATCAAGCACCTAGGTGTGCCTAATCCTCAGTGTCCCTTTTATGGGATTCAAGAGTCTTTTTTGCACATTTTTTGGTTTTGTAGGAGAGCTCAATAGTATTGGCACTAGATTCATCATTTTTTTAAGCCTATCTAGCCTGAGCCCTTTTGCTAACACATAATTTTGTTGGGAGACTCCCCGAGGCTTCCTTCCAAGTTTACCCAGATTTGACATACTTTCAGGATGGAAATTTTGTTTACTTTATGGAAGGATATGAATGTTGTTCTTTTTCCCCACAACTGTCTTAATATTAATGTTGCCTTGTACACTAAAGCTTGTATATGTAATGACGTAGGGTAGAGGTCAAGAGGGGCCAAAGGATGGCACACCCTGATGATCCAAGCCTACTCAACACATGCAGAAGCAAACAAACATAATAGTGAGAGAAAGAATGCCATATCTTTCATATATTTTTATCAAATAGAATCATACATGTCGGGCTGTAAGGCCTTCTTAGTTACAGCCCGATATTACAATGAATCTCAGAAGTCCTCAAACATGCGAGGATTTGTTCAAATCTCCAAGCTAATGTCTACTATCTTATATCCAAAAAAGACTCCATAAACTACAACCAAATAACTACATTTATACAAGAGTCTACCGAACTGAGTCAGCCTTCAGATCCACAATCAACAGAAGAAATGGTCAGATCTAGGACCACATGCTTCCCAATGATGGATACTGACATTAAATCCATGATCTAATATAAATGAACAAGTCGGCCTCAACATAAAACAAAACTAATCCCATCAGTGAGCAAGGATAACCGAGCAGTAGGCAAGCAATGCCGAGAGCTAGTGAAACAACTAACCGTCGAGGAAATGATCGACCACACTTGGTAACCAAAGGAAACCAACCAACTACTGACCAACTCAGTTAAAGTAGGAACTGAGCAACACAAACATACTCCAAAATATTTTTGGTGACACAGGATTGCCAAGGACCTAAGATGCTCCTACATCAGACACCTGGGGTTATTTTTGAAATGATTCTCCAAATCATTTGGTAGGTATGATCTAAGCTACATCCAACTCAGACTTTGAAATCCATGAACTATCTTCCATCGATCTATTCTTCCACTTTACTAGATATTCCATTTACTATTTTCCTCTTGTTCTCTTGCCAACTCTTTGATTTAGAATCTGTTCAATCTCTTCATTCTACTTCTTAGGATATTCTATCGGTACTATCATTTCTTCATCAGGTTCATGATACTCATACAAATCAGCAATGTTGAAAATTGGTGATATGTCCATGTCATCAGGTAACTCAATCTCATATGCATTTCCATTGTCAAATTTCCTCAAAATCCTGCAAGGTCCAAACTTCTTCATTTTCATCTTTCCATATGTTCCAACAGGAAACCAACCTTTCTTCAAATGAGCCATCACTTCATCACCAACATCAAAAGTCTTATGTCTTCTTGATCTATCAGCTTTGTCTTTGTATTTCTAATTACTATCTTCCAGTTTCAACTTCACATCTTCATGCAATGTCTTCATGTACTCAGCAAACTTCACTCCTTTAGCACTTCTCTTATTTCCATCATCAATGTCTCTCAAATCAGATATTCCTCTTAGTTGTATGGCATTCACAATCTCAAATTATGTTTTTCTAGTACTCCTATTCACTGAATTATTGTATGCAAACTCTGTTTGTGCCAACATAGAATCCCAATTACTTGGTGTGTCTCCAACTAAACATCTCAGAAGATTTCCCAAACTTCTATTCACAACTTTAGTTTGTGCATCGGTTTGTGGGTGAAATGTAGAACTATATTTCAACTCAATGCCAAATTTCTTCCAAAGGGTCTTCCAAAAGTCTCCAACAAATTTACTATCTCGGTTTGAGATAATACTCCTCAGTAATCCATGTAATCTGACAATTTCCTTAAAGAAAAGATCTGCTATATGTACTGCATATGATATCTTTCTACAAGGTATAAAATGTGCCATTTTAGAAAATCTATCCACAACAACAAATATAGAATCATTACCTCTTACTATTTTTGTTAAGCCAAGAATAAAGTCCATACTGATGTCAATCCAAGGTTTCTCAGGAACAACAATCGGTACATACAAACCAGCATTCTGACTTACTCCTTTTACAACTTGATAAACTCCACAACTTTTCACAAATTTCTAAACATCTTTATACAATTGCATCCAAAAGTACTTCTCCTTAAGAAAATTCCATGTTTTATCAGTACCAAAATGTCCAGCCAAACCACGACTATGTTTCTTTTTTATCAAATTAGTTCTCATTACTCCTCTCAGTATATACCTTTTAACAACATACCTTCTTGAATAAAATATTCATCCCATTTAGTATCCTATTGATCTTGAATAGGTTCCCTGCACTTTCTCCATGGCTCAAAAAAATTAGGGTCATTTTCATACAAACCTTTCATCTCATCAAAACCAAGAACTTCAATTTTCATCTCAGTCATCAAAGATCTCCTTCTACTCAATGCATCAGCAACTTGGTTAGTGACTCCACTCTCATGCTTTATCACAAATGTATAACTCTGCAAATACTCAACCAATTTCATATGTCTCTAATTCAACTTATTCTAACTACCCAAATACTGTAAAGCCTTATGATCAGTATACAACACAAATTCACTCAGTATCAAATAATGTCTCCATTTCTTCAGTGCTTGAACAATAGCATAGAATTATTGATTATACATAGAATATTTCCTTCAGCATCATTCAACTTTTCACTAAAGAAAGAAATAGGTTTACCTTCTTGACTCAACACAGCTACAATTGCACTTCCACTTGCATTGCATTCCACTTGAAATACTTTACTGAAATCAGGAAATGCCAAAATAGGTAATTCAACAACCTTCTCCTTCAGATTCTCAAAAATTTTGTCAGCTCCATGTTTCCACTTGAATTCTCTTTTGTCTCCTCTCATAGTCTCAGTCATAACATTACAAATTGAACTGAAATTCCTTATGAACTTTCAGTAAAAAATTGCCAAACCATGAAATGATCTTACCTCACTAGCATTCACAAGTGTAGGCCAATTCAAAATAGCTTCAACCTTTTCAGGATCCATCTTCAAACCATCAGCTGAGATCACAAATTCCAAATACACAATCTCTTCTTTCATGAATGAACACTTTTTCAGATTTATCAGCAACTTTTCCTCTTTCAGTCTCTACAAAACTTGTCTAACATGCAACAAATGTTCTTCTCTAGTCTAACTAAATATTAGAATATCATCAAGATATACAATCACAAATTTACCCAATAATTTCTTCAAAACTTCATTCATCAGCCTCATAAAAGTACTCGGTGCATTAGTTAAACCAAAAGGCATAACCAACCACTCAAACAAACCTTCTTTTATCTTGAAAGTAGTCTTTCACTCATCACCTTCTTTGATCCTGATCTAATAATATCCAATTTTCAAATCATTTTTTGTGAAATACTTTTCTCTAGTCAAACTATCCATTATGTCATCCATTCTCAGTATAGGAAATCTATACTTCACTGTTATCTTATTGATTCCTCTAGAATCAATACACATTCTCCATTCTCCATTCTTCTTAGGTGCCAATATAGCAGGTACTACATAAGGACTCAAACTTTCTCTAATCAAACCTTTCTCCAGAAACTCTTGAATCTGTCGGTTCAATTCCTAATTCTTGGTAGGTGTTAGCCGATGAGGTGCCTTATTCGGTAAACTAGCTCCAGGGATTAGATCCATACAATGATCAATGTTTCTTTTCGATGGCAAACCATCAGGTACATTATCAAAAATGATTTCACTATACTTGGTGAGTAACTTATCAATCTCCTCAGGAACATTATCTTTCATTTTCTTACTCACCTTGTTAGGAATCACAGCAAAACATACATCATTCCTTTTCAAATCTTTAACAAACTTTCTTCCTTCCATCAAGCAAACTTTCACAGATGTGCAAACATTACTAATAGGTTCTTCCATCAATGGTAACAAGATTTGTTTCTTTCCATCAGCCACAATAGTATACTTATGCAATCTCACATCATATATAACATGTCTATCATATTGCCAAGGTCTACCCAACAAAATATGACAACAATCCATAGGCATGATATCACACAACACCTTATCATAATATTTTCCAATCTTCAAATTCACATAACATAGCTCACTTACCAGGAGTGTATGCTCATCTTTGATCCATGAAATCAGATAGGGCTTCGGATGTTCTAGCATTTCCAACTGCAATTTTGTGACCATCTCCTCAGATGCCAGATTCTCTGAGCTACCATTGTCAATGATTACCTTCCAAACTTTATTAGAAACTCTACATCTAGTCTTGAACAAAATTTTCCTTACCAGATCTTCCTTTTTTCTTTCATTCTACAATGCTCTTCTTACCATCAAGTTATTTTCTTTCTTAGGTTCATTTAGTGGCTCTTCTTGCACCAAATCATTTCTACTACTACCAGTCTTCTTACTTGTGTACAGTCAAATGATCTATGTCCTCCACAATTGTAGCAAGTTCCTTGGAAACTTCCTTTGTTATAACCACCTCAATAGTTACTGCCTTTGCCTCTAGATGAACTTTCACATTTCCACTTGGTCTTGCCTTTGTCCAGATTTGTCTTTTCAAGTTCAAATCTACTATTTTCACCATTAGAGCTACATTTTCCTCTAGGGAATCTACCACATCTTCCTCTCTGTCTTTGTTCATGTCTTTTGTTCAATTTCTCCTCAGCTTTCAAAGTGAATTGATAAGCCTCTTCAATGTTCTCCAACTTGACCATACTAATTTCCTCTTAGATGGAAACTCTCAAACCATTCAGGTATCTACCAATCCTTTCCAGGTCATCTTCATCATGTCCAGATCTAATATCCAATCTATAAAATTCCTTAGTATATTCCTTTACCATGCTATCTTTCTACCTTAGACTTTGCATTCACCGAACTAGGTTAATCTGATAACCATAGGGTAAGAACTTTCCTTTCAATTTATTGACCATTTTACTCCATACCTTGATTTTATCTTTTCCTTTCCTCTTCCTATCCAATTGCAGATGTTCCCACCATAGGGATGCATGACTCTTCAACTTAGTGCTTGCAATTTTCACTTTCTTGTCTTCAGGAATGTTATCATATTCAAAATACTTTTCCATTGTGGTGATCTAGTCCACCAATTCATCAGAATCCAGCTTTCGACCATACTTAGGAGGATTAAAATCTGGTGTTGACTTCAAACTTGTCAAAGCCTTCAAAAATATTTCTTCACCTTGATCCATAATAGGTGCAGGTTCTGTATCCACCTATTCTTCTTCAACTTCATCATCACTAACATCTTCAAGATGTCTACCTCTTTTTTGGGCTGTTTCCACTACTTCTAATTTAGTAGCAATCTATCTTACCATATCAGCCAATCTTGGATCTACATCTCGCCTCCCACAAACCATCTTGACAACCCTTTGCAATTGCAGGTTAGATCGCAATCTGCTACCCCACAACAATCAACTAGGGCTTTAAGAGGAACCTACAAACCTAGATCCACAGACCTAGATCAAGATCTCACCTTGCTCTGATACCACCTGATGCAAGGCAGAGGTCAAGAGGGGCCAAAGGATGGTGCACCCTAATGATCCAAGTCTGCTCAACACATGCAGAAGAAAACAAACACAATAGTGAGAGAGAGAATGCCAGATCTTTCATATATTTTCATCAAATAGAATCATACATGCTGGGTTGTAAGGCCTTCATGGTTATGGCCTAATATTACAATGAATCTTAGAAGTCCTCAAACATGCAAGGATCTGTTCAAATCTCCAAGCTAATATCTGGTATCTTCTATCCAAAACTGACTTCCTAAACTACAACCAAACAACTACATTTATACAAGAGTCTACCGAATTGAGTCAGCCTTCAAATCCACAATCAATGGAAGAAATAGTTAGATCTAGGACCACACGCTTCCTAATGATGGATACCAACATTAAATCCATGATCCAATATAAATGCACAAGTTGGCCTCAACAAAAAAACAAAACTAAACCCGTCGATGAGCAAGGATAACTGAGCAACATGCAAGCAATGCTGATCGCCAGTGAAACAACCGACCGCCCAAGAAATGATTGACCGCACTCGGTAGCCAAAGGAAACCAACCAACTTAGTTAAAGCGGGAACCGAGCAACACATACATACTCCAAAATGTTTTTGGTGACACAGGATTGCCAAGGACCTGAGATGCTACTACATCATGTAATAATGTAATGATGCAGATTCAGGTGCAAGCCAACAAGGTGGCACTGGAGGTGGACCACCTTCTGGAGCTGCTTAATCATTGGGGCAATGCTCCTTATATGGCTGCTAGAGTTCCTCTTGACTCTATTTCTGTTGACTGCACTCTGCACCAGGGATGTCGTCAAGCTCGCCGCTCATGCACCATGCATTCGTAGGCTCCTCGACACTACTCTCCTAGTGGTGGCAATGCTGGCTAGCGGTGCTGCCAGGCTTCTCTTCCACATCATGACTCTGGCTGGTCCCTAGTGATTTCTATCCCTCCTGTTGCTCATGGTGGCTTTACTTGGCCAGAGGCCAGCTCCTCCAAGTGGTCTTTCCCCCCCTTGGCTCTAGCTATTTCTCTGTCACGAGCAGAGGAGAAAAAAAAAGAAGATAATGATGATGTTGTTGATGGGTAGTCAGTTCCTGACCCTCCTACCAATCCCTAGGATGCCTAGGGTTTTGACGACAGAGATTCTCCTCTTTCGGTTGGCATTGCTCTTGCAGCCTGAAAGCTTGCTTTACAAGTTTTTTGATGAATAGTTTGTGTTTTCAACCTTGCACCATGTGAACTCTCATAGAGTGATCTTGTATCCCCAGACCCTTTTTTTATGAATATTTAACATTTATATTTTTTTAATAAAAATGAAACTATTCATCAAAAAAATCACAGAAAAATCTTTATTAAGATAAAACATATTAAAAATTATGAAGAAATACAAAAAAGACGAGCACTTACTAGATTTTTTTTTAATAGTACAAAACATTGAAAGCCACTAGAATTCATCGCATTAACCAGCTTTCTTCTATTAAAGAGAAGCGAATCTGCTTTTTAAAAACAACGGCAATGAGGTGTGATTGATATAGACTACATTAAAATTAAAGCATTAGGAATAAACTTTACCATTATATTTCACCAGAAGCCACCCCTATTTGAAATATTGGGAGTTAATAAGTTCTACTTTACAAATCTTGAGTTGGTTTGATATTTTATGTTAGTTTGTTAGCTTGGACAGTTGTTTGTCCATATGCCATTAATTAGTAAATAATTATTTTACTAACTAATTAGTTAGAGTAGGGACAATTATTTGTTAATTAATTGACTACTTTTGGAAGCAACTAGAAACCGATTTTGTTATTGGTTATTGAGTTGTTTTAATCTTAACTGTTGATTAAGAATCAATCTCGGCCATTGGTTTACCAACAAGAGTAGTATAAAAGGAGGTCTAGGGGCATTTGGAAAACACAACTTGGAGAGCATTTGCAGTGATAGAAAATGTGTTTGCAGTGATAGCAAACAAGTCTTGTAGTGTTAGCAAGGGGCACAGTGATAGCGTTGGGGATAGCAGTGGAGGAATATCGGCATGAGGAATTGGGAGATTCTTTGAGTTCTACCAGTGAGAGGCAAGGAATTTTGTATCTCTTAGTTTGTTGAAGTTTAATATATTTCTCATCTGCAGTACTGGTTTTCCCCTCAGGGTTTTTTTAGGGATGATTGTTTGAAAATCTTGTGTTCACTATGTTGCATATTTTATGGGTTTTTATTTGTGAAGTTGCAGTTGTGTTATTTTCTGATATTTGTTGATCAGATAATCTATCAAAGATAGGAGGTTAATAATCAATAACTGCAATAGATTTTTCACATGGTATCAGAGCTAAGTTAGGTTAGAAGAGATTTACCCTAGGTGAAGAAATTGGGGGTTTATAAAACCTAGTTTAACCTCTTTAGAATTATTATTTGTTTTAACCTTTGAGATGGCCTCAGTTGGTTTAAGAGATCAGGATAGATTGGATGGAGCTTCTAACTTTGTTGTCTGGAAAGCCAGAATTTCTTTGTTGGTAGAAGAGAGTGGAATCAAGAATTATGTGACCACTATTGTAGCTGTACCTACAGATCAAGTATTGCTTGCAGCATATAGAAAGGATGATGCCAAGGTGAGGAGGATCATCCTTGATGGTGTCAAGGATCATATAGTACCACATATTACAGAGTTAGATACTGCAAGGAAGATGTGGGAAGCCATTCTAAATCTGTACCAGACTGCTACCACTAATCGGAAGCTGATTCTTAGAGAAAAGCTGAGGAATACTTGAATGAATAAGGGAGAGGACATGACAAGTTACCTCACTAGGCTCAGACTTGTCAAGGATGAGTTAGCAACTGTTGGAGATAAGCCAGATGATGATGAGCTAGTAAGAATAGCCCTAAATGGGTTTAATAAGCAATGGGATGTCTTTGTTCAAGTCATTAATGGATGAGACACCTTACTAAGTTGGGATCGACTTTGGAGTGACTTCACTCAAGAGGAGCTTAGACTAAGTCTTGTCAATGGAGCCAACAACAAGGGTCATAAAAGTGAGGTGGAACAGGAAAACGTTACCCTAGCGGGTAAAGAGAAAGCAAAGAAGGGGTCTAGCAAAGGATCAAGCTCACAAGGTGAGAAGAAGAAGGACCTATCTAAGGTCAAGTGCTTTGGTTGTCATGAATTTGGCCACTATGTCAGTGATTTCCCAGAAAGGAAGAAGAATGAAAATAAGGGCAAGAAGCAGGTGGCAGCTTCAGCAAGTGCAGATGAGCTCTCTTGTAGATTGGAAGATGAGTTCGCACTCATAGCTTTTATGGTTAGCTCAACCTCACAGAGTGTTTGGTATATAGATAGTGGGGTGTCATTTCATATGACAGGAGTTAGAGAGTACTTCTCCAGTTACAAGGAGGAGAGTACCAGTACCCTTGTTTCTATGGGAAACTTGTCCAAACTCAACTCAGTTGGGAAAGGGACCGTTCAGTTTCAAAGGGAGAATGGGAAGATTATTCCCCTTCATGATGTGTTGCATGTGCCAGGATTAGGTATGAATTTGATTTCTATATCTGCTCTTCAGGATAGAGGGTATAATGTATTTTTTAGAGGGACACATGTGTTGATCAAGAACAAGGATTGGAAATCACCCATATCTATTTGAGTTAGGAGTGGATGCCTTTATAGGCTGCAATTTGACACTCCTAAGGCACTTATGAGTAGCAGTAATCCTAGAGATCTTGGAGAGCTATGGCATAGGAGGATGGGCCATATACATCATGGAGCATTTAAATTGCTTTGTGAGATAGTGATAGGTGTTCCTGAGGTGAGCACAGAGCATGATGATGTTTGTAAGGGATGTGTGTTGGGGAAGTTTGCAAAAGCATCTTTTCCAAGGAGTGACACCAGATCTAAGGGTGTTCTTGACCTAGTACATTCAGATGTAGGTGGACCAATGTCAACGAAGTCTCTCAGAGGATATGAGTACTATGTTACTTTTATTGATGATTTCTCCAGGAAGACCTAGATATACTTCTTGAAGACCAAGGATGAGGTTTTTAGCCGCTTCCAAGAGTTCAAGGCTCTTGTGGAGAACTCAATAGGAAGGAAGATTAAGGTTCTTTGGTCAGATAATGGAGTTGAGTACAAAGGAATTGAATTCTAGGAATTCTATACCAAAGAAGGAATCAAGAGAGAGTGGACTGTTCCTTACAATCTGCAACAAAATGGAGTTGCTGAGAGGAAGAACTGATCTATATCAGAGGCAGGAAGGGCTATGCTACATGACTAGGATATACCCTGCTACTTATGGGTAGAGGCATGTAGTACAACTGTGTACATATAGAACAGGGTTCCACATAAGGTACTAGGGAAGATGACACCAGAAGAGGCTTTCACAGGGAAGAAGCCAGATGTCAATCACTTCAGGATATTTGGAAGTTTGGCATATTGCCATATTCCAGGTGATACATGTACAAAGTTTGATCAGACTGCAGAGAGGGGGCACTTTGTTGGGTATAGTGAAACTCAAAGGCATATCGAATATTTATTCCAGGGACTAAGAGGATTATAGTTAGATGTGATGTCAAGTTCATGGAGGACAAGGCATTCAGGAGGTCTAGAGATTTACCAGCAGAAAATCAGAGTGAGTAGCCAACAGAAGCTCCAGGGGTAGCTCAACTGAGTCAAGGGTAGCAAAGCTCAAGTACAATTACTAGTACTAGCATAGACTCAGGTGGTGAGAGTTCGCAAAGTATGGAGCAACTAGTGCAGCAGGATATGTATCTAGAAGATATGGAGGTTGATATGTCATCCTCTACAGTTGGTAGCAAGAATCGTGAGGTTCAACAAAGGGATACTCAGGAGTTAGTGGGAGCTCCTAAGAGGAGAACAAGAGAAAGGAGAGAACCAACCAAGTTCAATGACTATGTGGCTTTAGTCATCTAGTTGGTAGATAGTGAGCCTTCCAATTATTAGGATGCTGCATAGCATCAGGTGTGGTGAGATGTAATGGTTGAGGAATATACCTCAATAATGCAGAATGATGTGTGGGAGGTAGTGCCTAGACCAACAGATAGGGCAGTAGTTGGATCACACTAGATCTATAAGATCAAGCATGGTGCAGATGGTAGCATCGAGAAATACAAGGCAAGGTTTGTGGCAAAGGGGTTCTCTTAGAAGGAGGGAATAGACTATGAGGAGACATTTGCTTCTATGGCCAGGTATACTTCTATACGAGCTATGATCTCATTTGCAGCACAGATGGGATGGCAGATCCATCAAATGGATGTCAAGATAACATTCCTCAATGGTGAGCTGAAGGAGGAGGTATACATTGAGCAACCAGAAGGCTTTGTAGCACACAATAAAGAGACCCACGTGTGCAGATTGAAGAGAGCCTTATACGGACTCAAGCAGGCTCCTAGAGCGTGGTATGAGTGCATTGATAGTTACTTGCAAGTAATGGTCTTTGTGAAGAGTGAGGCAGATGCTAACCTCTACTACTCGATGGTTGTGGGTGAGGTTCTCATTCTTGTTCTATATGTGGAGGACTTGTTTCTAACAGGATCACTAGGGGTCATAGAGGAGTGCAAGAAGGATCTTGCAGCAGAGTTTGAGATGAAGGATTTGGGACTTATGCACTACTTTCTAGGCATGGAGGTGTGGCAGACAGATGGAGAGATTTTCCTTGGGCAAGGGAAATATTGCATTGAAATCTTGAAGAGATTCAGGATGGAAGATTGCAAAGCCATGTCTACACCCATGATCATGAATTGGAGGAAGGTAGATACATCTAAGGAGAAGGATGTAGATCCCAGCTTATACAAGCAGTTGATTGGTTCACTCATGTATTTGGTCAACACTAGGCTAGATATAACCTTCGCAGTGAACTCTCTTAGTCAGTTCATGGTGGAGCCAAAGAGAGTGCATTGGACAGTGGTGAAGCATGTGCTGCAATATTTGTGTGGTACAGTTGAGTACAGGATCAGATATGTTTGAGGTGAAGGTATCAAGTTGATAGGCTATACTGATGTAGATTGGGCAGGTAGTACAATAGACAAGAGAAGCACTTCAGGGTGTTGTTTCAGTTTGGGATCAGGAGTTGTCTCTTGGTTTAGTAGGAAGCAGAAGTCTGTAGCTTTAAGTTCTGCAGAAGCAGAATACATAGCAGCTAGCATGGCGACGTGTGAAGCTATATGGCTTCAGAAGTTGTTAGTAGCCTTTTTTGGTCAAAGGGTTGAGACTACTATGATACATTGCGACAATCAGAGTTGCATCAAGCTGTCCGAGAATCCAATGTTTCATGATAGGTCAAAACATATAGACATCAGGTATCACTTCATCAGGGATTGTGTACAACGGGGGGTTGTTTAGCTACACTACATACCTACAAAGGAGCAAGTAGCAGACATTCTGACAAAGGCATTGGGGAAGGAAAAATTCATCTTCTTCAGAGATAAGTTAGGTTTCGTGTAGAACAGCTTCCTCGCTAAGAGGGAGTGTTAGTTTGTTAGCTTGGACAACTGTTTGTCCTTATGCCATTAATTAGTAAATAATTGTTTTACTAACTAATTAGTTAGAGTAGGGACAATTATTTTTTAATTAATTAACTACTTTTGGAAGCATCTAGAAATTGATTTTATTATTGGTTATTGATTTGTTTTAATCTCAACCGTTGATTGAGAATCAATCTCGATCGTTGGTTTACCAACGAGAGTAGTATAAAAGGAGGTCTAGGGGCATTTGGAAAACACAACTTGAAGAGCATTTGCACTGATAGCAAATGTGTCTGCAGTGATAGCAAACAAGTCTTGCAATGTTAGCAAGGGGCGCAGTGATAGCGCTGGGGATAGCAGTGGAGGAATATCAGCAGGAGGAATTGGGAGATTGTCTGAGTTCTGCCAGTGAGAGGCAAGGAATTTTGTATCTCTTAATTTGCTGAAGTTTAATATATTTCTCATCTGCAGTACTAGTTTTCCCCTCGGGGTTTTTCCAAGGACAATTGTCCAAAAATCTTGTGTTCACTGTGTTGCATATTTTATGGGTTTTTATTTGTGAAATTGTAGTTGTGTTATTTTCCGATATTTGTTGATCAGATAATCTATCAAAGATAAAAGGTTAATAATCAGTAACTGTAATAGAATTTTCACATTTTACGTATCTGGTAGGTCGAAAGGCTTAATCTGTACCTGTGATAGGAAGGCTTTGAATGAAGCATTGCTGCTACTGAACTTATAGATTGAAACTCTTCGTCTGTATCAATGGCAGAAGCTCGGCTTCGATTCGGAACAAAAAGTTCTGCTGATGTTAAACTGTTCTTGACCGGCCCAGGTGAGGAGAAATATGGGAAAAATCCAGTTTATCTCCATTCTCAGATTCTCAAAAGATTAAAGTGTTTTGAAGGGAAATTTTCTGCTCACTGGGAACCGTATGAATCAACAGAAATACGGGTAAGTACTTCCCACAAATTTGATCACTATTTAAAATGCATTGAAATCATGTATGGTGAGCATGTGCATTTCCCCAATATTGAGGAATGCCTGGCGATTCTGTCAGTTGCTTCTGAAATGTCGGCTAATGAGTGCATCGACAAATGCATGCAATATTTGGGAGCAGTTGGTTGGAGAGCTGAGGAGGAGTCCTAAATTCGGAAAGTGCTGTCTTCTGATGGATTGAAACTGAAAATTTTACCAGATTTGGCTGGTAGGCTTCATGAGGACGAGGACGAGGAGCATATAAATTTTGTGGAGAAGAGTATCCAAGAAATGGTGACTCTTGTTAAAGGCAACACTTCATCTGAAAGTCGAGAAACTGTGGAGAAAGATTTAGTAGGAATATTGGATGGAAATGCATCTAGAGATGTCGTGGACATATGCGGGTGTGTGGTTTTGCAGGAGTTCAAAGCATCCATCGGTATTAGCAATATCACAGCTCTAACGCATCTTTTTAAACTTATTCAGCACTGTGATGGAGGAATACTCGAAGCTGCACTCAAGGCTTTTTCTGAAGATGCAGAATTTATAAAGTCTTTAGAGACGAAGTACTGTACATCATATGGCCCTTTCTTAAAGACGACTGGTCCTTCCGTGTTCGACATTGTAACGTGGTTTATGAATGCAATCGGAGAAGGAAAGATAATAATTTCAAGAGCTTCTCGAGTTTCTCTTCTCACAACTTGGCTTCCCATCATGGGGAAATTCAATGTGGACTCAATCATAGATAAGTCTGGGCAACTTGATAAAGCGGTGCTTAAGGTGGTCTTGAGCCTTCCTCGAGTGGATCAGAAAAAAAATCTGCCTGTTATGGGTAGAGGTTTACAGATCGCGTTGCATCGACATCGCTACGCCATTTATCTTGTCTAAACATCTGCAAAATGCCCATACCAAATCTGCAGAGAAATAGTGATATCAGATGTATCTTTTGATAAGAATTGCATTTTGCTTTTGCTTTGTAGATTAAGTATATCGTGCATTGAGCTACAGCGAGTATCTTAGCTTTAACAACTCTTGGAAAGTGTTAATGTGCTTAGAGTAATAAAATAAAATAAATATTATTATTATTGTATATACATGATAATTACTATTGTTTTTTATAAAATAAATTAAATATTATATTAATTTTTTAATCATAATAACAATCATATTTTACTAACGAATATGTCATTGTTTAATGTATCTAATTTTCAAGAATTTTTTGTTCGAAAATATATTAAATTTGACATGTTTACTTCAATTATGTTTGTCATACCATTTCTAACCACAATATAATTAGTTTTTCAAATTATATTGAACAAGTAATGTCAACGAGGTTCCATTCTTTTCTTGCACATTCCAAAGGGTTTGATTTGTTGAGAATGCAACTATAAGTAATACTATTTCATTCTCTTCTTGGGTAATAAGAGAAACAATACAATTTTGTGTTCTACTCCAATTTTGTTCATTTTGATTAGGACATCAAGCTAGGATGATGTTGATTAAAAGTGGCTAGTTTACTTGTTGTGTCTAATGAAATTATTAATTCAAGGCTCTCAATGATCTTGGGCATTATATGAAGGTATAGTTCAATGTTTTATACAGATAATTTTATTATGACTTTCTATTATACATTGATGGAGAGACCTTTTTGATTAATAAAACTTGATTAAATTATAAAAAACATACTAAGAAAATTAGATCAATCATTTGATTTAACATAATAGAAATTAGTTATATTTTTAGTATAATTTCAACTTATTCTTTTTCTATTAAATCTTATAAATAAATTTAATATAATTGTTTCAAATGAAATAAAATATTAATTCACAAATCTGAAACACATCTATAGAGTTTGTAATTATTCCATGTTTCCTTTAATTACAATTTTAATCACACATGTAACCCTTACCATAAGATCTATTTGCAACATTCACGATTTTAACAACCTAACATAGTGTGTCCCTGTCCCTTTCGAATTTACTCAAGACGTTTGGAAATGATGACTTGACTCACACTAAACTCATGTCGACTCAGTCATCTAGATGATCCTAGTCAGCCCTTAAAGGCATCATCCTGAGTTCTTATTTTTTATTATGTACTCTAGGAGGGAATGAGTTTACTTTCATGTCTATTTTGTTTTTTGGAAAATATTGAGAAAGTTGTTACCGTCTTATGTTTGCAGGCTAAAGGGAAAGTGTAATAGCTGATATGCACTAAAAAAAATCTGATTATTCATTTGATCAAAATTTCATAATGAGGTCGTGGGTCAGTAAATGACTATTCACGGCTATCAAACACTAGTTTCTTTGTTCCATTGTATGTATCCATGATATTCATAGCTTAATTTGGGTGATCTAAATTTAAATACTCCGTTACGAAAAAAGAGACCCTATAATAATAAAACCAGATGGTAAATGCATGAGTTGGTTTACTAATTCCTAGATTGTTTATCTCCTAGTTTTCAACAATAGGTTTGAAGGGAAGATGGGGAGCCGAAACTAAAGAAATATGAAAATATGTATTAATTAAAATGAAACACTAAAGAGACTTTCCATCTGAGCTTCAGTTCCTTAATACAAACATGATTGTATTCTTTTTGTTCACAACTTCTGACAACTTCCTTACAAAGCTGTACTCCAGAGAACGCATAAAAAATACAAAGACAAACACTATATAGAAAGCTAAGCACATATGATGGAGAGAGAACATACATGAAACATTATATTTTAAACTACCCATAGTGAGTGTGAAATTTGCGAATGGGACAGAGGCTAGAATTAATTGAAAATCCATGGCAAAATCCACCTTCCATGCTTATAATAGATATTGAGATTGTCTACAAAACGGAAGATACAAAGATGATTGGTACAACTGGAAAACTTAATGAAGTAATTGGAATTAACTTGAAACATTCTCACTTATTTACAACTATTAATTTCAACTACTTTCTTAATTTCTATCATCGATGCTTCAACTTCTAAAATCTTCAAGTTTGTGAGATTACACTCAAGAAGTTTTATTTTTTATTGGGATGCTCTAATTGTAATCTCTAACTCATTTGATCACTACTCTATTGTAGGTTCAAGCGTGATACATTTTTTTTTCTCCACACCTCCCTTGAACCATACTTTTGGTGCTTAGCGATCCTAGCTTTAGTTGCATCTATTAAACTCATACATTGCTTACTCAAATACAAAATGCTACAATTTTCTTAAACGTATTACCTTTTTACTATTAAAAAGTTTACTAATCTTTTAATAGCTATAATGTTGGAAATTGTAACCTCTTATAATTTCATAAATCTTTTTGAGCTCGTGCTTTAGTGTTTTTTGCAAGGTCATTTTGAGCCTATTTCGACATTATCACATTCATACTATTTGTTGGTTTGCGGTGACTGATCAAGCAAGTACTGTACACTCGCCATTTATCATGGGTTTAACTCATCAAGCATTTTTGAGTTGATTTGTCAAGCATTTCCCTAGGTTGACTCGTCAAGTATTTTTTAGGGATAACTTGTTAACCAACATTGTAAACTACCTAAAGGGCCTATTATTCTTCCCATGGAAGAGAGCACCATCAAATTCCTACTAAGAACTTTAGCAACGATAATGAATAGATAAGGGGAGAGGGGATCTCCCTGTCTAAGTCCTTTTTAAGGTTGAAAGAAGCCCTCTAGTGAGCCATTGAGCAACACAGAGAAGCTAACAGTTTGTATACATTCTTGAATAATGCGGATAACCTTATCATTAAAGCCCATTCTAGTAAGAATTTGTAGAAGAAAGTTTAGTAAATATTTCTTTTGATATATTATAATAAAATATCTATATTATGAAAAATATTTAAATTTTTTTTCTTAAAGCCAAAGTGGACAAGCCACCTTATTTATATTAATATAAACTGATTCAAGGACTCATCCATGGAAGAATTAGGAAGAAACCCCAGAATCATTGTCATATACATGCAAGGAAATTATAAAGGTATTTACATTTAGTTTTCCTCATGAAAACCACGAATCCATGAAGGATGATACAATAGCTGAAAAACCCACTAATTGGGTAGATACATAATGGATGCCAGCTCCAGACAAAACCCCCAAAAGACTCATCATAAACGCATTTGTAATACAACATAAACAACCAAGTACACAAGGCTAACATTCATCCAAGTGGAAGAGGAAGGACATTGCACATGATCCCACGCCAGCTCCCAACCAATAGGTGGAGTTGTAACACTCACCACTTCCCAACCATCAAGTGTAATCGGAGCTGCAGGGGGAATGGTAGAAGATAGAGTAGGTGAAAGAGGAACATTCAGATCAGGTACCTATTTTGATGTACTGGGAGGTAGCACTTTGCAAGATGAATTCACTGGTGGAGGTTGAACTAGTGGAAGCGACGAGAGAAAAAAATCCAACACCGCATGAGCTAGGCGCTTGATCTTGTCCGTGAGGTCCTTCCCAAGAACCGGGCTCACAATTTGCAAATTGTTGCTAATAATTTGGTAGCTCCTTTTCTCCATGGCCCATTTGAAATAATCATAGGCCATTAGATGTTTGTGGCTTGTCATGAGGTCATGGTGAGAAAACAGTCCACCAATCAGCACTTTACTTGACCAAAGTTCATACTTCTGTAGTGCCTCCATGACCCAAATGTCTGAAATGAACTTAGGATGAACTATTTTTTTAGCAATATAAATCACTAACTCAACCGATTGCAGCAAGTCCATTAGGTTGGATAGGAAGATTGACACCGGTTGCATTGGAAATACATCTAATTTAGTCCTTGGTGAGAGCACATTTTCACCAATAATCCTGTGAACTACCCTATAGTGGAGCATGGAGTTGCAGACGAACACTTGTTCAATCTCTGGGCCATCAATTCTATTGGGGAATAGGAGCTTAGAGGTAAGTGGGGATATGAATACCCTATAATTTTTGGAAAGGAGTTCAGCATGAAGATAACCACAAGTAGCATAGTGAGGAAACTCCATTTGAAAATTAAAACACAGTATCAAAATAAGAATCTAGCCCTGGAAGAAAACCACTTAACATTACTAAAAGCCAGGGTATTTGAAGGCAACGGATGAGCATACAACATTTGTACCATTTAAGGAAAATCTCCCATAATCTATGCTTGAAGTTGTAATGGTATAGGGCTCATAATAAATCAAGGTGCGTGCCAGACAAGCCGCACATATCATCTATGTAAATACTTATGAAACTACAGAAGCAATGTACTTAGACTGAGCTATAGATTAGCAATGGCGGCATAGGGATGAAGGGTGATGATTCAAATTAATACTCCTCAAATTACACGTTCATTGCTACATCATCCTTTTGCACTTCCACACAGGCACATTACCTATGCCATGTGGACAATTGATGTGTTGTAACTTACACCCACCAAGTAACAAGTCCTACTAGTAGTTTGCATATGGGGTAACCTCACATCCGCATGTTTGAGAAAGTTCCATCATACGATGTCCTATCCAAGATGAGTATGTCTTGAAGTTTTACATCATGTTTTGTGATACCATCCAGATAAAATGATAGTTCCTCATGAACATCACAACCTTTATTTGCCAGATGATCTACCAACGTGTTTCCTTCCCGTAGTGTGTGAGAGATGAATACTTCTTGAAAAGAGTCTAGTAAGTGCCAAATTTGTTGTAAAATGTATGTAAGTCTCCAATTGTGTCATACACGATTAATACATGCTTTGATTATAATCATCGAATCACCTTCTATATGAATATCCTGAAATCCTCCAGTTTTAGCTAGTACTAAGCCTACAAATAATGCCTAGGCCTCTGCCATATTATTTGTTCCATATGGGAGTGGACAACATTTAATTGCTAGCAGTGAGCCTTGGTGATCACGAATGCATACTCCTGCACCTGAATTCCCTGGGTTTCCTCTTGAAGAACCATCAAAATTTATTTTAACAACCCCTATAGATGGTGGTATCCATTTGACTGAAGCTCTATTATATGCCTTATTAGATGTTGTATGCTGACACCAACCAAAAGGTACATGTATATTTTTCCATTCATGCAATATGGAAGTGTCCCAAGTTGTCATGAATAGGTTATATCTGAGTTTACTGTGACTAGCATTTACTAATTTAGATATTGATCTTTCCAGCTCTGATGTAACTACTTGGATTGGCAAAGAAGTTATGTGGAAAATTCTTTTGTTTTTCTCCCACCATATTGCCCACACTACTAGCACTGGTATGCACTTCCAAACATTAGAAAATAGGGATGTGGAATATAGTTTTGGCCAAGACTCAAATAAGTCCCATAATTTGTATGGAAGTGGTGTGGAATAATGTAGTTTACCAAGGACAAAAAGCCAATAGTCCTATGCAAATTGGCAATTTAGAAATAGATGATCTGCATCTTCCTGTTGACTATCACACAATAGACAATTGAAATATTTAAATATTAATATTAGTTTATTTATTAATTATTTATATATTTTTACAATATTATATATAATAATTTAATTTTTAATATTTAAAAGCTATTAGATACAATACTTTTTATCTTATAATATTCATGCTATTTTTTATTTTATTTTTTTATTAGTTGATAAGTTTTTAATTGTGGTCTTGCTCTTGTACTTTTATGCCAGAAAATTTGTCTCACATTATAAAACTACCAAAGAAAAACCACAAAACAAGTTTTTCCAAATCACCAAACCTCTTAACGGTAGTTGGAAAACCTCTTTATGATAAAGCTATCCATTGGTATGCTTTATTTTTAGTCTGATTTAGTCATCAAAATTTAAAAACCCACACATCTTTTTTATTCCCTTTTTATTTTTTCTCTGAATAAAAATTTCAATCATGCATTCTGTGTTTTTTTTAAAAACATACATATTTAAATATTACTAATAAGAAAAATAATAATTTTGAGCTTTTCGTTGTACTTTTATGTTGGAAAACATATCTCATATTATAAAACTACCCAAAAAACCACAAAACAAGTTTTCACAAATTGCCAAACCTCTTCATGGCAGTTGGCAAACCTCTTTACGATAAAGCTATCCATTGGTCTACTTTATTTATGCTTTATTTTTTGTCTGGTTTAGTCATCAGAGTTTAAAAACTCATACATCTATTTTATTCCCATTTTATTTTTGCTCTAAAGGAAAAAACCACTAGTGCATTCTGTGTTTTAAAAAACACACACACACATATATATATATATATTTAAATATTATCAATAAGAAAAAGAATGTAAAAAATCTATATTTTATTATTATCAAGTCTTCTAACCTTTTAATATTATCTTCTTTTATTAGGATATTCCATATTTTGTGTTTCTAAAAGTGAAAAGAAAAAATATTAAAAAGGAAACATTAGCTTTATTCTAATTCTTCTTCTTCTTCCTTTTAAAAGATTATTTTATAAATTAATTTTAAGATTTATTTTATTATTTAAGTATTCTTATAAGATTATAAATAATAATAAAATATACTAAAAAAAATTTATTGATATTTTAATTGTTATAGGGTAAAATCATATATTTATATTAAAATCTATATCTTTAAAATAAAATGAGACATACTTTATGACAACGACCTCTTGATAAATCTGACACTTGATCCTATAATTATCTTCTTGCATATCTAATCGTCATTAATTGGTTGAGACCTTATCAAATGATACAGCTAATTTATATTACATTATACAAGTAATTATATGTAATATAAAATATATTAAAATTTTGTTTGTATAATGTCCTATTGACTTATCCATTGAACCTCCTCTAGGTACAAGTGCTAGTATTTATTAGCTTATAAATTTGTTCACCACTTAAAATTCCCATATTAAATTAATTTAAAATAATAATAATGCTCTATTTCTTAAAACATATTACTATAGATAGCTCTATGAATTCTCCATCGAATGCTATAGACATATCTGATGGTGAGCTTGTGAAGAATGCCAACACTATGTTTTCTTTGGAACATAGGTATGCTAGGCTCACTAAGTTGTCCACAAAACTAAGAACATGGAGGCCATAGAATGTAACCCTAAAGAGGATACTTCTAAGGAGAAGTTGCAAGGCTCAACTTTTAATGAAAGTAACTCTAATGGTAGTGATGAGACTCAAGATTTTCCCCTCAACATTATCCCTAAAGAATCATATTGTTCCTTCTAAGACTAGTCTCAATGAAGCTTTGGATGGCCTAAAATATTACAAGGAGGAAGGTGAGGAAATGAGGGAGCCTATAGAATGGTGAAGGATGGTAGGAGATATTGAAGACCTCAAAGTCAGGGTTGAAAGAATAGAAACCCTAAAAAATTATCATGGTTGCAAAAGGAAAAGGGAGTTGATTAAGTACTTAAAGGGTGGCATGTCGAGCATGAGAAAAATTAATATAGATATGATGGAAAAATGCATCATGGAAGAGGTCATTATTGCAAAGAAGATAGGAAGAAAGAAAGAAAAGGAAAGGCATTGGGATGATTGAGAAAGGAATGGAAAAGAAAAAACAATGCAACTCTGACCTTCTTCCTTGGGAGGAGATAAAATATATGGTCAATAGATGAGGTTATATACATCTAAATGCCTCTTTTATTTATTTTTGTTCCCTACTCTATTTCCTATTTTAATCTCATGACTTTACATTTTGTAATTATTATTTTTTATTTTGATAGACCACTCTTTTTTCTTGCATAAATTAAATGTTGATCAAGTGACACCAAAGTGGGCCCATACATTCTCCTTAAAGAGATATAGTATAGGCTATATATGATGTCATCTATCCGTTTACTACTAATGTGGATAATAACACAATTTAGGACTTGATTGAACAATATCATTTTCTATGTTATTAACCAAATAAGTAGTTTTTATCTCACATCATGTACTCAAAGTTATGGAAATAATAATGCTAGTACCATGTAAAATTCATTAATTTAAGCCAACCACCTATAAATAGTCATCATTAAACACATGAAATATTTCAAAATATTATTTTATATGATAAAATTTCATGATATGGATTGGTGTGTGCATAAATATGTTGGTAAAAATGTGGCCAAACTTTTTTTCATCCAAATATCATATAATACAAGTGTGTAATAAAATGCTCATCTAATCTCATAAATCAAATAAGGGTTCTAGACTTTCACCTCAATACACAAACACATATTTTCCATAGAAGTATTAATAATGTATGAATGTTTTTGATTAGGTAAAATAGGTTTTGAATGGGCCCCGAAACCATATACATTTAGTTTTTGTAGGGAACTATAACCTAGAGAAGGATAGGAAGAATTAGCACAGTCCTAGAATGAGACAGCTGGGAAAAGAACATAACAGATCTTCCTAGCAGAGACTGCCAGTAGAGCTACCAGCAACCCCAAGGAAACAGAACAACTGCAATGAAGCGAGGGATAAACAATTAGGGTCTCACTGCAGGAAACCATTAGAGTGAAGCCAAAGCTTTACTTCAACAGGAGATAACCAAGGTTTTCAGGGCCCTGAAACCAAGAATCTAGTTTTTGAAATGGCTCCCATAACCATTTTGGGTTTTAAAACTAGAATACAGAGCCATTGTTGTGGTTAAAAAACCCATCCACCCTTGCAGGACCATACAAGAATAAAAAAAATAGCTTAAAATAATAATCAGGTTTAACTTGAGCTGTGCCAAGACATAAGTGTTTTGAAAGGCTCCCCCAACCTTAACCAGAGAAATGGGGACAATAGAGTCTCCCCCATCCACCAAGCCACAATCTACCCTGAGAAGGAAAGTACAAGAGAAGAAAATAGGAAAAGAGAACTCCTACGAATACAGACCAAGGTCAACAGTAGCACTCCTTCACACCTCTTTCATCCAGCAAAAAACCCCCTCAATGGGCTGAGCCTCCACCTCAATAAGGGCTTCCACCTCCGTAGGAAGTAGGAAAGAGAAAAGAAGAAGAGTGGCCATCAACAACCTCTGGGCCCAGGTAAGAAAACCCACCTCAATAGGGGTCTATTCCATAGATATGATAGTGAAGAAGTAGCCAAAACTCCAACACAACAACCCAACAGCCTTGGGCGTTGAAGAGAAGCCTCTCCACCCCAAGGCTCCAAGAAGCAGAACACACCACCAAAAGCTATGCCACAGGGCATCAGCAAAGAGCTCAGTGAAAACTATAAAAATGAATACCCCCTACAACAAAGAAGGTTGAGCCCCAGCAGCCATCCAACCCAAAAAATCTAAGATAGAAATAGGGGTCAACAAAGAAACCCCCAAAAACCTTCCCCAAAAAGAAAAGGAGAAAGGGGAATAAGATAGATCTATCGAGAAAGAGTCTGAGGAGCCACTAGATCTGTCCCACCAAAGATAGGCCTCACCAGCAAAAAAGTAGGTGCAAGAATGGAAAAATGTAGCCCTATTCCCACAAAACTCACCCCAACCATCCTCACACTGAGAAAGAGCCCAAGGATGAGGGACGAGGCATGGGAGAGGAAGGTCATCGTAAGGAAAGGCCACAACACAAGCCACACAAGTAGCCAACCCAATGAAAGTGGGGCCATACTAGCTCCACACTAAGAAAGCATCTGACCAAGGTGCAATAGGGACGTGAAGATGACCAGAGATAGAAAAGGATCTCCCCTCCCACAGCCACATCCCAAAAGAGACCCTCTAGAGCCAACACCCACCAGGAAGAACAAGGGCCAAGACAGATCTTGCTGAAGGAAAGGAAAGACCACAAACAACATCATCATCTTCATCCACCTCTCCATCCTTGTAGACCCCTTCTCCCTCCGAAACCCTAATGCCAGCGCTTGCTCCATCTTCGCCTATTTTTAGGTTCCAAGCCTAATGAATTTCATTGATCCTTAATAATGTATGAATGTTAAGTGTGATCACCATCAAGTTTACACATTTTTTTTTATGTTGATATGAAAATATTCATGATAAGTTCTAGAGTTATATTACATTTCTACCCATGTCTTTTTTTTCTAAAAACCAAAAAATATTAAGAATTATATTTTCAAATTTTTAGTAGTGCCATTTATTTTTATGAAAACCTATATATAGTAATTTTGGTCTCATTTTTTAGTCACTCATTAAAATTTGTATTCCATACTCTATTCTGTACACAAAATTTGATTTTTGTTAAGTTTTTTAAAAAATTAGAGAGGAGCATGCTTAGTTTCTTTACTTTTTACAATGTTTCAAATTTCAAAATTAGTGAAAATTTGTCAATTAATGGCAAGAATCCCATGACACATTTCAATTCATAAATTCCCTATTTTGATTGATATTTTTGTAAATCATTATTGAAGTTACCAACTAAAATATCAAATGGGACCTAGAGAGAAACACCAATTATGTTAGTGTGTTATAGTAAACTATTAATTAGCGAACCTCCACTAGGAAAAAACTCATCAAGAATATGTTAGGAATAGTCCCAAGAGATAACTGAGAAGGGGCGGGGGTGAATCAATTATCTACAAGATTTAATTCTTTATCTAATTAAGTATACTTAAACATAAAGAATTAACATAATGAAATAACAGAAGAACACAACACTAAAATTCTGGTAATGGGGAAACACAAAAAGGTAAAAACCCCAGTGGGACCTAATACCCACTAATATTCTGTACTAGTGTATAATGATCCTTGTTAGAAGATCCTTTACACTGTTAAGAGTAGCTTTACAATATATGAAGTACAGTAGACCTGGTTAAGGGTCAGACCCTATTAGGAATCTTTTACAATTGTCCCTGTCAGGGGAGAGGACGCAATGTCCGAGAGCTCACTGCTCAAAGGGGCGAAGGCTACAACCTTGTGATTAATAGATACACACTATATTTGGATCTTGGTGAATTTCACTTTGACCTACTGTCTAGATCAGTTCTGATGTATAGTAGAAATACTTTACTTGGTCACATAGACCTCCTTTTGATGGCTCAAGATTTCGCACACTCTGCTCTGCTTTTCTTAATCAACCATGAACCACACTCCAGCAATCACAAATGACTGCCTATAAATATCTTTCCTCTAAATGATATAATCAAGTTGGCCTATTAGAACCACCTTGAAATCATAACAGAGAAACTATAACTACCTTCTATAAACATTCTATTGGCTCTACTATGCATGCAACACAATTTGGGACTCGTCCACATAAGATAATTGTAGATGCACACTATACACTATCCGCTGTACCAAAACAACTAGATCTTTCTCTACAAGCTGAATTAACTCATGCGCTCTTAACCAAACATAAATAGCTCATCTCTAAGCTTAAATCCAAGGGCGCATACCCTAAAGATAGGCGCAACTCAAGAACCAATAAAATCTCTATCGGCTCCACTGAACAAACACAAGAAACTACTACTGGCAAATAGTGACTGCATAAATTTACTTGTGTTCATCTTCAGACCATGCATCCATGAACTTAACATCATTAACATGTCTAAAACATATATCCAAGGGTGCATGCCCATAGGACAACTATACAGACAACCATACATAGAACATTGCCTGTAACTCTATCAGGATCACTACTAACACAAGCTACTATATAACTATCTGTACAAATAGTTAACCTCTATGCCAATGATACCATGTCCATACATCATATATAGAAACCTTACTACATAAGACTTCCACACATGCTACTTTCCATATGTTGTCATCAATGACAAACATACAATCGGTATTGGCCTGCTGGAAAATCTTCAACAATGTCCCCGTTTGGCATTGATGGCAACATGTGGAATAAAAACCACCACCAACCCAAATGAACAATTCTTTTATAACATTCTCCATTTCCTCTTCAAAACTCCCCCAAAGATGAATCATCCATTTGCTGCAATATTTTCCAACATTCTCCATTTCCTCAACAAAGCTGCTGTCACAACTGAATAATGCTCCCCCTAAGTATATTACTCCTTCTATTTTTCATGACTCTGTATACTACTCCCCCTTTGACATCAATGGAAAAGGGTGCCATTCATTTTAAGCACCAGTACTACTCCAAAAAAAAAGTAGTCAACCTTCCATCAGTCCTTGAGGACTGATGTCTTTCCTTCTTTCTTCTAAGCAGAATCAGGGAAGGGAATTACTCCCAACTTCTCCCTGAGATACTCAAAAGTATCCTTAAGCAAGGGCTTTGTGAATATGTCTGCCAACTGATCTTTAGTATTCACATAGGCCAACTTAACTTCTTTCTCTGCCACTTTCTCTCTTAGGAAGTGATACTTGATCTCAATGTGCTTTGTCTTTGCATGCATCATAGGGTTCTTTGACCTATTGATAGTGCTAGTGTTATCATAGTGAATAACAATAGGATAATCAATCTGAATTCCAAAATGTTTTATCATTTGCTTGATCCAAAAAATTTTAGAACAATGCAAGGCTACTGCAACATACTCTGCTTTTGCTATTGACTGAGAAATACAATTTTGTTTCTTGTTTGTCCAAGTGACAAGTCTATCACCAAGAAACACTGCTCCACCTAATGTACTCTTTCTATCATCAACACATCCTACCCAATCTGCATCAGTGTACACATGAAGCTCAACATTTTATGAATTGGGATACCATAGACCATAGTCTATGTGCCTTGTAAGTATCTGAATATCCTGTTTACTACCATGAGGTGACTTTGTTTAGGCTCTGCTGCAAATCTTCCAACTATGCCAACTGCATTGGAAATATTAGGTCTAGTCTAAGTAAGATAAATTAATTTCCCAATCATAGACTTGTACAATGTTATATCAAATGCTGGTGAGTCATCTTCCTTTGTAATCTTTCATCCAGTAATCATAGGTGTCCCTACTAGCTTGCAATCATCCATCTTGAATTTCTTTAATATCTCTTTCACATACTTAGATTGATTAAAGAATATACCTTTCTCTATCTGCTGAACATTCAATCCTAAAAAGTATTTGATAGGACTAACCATACTCATCTCAAATTCATTATGCATCTCCTTAGCAAATTCAACACTCAGTTTGTCATTACCTCCAAAGATAATGTCATCAACAAATATAGCTACAAGTAACAAACCTTCACATGTCTCTCTAATGAATAGATTACAATCTGCTACTCCTTTCTTGAATCCAATCTTTGTTAGGTATCCATCTAGTCTCTCATACTATGCTCTATGGGCTTGCTTAAGTCCACAGAGGGCCTTCTTCAATATGCATACCATATCAGGTTTGTTTGATAGGGTGAATCCTTTTGGCTGCTCAATGTATACTTCTTCTTTCAGATCTCCATTTAGGAATGCTAACTTAACATCCATCTAATAAACTTTGAAGTTTTTGACTATAGCATAAGCTAGAAACAACTTAATAGCTTCTAATCTGCTCACAGGTGCAAATGTGTCTGAATAATCAATTCCTTCTCTTTGCGCATATCCTTTACAAACTAATCTTGATTTGTTTCTTACTACTGTACCATCTTCATTCATCTTATTTCTGAATATCCACTTTGTACCAATCACATTCTTATCACTAGGTCTTGGGACCAGTTCCCAAGTGTCATTTTTAATAATCTGATCAAGTTCTTCTTTCATAGCATCATGCCAATCTGAATCATTACAAGCATCTTCAACACTTAAGGGTTCAATCTGAGATAATAAACATACCGCTTTACTGTTAGCTGAGTTCTTTGCTTGTGATCTTGTCAAGACTTTGCTACTCTGATCTCTAATGATGTCTTTCTTGGAATGGTTTCTAGATGTAAACTTTGGAGCTTTAGCTATTGCTGAATCATCAACCTTAGGAGTTTCTTCCTCACTTGTCTCAAGGTCATTGAATAACACATCAATACTGTCAAACATTTCTTCAATAACTGTCTCACTAGAAGAGGTTCTGGGTTCTTCAATCATGGGTGAGTAATCATGATATCTTTCTTGAACCATAAAATTTTCATCAATCTTAACATGAGAACTTTCAATTATTTTTTTTAATCTTAGATTGAAACATCTATAAGTTTTACTTTTAGTAGAGTAACCAAGGAAAATACCTTCATCACTTCTTGCATCAAACTTTCCTACTGCTTCATCCCACTTGATGTAGCACTTGCTTCCAAAGATTCTGAAGTATTTTACTATGGGAACATTACCAAAGCAAAGCTCATATGGTGTTTTGTCAGTGCCAGGTCTTAGTTGAATTCTATTGATGGTGTAGACTATTGTATTGACCGCATCTCTCTAATAGGTGTGTATAGATTTTCCTTCTATCATGATGGTGTGCGCTATATGAAGAATGATCCTATTCCTTCTCTCTACAATCCCATTCTACTGAGGTGTTCTAAGTGCACTTAACTATCTATTTATGCCATGTTCTTCATAGTACTCATAAAATCTATCAGAGGTGAATTTTCCTCTATCCAATCTCAAACATTTTATCTTTAATCTAGATTCATTCTCAACTTTAGCTTTGAATATTTTGAACTTATCAAAAGCTTCTGACTTATCTTTTAAGAATGCAACACACATCATCCTAGTATAATCATCAACAAAAAAAATGAAATACCTGTCACCATAGTATGATGTTGTTTGAGTTGGTCCACATAGGTCTGTATGAATCAGATCCAACTTGTTCTCTACTGAATTGTGCTTGCTTTTGAATGAATTCCTCACATGCTTTCCCATCACACATTCCCTGCATATAGTATCAACTAGCTTTGCTATGCTAGGTAGATCTCTTACTGCTTTAACATTGCTTATCTTCACTATGTTATCATAATTGATATGACATAACTTCTTTTATGCCACAACCAACTGTCATCAACTTTAGCAACAAAACTACTTGCTTCTGAATTGAGTTGAAAAAAATTACCTCTTGTCTTTAAGCCTGATGCAATCATAACACCATCCTTATTGTTAATGATGCATTTGTCATCTTTGAACTCTAACTGATATCCTTTTCCAGGGAACTGTCCAACACTAAGAAGGTTATGTTTCAAACCATCAACATAGAGAACATCATCAGTACTATTCTTTCCATCCAAAGTGATGGCTCCTCTACCAACTATTGGTTTAGGAGTGTTATCTCCAAATCTAACCATACCACCATTGTATTTGTCCAGATGAACAAATATGCTTTTATCACCTGTCATGTGATGTGAATAACCACTATCTATAATCCACTCTGTCCTTATGTCTACTTGGGAAATCAATGCTAGCTCTTGATTTACTTTCTCATCTTTAGGAACTGACTTACTATTCATTTTTTCTACAATAGCAATGAATCCAATTTCTTTTTCACCTGATTCATCATCTAAAACTCCATCTCCATCAAAGTAACATTCCTTAGAGTACTTACACTTGTAATCCATTTTGAACTTTCTAGCTCTAGTGGGACACTTAGATGCAAAGTGACCTATCTTATTACATGAAAAGCACTTAAATGGCAACTGAACTTCATATTTTCCTTTCCTTTCTTTTCTCTTTTAGCAACCATAGCAATAAAATCATCTAAAGTTTTCTCTTCATCATCATCATCATCATCAAAATTACTAGAAGTGTTTGCAGATTTCTTACCATGAATTATTGCTTTGAAGGCTGTCTCACTTTTAGGTTCTGTCTTCAATCTTGAAATTTCAAAAGCTGAGATTTTTCTTATCAAGGTCTCTCTCTTGAAAATAAATGTAAGTTGTATGGTCTCATCAAGGATATTGATCTTGCTTTCATATTCTAGAGTGAGAGTAGTCATCAACTTGTCCATAATATCTTCCTCTAAGATCTCTCCACCATTTTTTCCGATTCCAGCAACTGCTTCATTGATCCTTTGATTATAAGCTCTAATGTTTTCTTTAGGAAGCATCTCTAATGCATTGTATCTTTTCTTCCAAGTCTTTCTGCGTGCATCCTTTGCTTTCTTGTCTCCAAATATGTCTACTAGGTACTTCCATATCTTGTTAGTGGTGTCTACCTTATTTATCTCTAAAAACTCACTATCTGATAGGGCACTTATAAGGGATTCTTTTGCAATAGCATTCTGATGAAACAATTCCTTTTGTGTTTTAGTAGCATCATCCTTTCCAAGGTCTTCTAGGGTAGGTATCTTGGCTGCTTTGATAGTTACATTGAAAACTTCAAAACCAATGCACTACAAATGGGTCACCATCTTATTCTTCCAATAAAGATAATTCTCTCCATCAAACTTAGGAATCTCTTTCCTGAAGTATGCCATCTGATCAACCTCAAGCTATTAAAATTCCTCTCTGAGGCACTTGGCTCTGATACCAATTCTTAGGAATAGTCCCAAGAGATAACTGAGCTGGGGGTGAGGGGGGTGAATAAGTTATCTACAAGATTCAATTCTTTATCCAATTAAATATAATTAAACATAAAGCATTAACATAATGAAAGAACATATGAACACAACACCAAAATTTTGGTTACAGGGAAACCCAAATAGGTAAAAACCCCGGTGGGACTTGATACCCACTAATATTCTGTACAAGTGTATAATGATCCTTGTTAGAAGATCCTTTACCCTGTTAAGAGTAGCTTTACAATATATGAAGTACAGTAGACTTGGTCAATGGTCGGACCCTGTTAGGAGTCTTTTACAATTTTCCCTATTAGGGGAGAGGACGCACTGTCCGAGAGCTCACTGCTCAAAGGGGCAAAGGCTACAACCTTCTGAATAATAGATACACACTATATCTAGATCTTGGTGAGATGTGCTTTGACCTGATGTCTAGATCAGTTCCAATGTATAGCACAAATACTTTACTTGGTCACATAGACCTTCTTCTGATGGATCAACACTTCACACACTCTACTCTACTCTGCTTAATCAACCATGAACCACACTCCAGTAATCACAAATGACTGCCTATAAATATCTTTCCTCTAAATGATATAATCAAGTCGGCCTATTAGAACCCCCATGAAATCATAATAGAGAAACCATAACTATCTTCTACAAACATTTTGTTGGCTCTACTATGCATGCAACACAATCTGGGACCTGTCCAAATAACATAATTGTAGATACACGCTACACACTATCGGCTCTACCAAAACAACTGGATCTTTCTCTACAAGCCGAATTAACTCATGTGCTCTTAACTAAACATCAATAACTCATTTCTAAGATTAACTCCAAGGGTGCATACCCTAAAGATAGGTGCAACTCAAGAACCAATAAAATCTCTATCGGCTCCACTAAACAAACACAGGAAACTACTACTGGCAAATAGTGACTACATAACTTTACTTGCGTTAATCATCAGACCATGCATCCATGAACTTAACATCATTAATATGTCTGAAACATATATCCAAGGGTGCATGCCCATAGGACAACTATACAGACAACCATACATAGAACACTACCTGCAACTCTGTAAGGATCATTGCTGACACAAGCTTCTATATAACTATCTATACTAATAGTTAACCTCTGTGCCCATGATATCATCCTGATATCATGTCCATACATCATTTACAGAAAGCTTACTACATAAGACTTCCATGCATGCTACTTTCCATAGGTTGTCATCAATGACAAACATACAGTCGGTATTGGCCTACTAGCAAATCTCCAACATAATAGTGTTAAGATATGTATGCTAAAAAATCTGAATCAAAACGACTCATTTCAGCCTTATTATTTCAATGGACAACCAGATACAAAGAAGAATTTCAACAACAATCGATGGAATTTCTATGTGACACAATATGTATGAGACGTAAAGAGAAATAAATCTCATGAAGTTATATGTATTATATGAAACATTATCACCACTTTAACAATAAGTATTATCTTAATATAGATGTTATGCAACTCTCTCAAGAAAAAAATATATCAATTCTTAGAGTAGAGTATTATTGTGTATCCACTAATTACTGGTTACTTGATGTATTTTATATAAATTTTCCTTTAAAATATTGTAGAGTTCTAAACCATAATTTGTGTTTTCTAGTCTCCTATGTCAATAAGGGCTACTTATAAAGCAATTTTCAATGCAATCAAGTTGTACTATCAAAAGTATTTATTGACATTCATTGAGGTAATTGATTAGCATAAAATAAAGAGGCGGATTATTGCATGTGTAGTCTTAATCTACATCTTGATAATAGCCATATGTCATGAATGATACTCACATAAATGTGTCAATTCCCTTCTCTATAAATTTTTTTAAGTGTAAAGGCTTTCATTATGTAGAGAAAGGGCCAAGATTAATTTAATTTATTTTGTTTTTTTTTATAGTTTTAAGCCCGTGTCTTCTTAATTGCTCTTATAATCATATTAAATTTAACTTCCATTCAAACTTGAATTCTTAGGTGTAAAGAAGATTAGAGGCTTAAAATAAGTTGTAGTACCCCTACCCCTAGTCCGATTTTATTAATGTAATGATTACTCTAGGATGTTAGATTATATGTTAGGAAATCATCAATGCTTATGATTTCACTAACCCCATACTGGCATGTGTATGGTTGATGTGCTTGTCTCATATTTATGTATGACATGCCTGATGTGGTTGAGGGACGGAGTCATAGTTACTTGCTTGCGAGATCCACATGATAGGCCAGTCCCCGCCATTTTTTTTTAAATATTTATATATGTTTGTACATGCGGGTGTTGTATACAGGTTCGTAGGTACCAGGCATCATCCTCCCTGAATTGTCAGGATGAGCCTGCCCTATCACAATATCTTAGATGGTAAGAGAGGGGAGATAACACGGATCCAAAACCCTAACCCAAACCCATTTATCCTAGTTGTCAGATAAGTATCTATAGACTACCCTATCCAAATTTGTCAGGTTGGCAAAGTTCGTGGATCCCTTTCTGGTGTTGCTTGGTTTTAGTTTTGTTTGATTTTATGTTGTATGATTTCAGTTGATTTATGGTGATGTGAGTGATTTTATATGTTTATTCATTTATTAATTATAGTTGATTTATGTTTATATAGATTATTTTATGTGATTATCACTGTTAGGTGCATAGTTGAATTTTATGATTAAATATGCTCCTATGATTAATTGAGGAAATTAGATTAAAGTTAATTATGTGAGTATTTGGGAAATTAATATCATAGTTCGAAAATAATGATTAAAGTATTTCATATGTCTTTGAATAATTATTAATTAATTAAAAATCAAATATGAGAATATTTGAATTTAATTAATTAATTGTGCTAAATTATGATTTAATATGTTTTATTAAATTGTTAAAAATTAGTGCATGATTTAATTGTGTGATAATTATTAAATAAAATAAATGTGAAATTTTACATATTTACATGTGCTTTATTGATTTATGTGAAATTTGATTTCAAAAAATAACTTCTAAATATAATTCTATGTTCAGTTGTGCATAAATAATATATTTTATAATTAATAAATGGGTATTTTTCTCTCAATTCAAAAGGGAGAGTCTGATTAGGAGTTGTCTGGTGACTCACTTAGGGTTTGCATGATAGGTGGATTTGATTTTCTATTTGGGGAAACTTTGCATTCGTTTGTGGAAACCAAGTTGTTGGAGATTTTTGGAGAGAGCTTTTGGAGAAATTTTGTGCCTTCTTGTGTTCTTGAGATTTTGGTGTGTGATGAAATTCTGGGTGAAGTGTGCTTGCATCTAGAATTGGATTTTGCATGTGCTATGATTCAAAATTGCAGGATTGAGCTTCTCTATTGTTAGATTTGGAAGTATTAGCATTCTATAGGCAATTCCACATCAGATTAATAGCTTTGGAATTGAGGTAGGGTTTGATGAATTTTCTTGTATTTTCACCTGTAGAATTTATTTATCTTGCTATGCCTATTTGATTTTAAAAGATAGATCTGTTCTTTGTTTATGTTCTCAAATTTGGGGTTTAGAAAGCTCTTAGGATTGCTTTTTCATTATTTTATAATTACTTGGCATAGTAGGGAAATGCTAGCAAAATTTTGAGGGAAAATTCTTCATAGAACACTCAGAAAAAAATAAAAATCAATCTTGATATAGTTAAACTATAGAGTTGATGAAATAAATAAATGGGTTGTGGTTGAAAAACAATTTTAGTTTGAGAAAATGAAATTTGGGTAAAAATATTACCCTTTGTGTAAAAATGACAATAAAGAAAAAAAGATTAAATACACCAGTAATTAAAATTGCTTTCAAATTGGTGGAAAAATTTACATTAGTAATGTTAATATAGTTATCTTACATTAGTGACTAAAAAATATTTAGGAAAAAGACAAATTTCCAATGTGTGTGTAAGAAGTTTGACAATTGCCATTTCTGGAAAAATCATTGTCAGGCCTGTTATTTCCACTTTCGAAAACAGAGCTCTATTAAAAAAAAATATTTGTTGTTATTGTTCTCCTTTGTCAATTTCGAAATCTGCACAAATTAAAAAGAATAAATTAGTAAATTCTTTATGTTAAAAAAAAATATTTATATTGAAAGTTTGAGTGCAAAGTTGTTTTAGAAAAATTTAAATAAAAATATATTATAAAATTTAATGTTTTGAAAAGATGTGATGGGGTGGGGGCCACCACATCCCCCTAACCCCACAGTACCGAGTACCTTGCTATAGGTACGACCTGCAACACGGTACCCATGGTACCGTGTTGCAGGCCGCACCTGCAGTGCGGCAGGCTCGGCATGGAGACCGTGGTCTCCCTTCCTTACGAAAGCTAAGGCAAGTGGGAGTGGGCCCCACATTAGGTTATGCAATTTGTTTTTCATTTACTATTTTATATTAAATTTTGATTTGAAAATAGAACTCGATAAAAATTGAATTTTGTTTATAGTTTCTTTTTAAAAAGATAATTATTATTTTATATTAATAATAAGCTATTAATAAAGTTAATTTTATTAATGGTATTTTATTGTTCATTACTATTAATGTAATATCAAAACTTGTTAAGTAGGTTTTATATAATGATAATAATTTTTGTGAATAACTTTGTTATTATTATTGTAATCTTTAAATAATGGAATTCTTTTTATAGTAGTTCGTTTTAATTAATTTGATGGATGTTATTAATAGTACCTATTAATGACTAATGTTTTATATTAATTAAGAAATTTTGTATGGGGATAATTAGGCCTAGAATAGAATTTTTTGTTATATCTTTTTATGAGCCTAGTAGGCTTGTTGCTAACCATCTTAGCAAACATAAGTTAATATGTTAATTTAGTTCAAATGACCAATAGGTTTGGTTTAGGCGAATTAACTGATTTAGATATAATCCTATAATTAACTTAGGTATGAAGTGTATATTGAGATGCGACTTGTGTGTTCAATTGGATGTTAATTTAATGTCGGACATATGAGTTGTTTTATATTTGTGCACACATCATTTCTTTATACTGAAATTGGCTACTTTCTGCAATGTGGATTTTATCTTTCCTGGATGTTGGGTTTATTAGTTTTATGGGAACTAGATGACCTAGAAAAGACAGAGGCTTGGGATATTGTCTTCTATGTTCATAATGTTTCTTATTTTGATGTGGGTGTGTGTTCCGATTATCATCCCGATTTTGACCATTGGGCTCATGATTGTGTTATGATCTGCTTCATATTCTATAGAGGAGAGTATGGTAATGACTTTATATGTTTATCCATGGGATCATGTGTATATTTCTTTTGTGAACACTTTGAGAGTGTTTTGTGATATCATGGTTATGTGAGAACCAGTATGTTCCTGTTATTTTTGTGGAATAGTCCTGAGGGACATTTTTATTTTTTTATTTTTTTTTTATCTATGTGAGATTTGTGAGCCTAGGGTAGTTTACCTAAATATGTAGTAGGAGGTGGCTTGCAATAAGCGTCGGAGTCCACAATTGGCTGCCAAGATCACTTATTGTTAAGTATCTTAATCAAGTGATAACTAAATATAACATTGAGAGATTTAAAAAAGAACTTAATAAGATATGTTTCCTCGCCCTGGCTTAGTGCTAGTACAGACTAAGGTGAGAATGGAGAAGATGTTTGCCACCTTTAGAGGTGTGTGTCTAGCATAGTTAATGACTTTGTCTATACGAGAAGTCGTTGATGCCATGTATGGTCACTTGGGTGCCGGGATCCAGGAAGATTACCAGGACAATACTCAAGGGTTAGACGTACATGATGACACCTTCCTATGCATAGTCTAGCTATCCTACATGTGTCGGTTGCCTCTGGATTAGTGAGTCTTTTATGACATTATTACTTTTCACCATGAGTTAGAGAGCTTTCAGGAATCTTTTCCTTTGTTTGTTCTATTTTATTTTTTATCTAAGTGGGATCCGTTGTTATCTCCTCAGCACGGTGGGAGTGGACCATTTAGGTTCACGAGGTCGGGTGGTAGTGATTCTTTTACCATTTGAAATTCTGACATTCATGTACCAGTGCTGGATGATTCCTGTAGCAGTTTTTCCTTCTTGATCTTCATTGTTGTAGTGGTGTTCTTCTTCTTGATCTTCTTCCTTGTGATCTCATATCTTTGTATTAGTTGTTCAAAGATGTCTTGTGTTCTTCATTTCGGTTATTGTATTACATACCCTGTGACATGTGTAGTTGATGTAGATTGATGGATACCTTATGGTACCAGTTGTATTTATGTCTTCTTCCATGTGATGTGGTTTTATACTTCATTTTTTATATGAGATTTGCAATTGTACCTAATCTAAATTAATTAATTAATGTTAAAGTAATTTTTGTCAAGGAACCCTTGAGAGTTGTAACCTGTGTTGGTTGTTTATGTTATGTGAGTTAATGGTAATTGCTTCCAGTTTGATGCTTATCATGTATGTTAACATTTAAAAAAAATATATTCTACAAATTTAGATGCATGTTTAGGTTAAGTTATTTTGGGTTCCCTGGCAGGGCATTACACTTGTTATCAAAGCACCGAGTTCTACACTGGAAACTCTGGGAAGTTGTGTGCCCATTAGATGTCTAAACTGTTAAACTTGAAACCAAACATAGACATATAACTCTTTTGTGTTTGAGAATGATTAAATTACATCTGAACATTTATGTTCTTTTGTCTCTTAAATGTCTTTGAGATATCACTTTGTCTTGTGATTGTCATAGGTGGTTTGACTTTTTATTGCGTATGGTTACCTTCTCTAATGCATCTAGGGTGTAGTACCTTTGGATGTCATGAAGCGATTACTCCCTAGAGTGTGGCTACTAGTAGTCACCTTGTTATGTGGATGTGTTTTGATTGATGATTCATTTTTAGTTGATTTATGAATTGTTCATGATGTGTATGGGCTAGCATTAAAATTTTGAACTTTCTTGTGATTGGATTAGTCACCTAACTCTCTTTTCATTATCTATTTTGTGACACTAGTCACACTTGATTTATTGTTTAAATGGAGATCTCCTATGATTTAATGTTGGACTTATGATTCCCCCACTTGGGTTTTCACTTTTTGAGTTTTGTGGTGGCTACTCCAAATGTTTGTTATTGTTGGCCCTGTTCTGTAATAAGTATTATTTCTATCATGTTCATCTTGAACCCCTGATAGTATGTATAAGGGAGGACATCATAGAGATGGTACTATATTTGCCATGTGAAATTGGAAACATTGTGTATCCTTTATATTTGCATAAGTGTTGCATTAACTAGATAGTTTTTCATAAACTTCTCAACTTAATAATTGTTATAGATATGAATGTGTTTTATGCAATTGATTGCTAGATGTTTTGTATATTAATGAATGAATAAAGTTTTGATCTATTTGAACTGCAAATGAATGATTGATCAATGTGATATTTTTAGTTTATTCTTAATCATAATCACATTGTTCTTAATGACTGTATATTATGTTCTTACCTTATGACTTGATTTCAGATGTTATGATTGTTTTTAGTAAATGCTTTGTGATGGGGGGATGCATATCCTTATCTGTTGTAGGCTTCCAGGAGTAAGCCTAATCCTAGGGGGTGGATGTAGTACCCCTACCCCTAGTCTGATTTTATTAATGTAATGATTACTCTAGGATGTTAGATTATATGTTAGGAAATCATCAATGCTTATGATTTCATTGACCCCATACTAGCATGTGTATGGTTGATGTTCTTGTTTCATATTTATGTATGACGTGCCTGATGTGGTTGAGGGACAAAGTCATAGTTATTTGCTTGCGAGATCCACATGATCGGCCGATCCCCATCATTGTCTATTAAATATTTATATATTTTTGTACATGCAGGTGTTGTATGCAGGTTTATAGGTACTGGGCATTGTCTTCCCTGAATTGTCAGGACGAGCGTGCCCTATCGCAATATCTCAGATGGTAAGAGAGGGGAGATAACACAGATCCAAGACCCTAACCCAAACCCATTTATCCTAGTTTTCGGATAAGTATCTGTTGACTACCCTATCTGAATTTGTCAGGTTGGCAAAGTTCGTGGATCCCTTTCTGGTGTTGCTTGGTTTTAGTTTTGTTTGATTTTATGTTGTATGATTTTAGTTGATTTGTGGTGATGTGAGTGATTTTATATGTTTATTCATTTATTAATTATAGTTGATTTATGTTTATATAGATTATTTTATGTGATTATCACTGTTAGGTGCATAGTTGAATTTTATGATTAAATATGCTCCTATGATTAATTGGGTAAATTAGATTAAAGTTAATTATGTGAGTATTTGGGAAACTAATATCATAGTTGGAAAATAATGATTAAAGTATTTCATATGTCTTTGAATAATTATTAATTAATTAAAAATCAAATATGAGAATATTTGAATTTAATCAATTAATTGTGCTAAATTATGATTTAATATGTTTTATTAAATTGTTAAAAATTAGTGCATGATTTAATTGTGTGATAATTATTAAATAAAATAAATGTGAAATTTTACATATTTACATGTGCTTTATTAATTTATGTGAAATTTAATTTCAAAAAATAACTTGTAAATATAATTCTATGTTGAGTTGTGCATAAATAATATATTTTGTAATTAATAAATGGGTATTTTTCTCTCAATTCAAAAGGGAGAGTCTGATTAGGAGTTGTCTGGTGACTCACTTAGGGTTTGCATGATAGGTGGATTTGATTTTCTATTTGGGGAAACTTTGCATTCATTTGTGGGAACCAGGTTGTTGGAGATTTTTGGAGAGAGCTTTTGGAGAAATTTTGTGCCTTCTTGTGTTCTTGAGATTTTTGTGTGTGATGGAATTCTGGGTGAAGTGTGATTGCATATGGAATTGGATTTTGCATGTGCTGTGATTCAGAATTGTAGGATTGAGCTTCTCTATTGTCAGATTTGGAAGTATTAGCATTCTATAGGCAATTCTACATCAGATTAATAGCTTTGTAATTAAGGTAGGGTTTGATGAATTTTCTTGTATTTTCACCTGTAGAATATATTTATCTTGCTATGCCTATTTGATTTTAAAAGTTAGATCTATTCTCTGTTTATGTTCTCAAATTTGGGGTTTAGAAAGATCTTAGGATTGATTTTTCATTATTTTATAATTACTTGGCATAGTAGGGAAATGCTGGCAAAATTTTGAGGGAAAAGTCTTCAGAGAACACTTAGAAAACAAAAAAAATCAATCTTGATATAGTGAAACTATAGAGTTGATGAAATAAATAAATGGGTTGTGGTTGAAAAACAATTTTAGTTTGAGAAAATGAAATATGGATAAAAATATTACCCTCTATGTAAAAATGACAGTAAAAAAAAAGGTTTAAATACACCAGTAATTAAAATTGCTTTCAAATTGGTGGAAAAATTTACATTAGTAATGTTAATATAGTTATCTTACATTAGTGACTAAAAACTATTTAGGAAAAAGACAAATTTCTAATGTGTGTGTAAGAAGTTTGAAAATTGCCATTTTTGGAAAAATCATTGTCAGGCCTGTCATTTCCATTTTCAAAAAATAGAGCTCTATTAAAAAAAATATATTTGTTGTTATTGTTCTCCTTTGTCAATTTCGAAATCTGCACAAATTAAAAAGAATAAATTAGTAAATTCTTTATGTTAAAAAAAATATTTATATTAACAGTTTGAGTGCAAAGTTGTTTTAGAAAAAGTCAAATAAAATTATATTATAAAATTTAATGTTTTGAAAAGATGTGATGGGGTGGGGGCCACCACACCCCCTAACCCCATAGTACCGAGTACCATGCTACTAGTATGACCTACAACACAGTACCCATGGTACCGCGTTGCAGGCCACACCTGCAGTGTGGCAGGCTCGGCATGGAGACCGTGGTCTCCCTTCCTTATGAAAGGTAAGGCAAGTGGGAGCGGGCCCCACATTAGGTTATGCAATTTGTTTTTCATTTAATATTTTATATTAAATTTTGATTTGAAAATAGAACTCGATAAAAATTGAATTTTGTTTATAGTTTCTTTTTAAAAAGATAATTATTATTTTATATTAATAATAAGCTATTAATAAAGTTAATTTTATTAATGGTATTTTATTGTTCACTACTATTAATGTACTATCAAAACTTGTTAAATAGGTTTTATATAATGATAATAATTTTTGTGAGTAACTTTGTTATTATTATTGTAATCTTTAAATAATGGAATTCTTTTTATAGTAGTTCGTTTTAATTAATTTGATGGATGTTATTAATAGTACCTATTAATGACTAATGTTTTATATTAATTAAGAAATGTTGTATGGGGATAATTAGGCCTAGAATAGAATTTTTTGTTATATCTTTTTATGAGCCTAGTAGGCTTGTTGCTAACCATCTTAGCAAACATAAGTTAATATGTTAATTTAGTTCAAATGACCAATAGGTTTGGTTTAGGAAAATTAACTGGTTTAGATATAATCCTATAATTAACTTAGGTATAAATTGTATATTGAGATGCAACTTGTGTGTTCAATTGGATGTTAATTTAATGTTAGACATATGAGTTGTTTTATATTTGTGCACGCATCATATCTTTATACTGAAATTAGCCATTTTCTACAATGTGGATTTTATCTTTCCTGGATGTTGGGTTTATTAGTTTTATGGGAACTAGATGACATAGGAAAGACAGAGGCTTGGGATATTGTCTTCTATGTTCATGATGTTTCTTATTTTGATGTGGGTGTGTGTTCCGATTATCATCCCAATTTTGACCATTGGGCTCATGATTGTGTTATGATCTGCTTCATATTCTATAGAGGAGAGTATGGTAATGACTTTATATGTTTATCCATGGGATCATGTGTATATTTCTTTTGTGAACACTTTGAGAGTGTTTTGTGATATCATGGTTATGTGAGAACCAGTATGTTCCTGTTATTTTTGTGGAACAGTCTTGAGGGACATTGTTATTTATTTATTTTTTTATCTATGTGAGATCTGTGAGCCTAGGGTAGTTTACCTAGATATGTAGTAGGAGTTGGCTTGCAATAATCGTCGGGGTCCACAAGTGGCTACTGGGATCACTTATTGTTAAGTATCTTAATCAAGTGATAACTAAATGTAACATTGAGAGATTTAAAAATGAACCTAATAAGATATGTTTCCCCACCCTAGCTTAGTGCTAGTAAAGACTAAGTTGGGAATGGAGAAGATGCTTGCCGCCTTTAGAGGTGTGTGTCTAGCATAGTTAATGACTTTGTCTGTACGAGAAGTTGTTGATGCCGTGTATGGGCACTTGGGTGCCGGGATCCAGCAAGATTACCAAGATGAGACTCAAGGGTTAGACATACATGATGACATCTTCCTATGCATATTATAGCTATCCTACATGTGTCAGTTGCCTCTAGATTAGTGAGTCTTTCATGACATTATTACTTTTCACCATGAGTTAGAGAGCTTTCATGAATCCTTTCCTTTGTTTGTTCTATTTTGTTTGTTATCTGAGTGGGATCCGTTGTTATCTCCTTAGCACAGTGGGAGTGGACCATTTAGGTTCACGAGGTTGGGTGGTAGTGATTCTTTTACCATTTGAAATTTTGATGTTCGTGTACCAGTGCTAGATGATCCCTGTAGGAGTTGTTCCTTCTTGATCTTCATTGTTGGAGTGGTGTTCTTCTTCTTGATCTTCCTCCTTGTGATCTCATATATTTGCATCAGTTCTTCAAAGATGTCTTGTGTTCTTCATTTCGGTTATTGTATTACATACCCTGCGACATGTGTAGTGGATGTAGGTTTATGGATACCTTATGGTACCAGTTGTATTTATGTCTTCTTCCATGTGATGTGGTTTTATACTTCATTGTTTATATGAGATTTGTAATTGTGCCTAATCTAAATTAATTAATTAATGTTAAAGTAATTTTCTTCAAGGAACCCTTGAGAGTTGTAACTTGTGTTGGTTTTTTATGTTATGTGAGTTAATGGTAATTGCTTTCACTTTGATGCTTATCATGTATGTTAACTTTAAAAAAAAAAATATTCTGCAAACTTAGATGCATGTTTAGGTTAAGTTCTTTTGGGTTCGCTGGTGGGACATTACATAAGCACTATGGCTTCTACTTTGTTTTTTAGTACTTATCAAAGACCCTTCAAAGTAGCACCTATCAAATATCCTTCACAATCTCTTACATTGAAACCTTTTTAAAATATGTTGGGATTGCCCCAATCAATTTTTCTTGTTGCAATCCTCCAAAAGAACTATTCATTTGATTTATTTCCTTAGATTTAATAGGGGTGAACCAAAGTCTTCCATAAATAAGAGAAAATAATATATTTATATGTTACTTTATAATTTATATTTACTATTAATTTAAATAACTTTTTATCTACATAATGATAATATGAGGCTTTTCTATTCTACTATAAAATTTTTAAAATAAATTAACATATAGTTTTAAATTAAAATAAAAGTATTTAAAAATTTATATAGATTGCTAATTGGTTGGTAAGTTCTTTAGTGGACTTGAAAGTCTAAACTTAAATAATAAACTCATCTCACATTGACAAACATCTTTCATTTGATTGAAATAAATTGTTTCACACAAGAAAAGGTAAATTTAATTCATTTTTTTCTATTTTCCATCTTTCAATTTTTTTTTTGTTGTAGTTCAAGCACAATCTATGGTAGGAAATGAAAAATTAATTTATCAATTTAACAAAGAATGCATAGATTTATTGTAAAGAGTAGTGATCATATGAGCTAAAAATAAATCTTACTTAATAGGGACTTAATTTTTTTTAGCTTTTTTAAGTGGTAAAATTTAAGTTTCTAATGGTTGGATAGATGCTTATAGAAAAAACATGGTGGAATATTATTTTATTGGATGTGGAGATAATGAACTCCCCCATAACCACCTCTATTAATATTTCAATGTTTGTGTAAAAGGCACCCTTGCCCAAAGAGAAACACTCCAAAAAAATATGTTTGCAATGGTCTTGTTATTTGAGTTATTTTTGAACTCCACATTTTTAATGTCTTCTTGGCCTCCTATTTAAGATGGGATGATGGAGATTCTTTTGCAAATTCAATAATTGAATGCAAAAGTAGTTAAGGTTATGGTTTAATGAGGGCTACTTGAATATTTAGGAGTGTTGTTGGAAGATTTAAAAGTGATTTTATACATTTTATAAACTTAATTCATGGTAAAATACTAGTCAAGAATTTTTTGAAAAATTGTCAAAAATTTATTTGAAATTTAGTTGATTTTTTTATGATGTATTATAATAGATATTTATTATTAATATTATTTTAAATTATTAATACTATTTTGTTTATTAATTATTGATATATAACTTTATATTATTATGATGTTATATATAATAAATTTATTTTTCAAATTTTAAGGTTATTACATATATTTTTTATCTTATAATATTTGAACTATTTTCTAAATTTTTTAATTATATTTATTAAATTACAATTTTTTTCACCTTATAAATTTATGTATTTATATAACTAATTATAAAATGTTCTTAAACTTCCTATAGAGTTACATAAATACAAATAACTCCACTTTCCATAGTAACATGTCCACTGGTCCAATAGTCATGAAGAAATGTTTATTGAGCCAAAGCATCTTAAGAAACACAAGAATGACTAGCATTCACAAGATCACTTTATTTTTGTATTTTACAAAACATTTAAAGCCACTAGATTTTCATAGCACTAACATTCTTTGATTAAAGCGAAGGGAATCTATTTTCTAAAAGAAGCAAGAAATGAGCTAGATTGATATAGGCTCCACTGAAAATAAAGTATCAGGAATAAAATTTACCATTATATTGCACCACAAGTCACCCTCTGTTGTAAAATTTGAGATTAAGCAAGCTTGTATTGCATTGATACTCAATTTTAATCTATAATTATAGAGCTGGTTTGATATTTACTTATCTAGCTATAAGTGTGATAGGAAAGCTTTGAATGAAGCATTGTTGCTATTGAATTTGTAGATAGAAAAGTAATGGCCGAAGCTAGGCTTCGATTTGGAACTCAGAGCTCTGTTGATGTAAAATTGTTCCTGATAGGCTCGGATGACAAGTAGTACGAAAGAAATCTAGCTAATCTCCATTCTCAGATCCTCAGCAGATTGAAGAGTTTTGAAGGAAAGTTTTCCAATCATCATTCATTTGATCTATCAACCAAAATATGGGTAACTACTAGTCACGACTTTGATCACTATTTAAAATGTATTGAAATCATGTATGGTGAGCATATGGGTTTCCCCAATGTTGAGGAATGCCTGGTGATTCTCTCAGTTGCTTCTGACTTATTGGGTGAAGAGTGGATCAACAAATGCATGCAATATTTGGAAGTAGTTCATTGGAGTGCTGAGGAGGAGTCTCAAATTTAGGAAGTACTCTCTTCTGAGAGATTGAAACTAAAAATTACACTGGATTTGGCTACCAGGCTTCAACAAGGTGAGGACGATGAGCATATAAATTTTGTGGAGAAGAGTATCTCAGAAATGTTGTCTCTTATTAAAGGAAGTGGTTCATCTAAAAGTTGAGAGACTGTGGAGAAAGATTTAGTAGGTATCTTAGATGATAATGCATCTAGAGATGTCGTGGATGTATGTGGGCATGTGCTTTTGCAAGAGTTCGAAGCATCCATTGTTGAGAAACATGTGTCTCAACCTTCCAATCCTTTTCTGGAAAATTCCAGAATTTGTTTGAGGTAGTTTTCCACATGTTTATGCATTGGAAAATGGTTAGTGATTTGTTAAAAATGAGTCTTGTCCATAGTAGAATATGGGTGGGCCATTTTTAGAGCCTTAATGACTCATTTTGTGACTTTTAAGAGGGTCTAAACTAGGGGACAAAATTATGGACGGGATTACTATTTTAACCTGGTTGTTTTTCCATCTTGGAAATATAAATGTAAAAAATGGGCACCATGTGGCATGGTGGTTAAGCTCATGGTTTTGTAAAACCACAAATGGTTACCAAGTTGTAAAATCACTATAAAAGGAGGGCTTAGGGAGGAGTTTGATCATTGAGTTTAGTTTGCAAGATTGGATTCTAGAAGGAGTCTCTTTGAATTCGAGTTGTGGTGATGTGCTCTTGTAAGAACTTGCATTGCAAGTGTATTGTAATTGTCTTGATTTGATAATACATTGTGCGAGTTTTGGAGGGTGGGGTTTTTCTCCTAGAAGGGTTTCCCCAGGGTAATCACTATGTTATGTGTTCATTGTTATTTTGTTTAATTCTTTATTATGCATTTCTTGAGATCTTTGCAATATATAAGTTGAAATTTGCATAATCGTCCTCTCAAGATTAGTGTAGGAATCATTCCCACACACCTTTGCTTCCTTACAAGTGGTATCAGAGCCTGGCCAATTTTGGTTCTATTTGTTGGGTATAGGGTTTTTTGAGCTAATCAAGGTTTGAGTGGGAGCTTGTGCAGAGTATTTCATTTCTGTGTTGTAGGATTGAAAAGATGGCAAGCATATTAGGGAGGATTGATGTAGAGAATTTTTCTGGCACAAATTTTGAAATGTAGAAGCTAAAGATGGAAGATTTATTGATTGATTGGGATCTATGGGATGTGATTGATGAGAATAAGAATAGGCCCATAGATCCAACTTTAGCCGCACAATATGATGTGACTGATAGAAAAGCTAAAGGTCTCATCAGATTGTGTCTTGCAGACTCTATTCTGATAAATGTCCATGAAGAATCTACTACAGAGAAGCTTTGGAAGAAGCTAAGTGAGATCTATCAAGCGAAATCACTTGTGAACAAGATCTTCTTAAGCAAGAAATTGTATTCTTTGAGAATGGAAGAAGGTGGACGAATTTCTAAGCAACTGGAAAGCTTTAACATGTTGGTGACTCAGTTAACCTCTATTGGGGTGCCAATGGATGAAGAAGAAAGATGTCAAATCTTGCTATGTTCATTGCCAAACTCATGGGATAGCCTTGTCATGGCCATAGGGAGCACTTCAGTTGTCTTGAAGATGGAGGATGTGGTTGGTTCTCTACTTTCTGAAGAAATGAGAAGGAAGGTCTCTCTGAATGCCAAAGAGGCTTTAAGTGTTCGAGGAAGACCAAAAGAAAGAGGCAAGAATGAAAAGTAGCATGGCCGTTCTAAGTCCAAGAATAAGGGGAGATCAAAATCTCCTGCGAAGTCCAAGGCAATCTGCTGGAACTATGGAAAACCTGGACACTTCCAAAAGGACTACAAAGAGGAGAAGAAAAAGAAGAAGAAGAAGCAAGATTCTAATTCTGAGTCTAAGAAGGAAGATGGAGATGTTTTTATCGCAGCCTTGGCCACTTATGTAGGTGACAATGCATGGTTAATAGACTCAGGTGCATCTTTTCACATGACTCCTAATAGAAATTGGTTTAGTAAGTATGAAAATTTTGATGGTGGTAAGGTGTATTTGGGTGATAACTCAGTACTTGATATTGTTGGTCATGGAAGTATTCATGTGAAATTTTTTGATGATAGAATTAGAAGATTTGATGGTGTTTTGCATATCTCAGGATTAGCAAGGAATTTTTTTATCTATTAGTAAGCTAATAGATGCGGGTGTGCATGTACAGTTTTCTAAAGCAGGTGTGAAAATGGTGAGAGGTGCTATGGTAATAGCAAGAGGAAGTAGATTGGGTACACTGTACCAGCTTGATCCATGCATAGTTGAGTGTAATAGTACTTCTGATAAGATTGTGAAAAAGACTACTCAGTTGGAAAAGGAGAGGGTTTCTCTTTCAATAGATGGTCATGGGTTTTGGGTACCAAAGGGTGCTTTATCTACTGAATCAAAGTTGCCTACAGAGAAGACCATGTTATGGCACCAGAGACTCAACCAGATAGGTGAGAAGGGTCTGCAAACCTTGAAAAATAAGAACCTTGTTGATGGGTTGAATGATTGCAATCTTGAGTTTGATTTTTGTGAGCATTGTATCTATGGTAAACAAAACTGTATTCAATTTTACTTGAGCTCTCATAAGTCCTCATGTATTTTGGATCTAATCCATTTGGATGTATTTGGTCCAGTTGATGTTCCTTCTACTAGTAGATTAGTTAATTATGTTTCTTTCATTGATGATTTCAGTAGAAGAACATGGGTTTATTTTCTTAGGAGTAAAGTTGAAGTTTTCAGTCATTTCAAAGAATTTAAAGCAATGGTTGAGTTGCAGACTAGAAAGAAAATAAAATGTTTGAGAACTGATAATGGTGGTGAATTGTTCTCCAATGATTTTGACACATTTTGTAAAGATTGTGGTATTAAAAGAGAGATGACAACTCTGTATTCTCCACAACAGAATGGAGTTGCAGAAAGGATGAATAGGACCTTGATGGAGAAGGCTAGGAGTATGCTGAGTGGAGCTGGACTAGAACAAAATTTTTGGGCTGAAGCTGTAGCTACTACCTGCTACCTGATAAATAGGTCTCCTACATCAACTCTTGTTGATAAGATGCCACTAGAAGCGTGGTCGAGCCACAAGCCTTCACTTCGACATCGGATAGTATTCGGTTGCGAAGCATATGCTCATGTGCCAAAGGAGAAGTAGACAAAATTGGACAACAAAGCTGTTAAATGTACTTTCATCGGATACAGTAATGGTGTGAAAGGATACAAGCTTTGGAATCCTATTGAACAAAAGGTATTTTAATCAAGAAGTGTTATTTTTAGTGAAACTAAGCCTTCTTCTGTTACAGTGCAGCCAGAACAAACAGAACAAAAGAAAGATGTGATTCAACTACCTACTACACCGGAGAAAGTTGAATCAAGGCCCTTAGAAAGACAAGTCGAGGAGAGCTCTATGAGTTCTAAATCATTAGAGGAAGAAGAGGTACCTGAAGCTGAACCTGCTCAAAGGTCTACTAGACAAAGAAAACCACCTAAAAGGTATGGGTATTCTCCTGATGATTGGAGATGTATATTTGCATTGAATGCTAACATTGATGAACCAAGATCTGTAGAAGAGGCTCTTGGTATAAATGATTCAGAGTCCTGGAAAATAGCCATGGATGAAGAAATGACAGCTCTTAAGAGGAATGAAACATGGGACCTTGTACCATTGCTTGAAGGACGAAAGCCTATTGGTTGTAAATGGGTGTTCAAGAAGAAGATGGGTTCAGATGGAAGCATTGAGAAGTATAAAGCACATTTGGTTGCAAAAGGTTACTCCCAGGTTGAGGGAGTAGATTATGGTGAGATTTTTTCTCCAGTAGCCAAAATGACATCCATTAGATTTTTACTTTCTATTGCAGTTGCTTATGATCTAGAGATTGAGCAAATGGATGTGAAAATAGCTTTCCTTCATGGAGATTTGGAGGAGGAAATTTACATGACACAGCCAGAGCACTATGTGGTGAAAGGTAAAAGTCATTTGGTCTGTAGGTTGAAGAAATCCTTGTATGGTTTAAAACAAAGTCCTAGGATGTGGTACCAGAAGTTTGATACATATGTGTTGAGTTTGGGATTTGTGCGGTCTAAATCTGATCACTGTATATATTTCAAATCTGATGGTGATCATTTCTTGGTTATTGCCTTGTATGTCGATGACATGTTGTTTATTGGAAAAGGAAAAGGTTTGATTACAGAGTTAAAATCTCAGCTCTCGATAAAGTTTGAAATGAAAGATCTTGGTGCAGCTAGGCACATTCTAGGAATGGAGATTGTAAGAGATAGACAAAATAGAAAGCTTTGGCTAGGCCAGAGCAAGTATGTTGGTACTATTTTGAAAAGATTCAATATGCAAGATTCAAGACCATTGAGTGTTCATGTTACAATGGGAACAAAGCTTTCTAATTCACAGTGTCCTACATCCCCTTTGGAGATGGAAGAGATGAATCAAGTAGGATATCAGAGTGCTATTGGAAGTTTGATGTATGCTATGGTCTATACAAGACCAAACATTGCTCAAGTAGTGCGAGTACTTTCCCGTTATATGTCTAATCTAGGAAGAGCACATTGGGATGTAGTAAAAAGAGTTTTCACATATTTGAAGGGTACTTTAGAGTACTCAATATGTTTTCATGGAACAAGAAATGAGCATTCCTTAGATATTCAAGGCTATGTGGATTCACACTGGGCCAGTGATGTTGATAGAAGAAGATCCACCAGTGCATATGTGTTTACATTATTTGGCGGTGCAATCAATTGGATGAGTAAGCGACAGGCTGTGGTCACTTTGTCCACTACTGAGGCAGAGTATATGGTAGCTACTCATGCCTGTAAGGAAGCCATTTGGCTAAAGATATTGTGTTCAGATATAGAGTTCAAACAGGGTGCAGTGACAATTTTCAGTGACAATCAGAGTGCAATCTGCCTAGCAAAGAACCCAACTTTTCATGTCAGGACCAAGGACATTGATGTACAATATCATTTTGTGAGAGATATGGTTGAGGGTGGCAAGGTGAAGCTGGAAAAGGTAGAGACTTTGGTGAATGTTGCTGATGCATTAACTAAGCCCATGAGCATAAAGAAATTTAGATGGTGTTTAGAGTCTATGGGCCTCTCGGCCCCTAGCAATTAAGTCCATGATATTTTGGATCCCCTGACTCTTGCAAGGTGTTCGACAAGTGGGAGAATGTTGAGAAACATGTGTCTCAACCTTGCAATCCTTTGTTGAAAAATTCCAAAATTTGTTTGAGGTAGTTTTCCACATGTTTATGCATTGCAAAATGGTTAGTGAGTTGTTAAAAATGAGTTTTGTGCATAGTAGAATATAGGTGGGCCATTTTTAGAGCCTTAATGACTCATTTTGTGATTTTTAAGAGGGTCTAAACTAGGGGACAAAATTATGGACGGGATTACTATTTTAACCTGGTTGTTTTTCCATCTTGGAAATATAAATGTCAAAAATGGGCACCATGTGGCATGGTGGTTAAGCTCATGGTTTTGTAAAACCACAAGTGGTTTCCAAGTTGTAAAATCACTATAAAAGGAGGGCTTAGGGAGGAGTTTGATCATTGATTTTAGTTTGCAAGATTGGATGCTAGAAGGAGTCTCTCTGAATTTGAGTTGTGGTGATGTGCTCCTATAAGAACTTGCATTGCAAGTGTATTGTAATCATCTTGATTTGATAATACATTGTGCAAGTTTTGGAGGGTGGCATTTTTCTCCCAAAAGGGTTTCCCCACGGTAATCACTGTGTTATGTGTTCATTTTTATTTTGTTTAATGCTTTATTATGCATTTCTTGAGATCTTTGCAATATATAAGTTGAAATTTGCATAATCGTCCTCTCAAGATTAGCGTAGGAAGTGTTTCCGCACACCTTTGCTTCCTTATATCCATCGATTCATGTGATATCCCATCTCTAACATAGCTTTTTAAACTTATTCAGCATTGTAATGGAGAAATACTCGAAGCTGCATTCAAGGCACTTTGTGAAGATGCAAAATTCATGGAGTGTTTCAAGAGTAATTCCTGTGCTCCACAGATTGGTGTTACATCTGTGTTCAGGGTTGTAGTGTGGTTTATGAAGGCATTAGGGGATGGAAAGATAATAATTTCAAGAGCTTCTTGAGTTTCTTTTCTCACAACTTGGCTTCCTGTCATGGGAACATTGGGAACATTGGGATCATTGGGATCATTAAAAAGGAAACTGCCTATCACAGGTATCAATAAATCTGACGACAAATTTGAGGAGCTTGATAATGCAGTGCTTAAGGTTGTTGAGAGCCTCCCTCAAGTGGATCAGAAGTGCATTTGCTTATTATGGGCAGAGGTTTACAGATCCTATGGGATTGACATCGCTACACCATTCACCTTGTCTAAATCTCTGCAACTTGCAGCCCATTCCAAATCTGCAACAAAAAATAGTGATATAGTATGTCAATTAAATTTCTAGCATTGCATTTTGTTTCCATTTGTACTTATGTGTATAGTGTACTGGGCTACAGCCAGTATCTTAGCTTTGATAACATTTCAACTTGGAGAGTGTGCCATGTTTAATGTGTTTATGGAATAAAAGGTTCTCTTGAGTTTTTTTAGTTTTTTTCTTCCATCATTTTTTATTATTCAATTTCTTATAAGCTTAAAACGGTGTTAAATATAGTTGGATTTTAGTTTAGGAGTGTGATTATTTCTATCTATCATTTTAATATATGTACCATTTTATATATGATAATATAGAAATTCAACAATAAAATCTTTTTTAATTGTTGTGTTTACAAAATTTAAAAATTAATATTAATTTTTTTTCATCTTAATAACAATTATCTTTTATCAAATTATATGCGACTTTTCAATTTTTTAAGATTTTCTTTACTAAAAAATCTATTAAACTTGATATGTTTATTTCAATTATATCTATCATGCCCACTTTAGACACAACACAATTAGTTTTTTAAAGTATATTAAACAACATATGTCAATGTGGTGAGCCTCTAGTAAGGACAAGAAAGTGTACAACCCAACTTATATTCATTTCTTGGTTTCTCCTAAGGGTTTGATTTGTCAAGAATGAAACTATAAGTTATATTATTTCATTTTCTTATTGGCTGATAAGAAAAATCATACAATTCTATTTTCTATTTCCATAATGTCCATTTTTCTAAGGACATCACATTAGGCTAGTTTATTTTTGTTGTCTAACACTCTCAATGGTCTTTGTTATTATATGAAGGTATGGTTTAATATTTTATATAATTGATTTTCCTATGATGTTTCATTACATATTGATGGAGGGACCTCTTTGGTTGATATGATATGATTAACTCGTAAAAGAACACTATACTAAATTAGGTATTAGATTTAATATAATAGAAATTAAGTATAAACTTACTATTTTTTTCGTACCTTTTCACTAAATGGAAAAGGCCAAGAGTGGGAAAGGGTGCAGAGGGAGGATTTCAAGTTTTGATGAAGCATAGGAAGGAGAATTAGAAGATGATAATGGTGATGGGTTTTATTCTCCTTTGATTTGGTCTTGAACCTCATCTTTGTTGGAGGTTGTGAGTTTGTGTTATGGTGTATGAGGTTTCCTGGTTTGTTAGAGATTTTTATCTTATGGTGGTGTGTTTCCTTGTCATTCATCTTCCTCTATGGTATGTGGTCATTTCTTTGGTGTGATGGTTTTTTTTCCATGTGGTTCCTATCTAGGAGTGGTTACCTTGTTCTAAGGTTTTCCTTTTGTTTTTTTCCTTTAGTGGTTGTTATATTCATGTTGTTTCTTTCTTGCTTCAGTGTTTCCTTTTTGGGTTTGGTGTGGTTGTCTTCTACCTTGCTTCCCTTTCCTCTTCCTTCACTCTGCTTTTTTTTGGAGTCCTTGGAGAGTCGGAATCTCACTAGTTTTAGGCTTTGTTCCTATTGCACCTATTTTTGTTGTAGTTCAATGTTTTGTTCTGGTAGTTTTGGTTGTTCAGGTTTGGCCTTTGTGGGTTGTTTCCATATATCTTGTGGGTCCTCTCCTTTTTGGTCTTTTTGTTTAGTTTTTTTTTTTTTTAGTGCTCTACTTCCGTGCCTTTTTTTTCTTCTTTCTCGAGCATGATATTTTTGTTGTGGGGGCTTTTGGTTTCTCCTTTAAATTCCTCTTGGCCTAGTGGGTTGCTAGAATTTTTCAAGGTCCCTACCTGGTGTTGTTTTGTTTGTGGTTAGGGTTTCCTTTTGATGTGGTTTTGTTTGACCCTGTGAGTGCCCATTGTTATTTAAGTTCTACTTTTATGTGGGCCTCTCTCTTTTGTGGTTGATTTTCTTCCTCCAAGGCTTGTATTGAGGTGGGGCATCTCTAGGTGGCTTTGTTGAAGGACAATATCATGTTGTTATTGTTCTTCTCTTTCTTGTTGAATTTTGAGCTAGTAGCGTACCCTATGGAGTTGGTGTATTGCTTATGGAAAAAGGTTTCCTATGGCTTTATGTGGACCTCTTACGACTATAGTTTCTCTAGAGTGTAGGATGGAAGTGGATTTTGGGGATCCTTGTATTGGTCTCCTCTTCTTCTACTCCTATATAGGTGGGATCCTTTCCTATCGAGGTGCAGATGAGCTTTATAGATCTAGTGTGGACTTATTGGAAGGGTGCCTTCTTTAAGAGCTTCAATCTAGTTTTTGGAGCCGAGGAAAAATGTAAAGTTTTTGAGCAGTCTCTTCTCTATGTAATCTCTTGAGGCTATTTTTTTTTGGGAGCTAGGTCAAAACCCATGGAGGTTTGGGGAGCCTTCTAAAACCTCTTATTTTCATCTGGCTTTTTATTGTATAATTTTTTGAGGTTATTTTCTAAAGTTTGGCAAGCCTTTCAAAACCCTATGATAGTTTTGGGAGCCTTGTCAAAATCCATTGGTTCTCTAGCTAGGTCTTCAATTTGAAATCTCTTTAGGATATTTGTTAAGGTTAGTAGAGCTTTCCAAAACCCTTATGCTCTTTATTGTTAATGGTGAATTTTAAGGTTGTGGGAGCCTTGATAAAACCCATGTTTCTCTCAGGTTATGGGTACCTGATAAAATCCATGGTTTTTTGTAATGAAGGTTAAGGGAGCCTTGTAAAACCCTCTTCTTTGGATTGTTAGGCTTAGGGTTGTTTTTTTAGCTGGTTCATTATTTTTTGATTTCTTTCTAGACCATTGCTTTAGTGTTGATGGTTAGCTAATGTTCTGTAATGTGATATCTCTTGTGGCTATTTTTTTAGGAAAGTTCCATATCCCTCTCAAAATTTGGTTGTTAATGCATTTCAGGGGCCCATCAAAACCTATTTTACCCTTAATAAAAATATTACTCTTTTTTTATTAAATTTTAAAAATAAATCTATTATGACTATTTCAAATGAATTAAAAGTATTATTAATTCATAATTCTAAAACACATCTATAGAGTTCATTTTTTCTTTTATATTTTCTATAGTTAAACCTCTAAGAAATGAATTTTATATGATTCATTATCAAAAAGCTACTCTTAACCCTTAATGTAGGATCTATTTTCATGTGTTATCCTTTCTACACCCTAACATATTGTGATCCTCTCCTCTCAAATTTACTAGTGCTAATGTTAGCGAATGCTAACTTAACTTACACTAGACTCTTGTCAACTCAATTGCGTAGAGGATCCTAGTCAACACTTGCTAATATATTGTTAGGCATTAATAGACTTATTCTTAGGTTACTAACATAGTAATTAAGAAAAAAATAAAGCTATCTCAGAGCCCAAGAGAATATGTGCTACCCCTTCTTTCTTCCACACTAAACATGGAATGAAAACATCTTTTCATTATAATTCATGAGCAAAGCTTCCATTGATGACTATGTTCTACTTAACCCTACGAGTGACTATTTTAGGATGATCTGTACATAGGAAAGGCTGTAAGGAAGAAACAACATGGTGGAGGAAAAATATAAGTGCATTATATAAATAGAATAAATGAGGCATAAATAAAGGCATTGTCCTCCTTATTTTTCTTTCCTTGTGATAGAAAATAATAGTTCTCTTTTTTTGCCAAAGCATGGTAGCTAGGAACCCAAA